>JAHWFO010039269.1:1572967-1625362 GCA_023313115.1 Rhysida immarginata
TCCCAACATTAATATAACGTATTTCCAACAATTTTCTAACATAGCCCTGACATTAATATAACGTATTTCCATCAATTTTCTAACATAACCCCAACATTAATATATTATATAGAATTCTATAGAATATATTCCCAATGATTTCCTAACGTGATCCCAACATTAATATGAGAAACTGGAAAGGACTGTGGATACAGTGACGACATGACCAACTGACAACAACCTCTTGTCCACAAAAGAATTTTATTAAGCATATACGTATTTCGAACTCATTGAGTTCATTATTCAATGCCGATACAAAGTTTGGTCGACAATCGACAATCGAACAGTGTAGTGTATCGGTATTCAAGTGGAACTTGAAGCATAGCTTCCATAATCTCACCCTTCATAATCATATTCCAAGGGAAATACACTGAGCTAGAAAAGAAGCCTGATGTACCCACAAGGGTCATCCAAAGTATGAAAGAAAAATGCCTTGGTGGAGGAAAATTTGATTGACGACTGTCTAGACTAGAAGCAGACCACTAGTATTAGATAAAACACGACCTATGAAGTCCAGTAATCTGGAAATAAGACATTATCAATGTCTTCAAAATTAATATCAAGTATATGCCTTGGATCACGATATCTCTTTCTATGCATAGGATGCTTTAAAATGCCCGAGACTAGCTCGTTGCTATGATTTTCTATATTGGGCAGCATGGATTCCATGAGCCCTTGAACGTATTTGCCAATATGAGTCATGTTGAAGTCATTATAAATGGAGGAATTGCGAACAATTCTCCGATCTTTTTGCGCAATAGTCCTAAGGGTAACGTTTTGGAACGTTTGCAGTTCTTTCCATCTAGTTTTACATATTGTGGCCCAGACGGGCATACCATAGGTCAAGATAGTCCGAACAATGACCTTATAGAGTAGGAGTTTATTATCAATGTTTAGAGCACTATTCCGGCCCAGCAGAGCAATCAAGCTAAACTTGGCTCTCCTGGCCTTATTCAACGCATAAGTTGCGTGGGGAGTCCAGGTAAGTTTAGAGTCAATAACAACACCAAGATATTTATAAGTTTCAACCCAGTCCAGTTTTTTGCCATATAGTGTTAGAGAATCTAATGATCTCTTTCTCTTCTTGGCAGCGCTGCCGTTTGGAGGGTAATTACCCTATTGTAGGGTAATTTATGATTCCGTAGGGTAAAAATCAGGTAATGCTCTGCGTAGGGTAATAGTAGGGTAAAACGGTTATCAGTGAATTTTTTTTTACTAAAACTGCGAAATTTTGATTATCTCTGACGTCATATCAGCATCACACAGGAAGCAATCCCTGCTTGTACGCGCATAAGTAACACCCAATCAGCGCCAAATTCAACTCAACCTTATACCCAATCATTCTGGCCCAAACTTCTTGGGCATGACGTCACGACCGTCACGACGCATCATTTATTAAGTCGATGCTATGTAGATTTAGCTTATAGGACCATCCAGATCCTCTGGTTGCAGATATTCTGGAACACCCGCTCACGTTTAGAAGTTTCCTCAGGCATCGCAGGCCTCGACACGTTCTGGACATCAATTTCGACGACTTCCGAAAGGCCATCTTTCCCGAATACTGGATGTCATAGCTCCTCGTCAATCAACAATCAACTCTATCGTCCTTATAGCAAAGGACCCCATCTTATCCTCTGGATGACTTAACTAGGTTTCATTTGGCTTCTTGCCTAATTCAGTGTACTTCCCCTGGTTACTTCCTGGATGAGTATGGCAGTGAAAGCGTTGCTTTCGGACCACTCGTCCCGTTTTCCCTGCACTGTTCGATTGTCCATTGTCGTAGATTTAGCTTATTGTAGATTCTGCTGCATTGTCTTCTAGTCCATTCTAGGTGGAAGAGTTTTTTTTATCGATATCGAGACTCTCTGGTGTATCGATACATCGCATATCACTAGCGTAGGGTAATGTAGGGTAATTGCAAGAAAATGGTAGGGCGATATTATTCCCTCCTGGCGGCGATATTATTATATTGTTTACAAATTCCAGTATTTAACATCTAAGCTCTGTAAAAAATGCCAGAAATTCGATTCCTTGACGGCACAGAGGAAAATAAACATTCTGACGGCACAGAGGTTGGAATTAAGCTAATATATTTTTTTGCAATACTATAAACATTGGGATAGATGAATTCCAAAGCCTATGCCTAACCGTTCCTGGATGGTTGTCATATTTTCATCCCCCTCAAAGTAATTTGAAAATTTGATTACTCGATTTTTTATTCGAAAAAAAATATCAGTTATTTAGTCGAATTTTTTTTCACGATTTATTCGATTAGTCGAATAAATCGATTAGTTTGAAAAAACCCTATCTCCAACGTCTCAGGTCGGGGTCCTTTTTAGCAGCATCTGTAGGAAAAAAAATATACATATAATAATTTGAAACTATACACTAAAAATTACAAAAGCATGCAAAATAATAATAATAATCCAGAATGGCCAAAATTCATGGTGTCCCAAAAGTATTGATCGTGGTGACGATGAATTAAATAAGCTATAAAAAATAATCTCATATTAAACGAACAGCTTCCATTATTATTAAATAAATAAACGTCGTTTTCTAATAATACGATCATTATTAATGACTCTGGACAAGTAATAATAGTCTTATACCTATGTACAGTTTATCCTACTTGTTAAAATACAAGTAAAATTGTTATTTCTATTTGTACTCAAGCAAACACAAGGTAATATGATTATTCCGTAGGAATAAGAAAACAGCAATTTCTTAAAGAGAAATAAATATTGTTAATATGATGTGAAAATAGAATCACACAAAATAAGTGTTAAAAAGTTACACCAAAATACAAATAATTATATTGAAACATATATAATAGTAAGTTATAACTTACTTTTTTTCTTGGAGAAACAAAAAAGCAGGAAGCGAGCGTAGATGTCAATCTTCAATAGTCGATCAGAGACGTTTGTAAAAAGCGCGCTTTCAGTCAAATTAGGTCAGAGGCGCTTACTTTAACGGTCTCTGAATTAGATGCTGCATTGCTCTTCTGCGCATTTTTACTGCGCACATACGTCAATTAGTGAACATCCAATAATGGATCGCCATTTTATACGAGCCATGAGTGAAATTATATTACGATTTCCCAACGAGTACCAAACGTAGGAATTACTTAACATCTAACCGTTATCTAACCGAACACTTTAATAACAAGATCTGAACATTTCCATTCTCAGCTCTTACGGATTACCAACCTAAATACCAGTTTCCAACGGAAATATAACATATGAGTGCTAGCTGGGATATTGTGACGTAGCAGTCAAAATGTGAACTAATTTTTTTTATTGTAAAATTCTCTTCCCCATGGTCTGTATAACATATATCTCAAGTTTCGTCAAAATTTGATTACCAGAACGGCCGCTAGAAGGGTCTAAATGTTGTCACTTTAATTACAACCACCTGTATATAATATCAAGTGGTACATCGGAGCAATCTTAAATATAAGCTGAACGAGTAATGACATCTCCTCAGACTAAAAGATGTATTATAGTTAAAAGAAATTATTTAAAAAATTTTGTAGGATATCCCTTTGGCTATGTTCATAAACAGGCGTTCAGAATCCATCCATTGACTATTCGGTTATTTCAAGCCGCAAGTTTTAAGAAAAGAATATTTTCTTAGGTTATTTTCGAATAAATTGTTTTATGGGCTGAAGGAGCATAAAGCTTCAGCCAAATGCTCAGCATCAGTGGTGTTTTTAATAAAAATAATATATAGGATAACGACCCATAAAGTGGATCGGGTTCATAAAGTGAATCACGCTTGGCTTTAGGATCCTAAGCTCTCCATAGACTCATTTTCATAAGCTGCCGCTATAAGGTAGTATAAATCTTTCTTCCAGCTTGCTGTTGGCAGCTTCATAAGCTACGTCGTGACTGCTCAAGTGAGAAACAAAAATTGTGATCATCGTCGCCTGCTTCGTGTCTTCTATGGTTACAATTAGTGTAATCGTTAGCATTTCAGTAACAAAAAATAATATCAAGAAGGTATTTTGATACGTGAATGTGCAAATGTCTGGCTGTACATGGACGGAAAGCATGACTCGGTAGCTATTTGCATTTTTTAAATATTTATAGGTGCTGTACATGGAACAGAGTCAATGCAGATTTTGGGAATTTTATTTGTTTCAAAATTTAATTTCGGACCTCATGTTGATCTAATCGTAATAAAACTGCATAGGTTATATTATTCAATGAGAGTTCAATCAAAAACGCTTGGTATTCATGAGGCCAAAACTATTTGTAAATCACTTTTGCAATGTGTTATTTGTTATGATATTACAATTTGTGCCAATGGATACAATTATCTTCTAAAACAAATTAAAGTTGCCTATAATTTGTTTGCGGGGATTGTTCATATTGAAATTTCAGCAATCGATTTTCGAATTTTGTTCTGTAACCATGTACTGTATTTGGATATCTGATAACTTTGAAACTCTTAAATGAACTTGCTGTAATTGTTAGAAACCCAAGGCATCCTTTACATAAGATCATGACTTTTTTTCAAGCTGATCCCTTTGCACGTGGTACGAGACGATACAAGTAAGTAAAATAAGTAAGTGAAATATTAACTGTTTTTCGTCGCAGATGTTTTCCTTACAATTCTTTTGGTGTTTGGAATGAGCTACCCCTGGATTTACGTACTATACCATTGACGTTTCCTGAACACATGGTATCTATCAAAAAAATCTGAAAAAATGTTCCTGGAACATCGGCGCCAACTAAAGGAAAAAGAGAAAGCAAGCCGACATGGGAACCAAACCAACCAATAAACGATCCAACCAACAATCAACTACACCCAACTCTACAAATGATCAGGACAGTTGTGGATTTTGTGGCGGAAATTTTTATCATGTTTCCACCACCAAAATGATAACTGGATCCAGTGCACAAAGTGCGCAATGCGGTTTCACGAATACTGCGTTGGATCAAGGGGTAAATTTCATTTACATGTGGAAAATTTATTTTAAAAGAATAACCTTAATTGCCTTTGAATATGTGGTCAAATCAATGTAGTTGATGTGATCCACTTTGCAAGCCAATTGACGCAAAGTGGGTCCTGGATGGGATCACATAACAACAGTTTTTTAAATTATTTTTTCATTACCAATTTAGGTTTCTTTTTTCTGGGCGTGAATCTGATGCACCGTTAAATAGTGAGCATGATTTCAAGCCAATTATCAGCTTATTTTTTCCAGTTTTTTTTTATTAAAACTGTTCCACTTATGGGGTCGCCTAAATAAATTAGAAGATAGTTTGTAATAAGATGACATTATTTTCAGAAGAGATTTAGAATTTAAAATAATGGAATAATAAAATAAAACTATTACATTGAAAGACGAAAATATTTGGATAGAAATCTCAGTACATAATTAATAAAATATTGTAAATATTCCAAGAAGGAGTTTTAGCTGTGAGGAACCAATCTAGGCGACCAACCCCTCCTCCCTCTTATCCATCCTCATTTAATTCTTAATATCTAGGCGACCGAGCTTCGCTGATGGTAAACTTTTATTAATTTCATTTTTTAAGCATTATGTTCCCAATTCCAAAAAAAAATTCGTTAATGGCTTTTTTTTCCTTGTGGCTGTGGTTCCTAAGTTAAATGAATTTTTCTTCTCACCAAAAAAAGGTTTTTTTAATATGTTTATGTTTTTCAAACATTCGAGTCATTTAAAATTTCTTTCCACACAACATTTCGTGGATTTTCCTTTGGCAACAGAACCCATAAAGTGCTCGACTTTTTTACCCTTGAGAATGCCACATACAGCATGCCGTGCATAAAAACTGATGTCCTGAGATCTACCCTAATCAACTCGAAAGTTTGTCCTTGTGCCTTGTGAACTGTTATCGCGAAAGCAGCTCTAACAGGAAATTGGTGCCGCTGTATGGTGCATCCAAGTTGTCCTTTTGTCGAATAAAGTGTGATCCTCGGAATATGGACTTCTCTGCCAGTCTGCTCACAAGTGACAAATTTCGCCTTAAATATGTTGTTTAGTCTAGCGGTCGCCGATTCTTCTATTAACTTGCTTACCATTTGCTCAATACAGCACGGAGCTAAAGGAGTGCTTCCTCTATCGTCTTTCACTCTTTCTCAATAGTCTTCTAACTCATTATCTCCAGTTACTGATCATTTTTAAAGATTTTCAAGAAATTGTTAAGTACTAAGAATTCTCTTTTCCAAGAAAAGCCTGAATAACAGGAATTCTATGCATTGAATTCTATATTGCACAAACTTTGCCTTCCATTGTTGGTCATGAGACATATATTGTTGATCATTGCATAGTGTTGGTGCATTGCGTGTTGACACCATTGTTGATACCTATTGTTGCTCAAACTTTTATTTGCATTGTTGGTCATGAGATATATATTGTTAGTCCGTGCAGAGTGTTTGTGAATTGCGTGTTGATACTTATTGTTGCAAAAACTTTGTCTTGCATTGTTGGTCATGAGATATTTCTCATTAATATGCCCTGCCATAACCATGAATATCGTTTTTTTTATCGATAATTATTATTTTTCGAAATCTGAGGTAGACAGTGACCTTCCTCATGGTTTGAAGGTTAAGTATGCAAAATTTCATCAAGATCGGAATAAAATTGTAGATTTGCATAAGAAACAAACAAACCCACAAACAAACAAACAAACAGATCCACAAACATCCTTCTTTATATATATATAGAAAGAAGAAGATTAATTTCTCTGTTCTTTGGGAGACGTATCACCAATTTTAGATTTTTCCATCATTGTGGTAGCTTTACACAGCTGTGTGTTAAATTTCTTTATAAATTGCTTTATAACTTACTTCCAAGTTGCATTTTAAAACCCGACAAACATACAAACATTGCATTAAACGATCCAAGTTGAATAATAAAGATTGCAGATAAATGCATTAAACGGAATAAACATTTCCGTTATTAAAATGTAAAATCTATTAAGTTTATGAATAATGAAGTTGAAATTTTCCAGAAATTCCGGTTATATATTCGTTTCGTTTTGCTATCTGTTCCACATTTCGAGAAAGGGCGTCTTAGCGTCTTCATTAATTAAATATTTTAAGAATGTAATTGTTTAACGTTTCCTGACAATGTGTATAAAATTGCCTTCTTAATGCATTCTTGCTGTACATTTACATATATTCATAAATCTAATGAAAGCCAAGTGCGGGAGAGATATGAAGCTGAGAAAATAAGACTTTATGTATCAGTATTATAGGAAATTGTTCATAAGATAAATATCGATGCCTCATATTTATTGGCGTTCACTTTAAATGATTTCGTATTACACGGGTAATATCCTTATTCCCGGTTCCGTGTCGCTGAGACGAGACTCACAATTTTCAATCAGCTATCTTCAATGAAAGTTAGATTATTCTGCGGCCTGGGGAAATGTTGAAACAGCTTTATTTAGAAAGTGTATTGATCTCTTGTTCGATCTACTTGAGTCGGCTAAAGACTTCCTTCCCATTATTCATCAGGAGATGCCGACGACAACCGCCTCTATCAAAGGCATAAAGGTGGCAATTGGACATCTATTCGGGTTCTCCGTTGTTCCGTAATTCCTGATATCGTTGCGCCTTCTCTGAAAGCACGGAAGAAACGCTTATTGTCATTGGGAAACGCCACGTCATCAGGAAGAAAAACACGGATGGCATGGAAATGAATTGCATCGGCTTGATGGCCTCGCCAGAGAAACGAATGGATTCCACAGCTTCACTTCTCTCGACCGCTTTTCGAGGAAAAATAATGGTGCAACCCTTTGTCAAATTTGGCAAAGAGATCTTTAGCTTTGTGCGTTACGTGCACATCTGCGTGTGCATGTGTGCGTCTGTGCAAGTGTGGTTGTGGGCGTAGCTATTAGATGCCTTTGCAGCGAAATAATAGCTCATTTACTTGAATCCTTAAGTGAGAATTTCACTGAAGAGCTTATTAAACATCCCACCCTGTTTTTGTGGGTAGTGAAATGAAGATTGGACTCATGAATATTAAAGCAAGCAACGGCTCGTAAACTCTTCTCACATTTGACATCTAATCACTTGGTGTTGAACAGACCTAATCTAGTTTACTTATTTATTCAGAAATATTATTTAGATAGCTTAACTTTATTTTTATTATATTTTTTAAAAGATTTTAAATTAGAATTTGTAATTTTCATCTTCACTACCAGCAACAAACCAGTGAATTTATAGCAGTCATTATCTAGTGTAGGTTTTATGATATATATATTTTAACTAGTTTTTTATTAATTTATCATGTTCATGAAAATATAAAATATACACCACATATTTCCACGGAAACTATTTATTCAAAATATTTATATTTTACATTTATATTTCCGTTACATGTATTCATATAATGCTTGTTCACACCTAATCTTGTCTTGGTCACGTAAGCATGGCCTTGCTGCATTAATCATTTCATCATCATTAGTCGGCCAAACTTAGGGCTTATTATTGGTAGAAATAGGAATAACAATGGTCAACTAATGATGATGTAACAATGTATGACGTTTCCGTTATCAGGCATTATGTCTAGGTGGTCTTGACCTGAGGCGTCTTATCTCGGGAGAAAATCCAAAAACGGAAAGGTCAGTTGCTAGACATGTAGAGGTATCCTTGTGATCAGTGCGAAACGCTGTAGCTGAAAAACTCCATATTACCTCCCTTAAAGACATTTTACGTAAACCGGGAATGGGTTCAGAGGGACAAAGTTTCGTTACTTACAAAAAAAAACACCGGCTCAGGAAACGGTCATACGGGCTTGGTCGACGGGTTTCTGCGGTTCCGCTGTTAAAACGGGCCTCCAAGAGGAAATAGGACGACATACCTTGGATAGTTTGTGTGGAAAGTTTCTGGAAAGGAGCGAAAGAAAATATGCATGATTGTTTTTTGATTGTAAATGCGATGTATGGTGAATATTCGTACTATGGTCACCATATGGCGCCGAGGGTTTCATAAATTCCCACATTTTCAATTTGTGACGTACTCAGCCTTCTCCTTCATGAGAGGGTGTGTGAAGGCGTTCACTGTCATGAAATCATACCAAAATGAACTGAAAGAATTGAAAAATCATAAAATTTAATGATTACGACAGTGGTCTTAGTCAAAAAAAACCAAGGAATCGAGTTCATCACATATTTTACTTTATATCTACGTGGATCGTTAAAGAAGTTGAAAGCTGTTTGGTTTGTTTGTTTGCTTTCTTTGGATGTTGTAACGCACCCCCCCCCCCCACAATCAAAATTTAATCTCTTGAAAAATTTTGTTTCTTACAATAATGTAAAACCAAGTTGGTAAACCGTTTAAGATCTATACTTGTTAAGCGGCTTCTTAGTTTGACCATTTATCTTAATTCGGTGCATGTTTACTTTTCAAAGGTCTGAGTATCACGGGGAAAAATATGCATCTTACTCCATTGTCATTATCACGGCACAAATAGGACACAACTTTAGCCAAATAACCTCTCAATTCTAGAACGGTAACCAGACAAACGTTTTTCCTGATACATCTCACCGAACAATGTCATGTATACGGTTTAACAGCAGTCAACCCTTTCTTATCTCACTGATCTCTACTATAAACCGCAGAAATTCGTCTACAATAGACACAAGAACATCGAAACTAGAGCAAAGTAGCCTTATGTGACGAATGACAAATCCAGTTGATGCGTGTCTTATCAGAATATCAACAGTATGGAATACCGGTTCGTAATTATAGACATGGTTAATTGTTCGTAATTAATGGATCCTAAAGGTAATCTTTCATTTCTCACGGGCAAGTGATCACTACATATGGATCATTTTCTCTGGTGATAGTCCTTCTTGTAACAAGTTAACATCCCATACCATAAGGCTCGAATTTACGAATGCTTGGAGAAGCATGACAGTAGCTTCTAAGTACTATCTGGACTCCCACAATCCCCGGAACTTATGCTCATGGTGCACGTATATGATCTTGAAAGAACTCTTCGAAACAGAGAATGTCTCCGTCGATTATGCGCGCTTTGACAGCTGTTCTCGCAACAGTCTAGTTGATTTTACCTGTAAACCCTTTTCAGAACTTCGTTTCTCCCATCGAATTGAGTCCATTTTAAAGTCCATGGTGTTCCGTTTATTATTATTATCATTGTTATTGTTCTTAGCAATCTGTCATGTCAGTCTATAAAATGTATGGGGCAATCTTAAATATATTGTCTACTGCTTACTTGTACTGAATTTGGAACAAAGAATTGCTATTAAAAGCATAACCTTATACCAGGTAACCACAAAAGTTCTTGCCGTTTTTAATTCCGGAAAACAAAATGATGTTCACAAAAAGTAGCGTATCGCTAGTCCCCAGAGTAATCCCCATTGACATCTAGCACCTTCTGCCAACGTGTCTCCAGTTGATCAATCCCCTGGCTGTAAAACTTGCCGGTATTGCACTCAAAGAAGTCCGTGAGTGCCTTTCGCAGGTCTGTATCATTGGTGTAGGATTTTCCACGAAGATGGTTGTCCTGAGAATGGAAAAAGTGATAATCCGTTGGAGCAATATCTGGTGACTAAGGTGGATGACACAAAGTTTACCAGCCAAACCGCTCTATGGTTTCCCTGGCCACCCGCGCTACATGTGGCCGAGCATTCTCATGATGGAAGAGTACCCCTTTACGATTCATCAATGCTGGCTCCTTCTGCTGCAATGCCTATTGCACACGTTCCAACTTCTGTGAGTTCAGGTCGCCAGTGATGGTTTGGCCAGTTGATAGCAGCTCTCACTGAACTATTTGGCGTCTAGTCCACCAGACACAAAACATCTTCACCGTGTGAGCCACGGTGTCCCGGGGTGACAACCAATGTTTGGAACGCTTAGGAGTGCCATACAGGACCTACTTTTCGTGGCTGGTAAGTATTCGATTAAATATGGGTGCGTTATGATGTCGAGAAAGCAACGATATGCAGGCTGTCACTCGTTGATTCTTCTTGGATTACG
Source organism: Rhysida immarginata (assembly GCA_023313115.1). Lineage (NCBI taxonomy): Eukaryota > Metazoa > Arthropoda > Chilopoda > Scolopendromorpha > Scolopendridae > Rhysida > Rhysida immarginata. The sequence continues at coordinate 1,583,984 of JAHWFO010039269.1, forward strand.
ACAATATCCCAATATCATACACCCATTTGCTCAACTTGTACGTCTTTCCTAGGCTGTTCAGGTGACGTCTAACTGTTTCATCAGAAACCTGATACCGTCTGGCAAGTTCACCACATGTTAAACTGCTGTCCTCCTCTATGGCCGTTTTCAGGGCCTGGTCTTCTAAGGCTTGTGGTCGGGCACTGCGGAGTTCATGAGAAATGGCAAATTCTCGCGACCTGAATTGCCTTGTAGTGCGTTCATTCACAACATCATCCCCAAACGCAAGACACATTCGGCGACTTGATGCTGCTGCTGACAAGCCCACTTTGAAGTCATAAAGCAAACAACACCTAACTATCTCTTTCGATACTTCCATTTGTCTTCACTTCTGCACGAGATGTGATTGATGTGAATGCCCAACAGCCCTGTATTTATACAGGCTAACCTTCCTGCCCCCCCCCCCCTTGACAGATTTTGGACCACACTGTACAATTATTTGCATATCTTCTATTAAATCCGAACTAAAGAACTTTTGTGGTTTCCTGGTAGTATTCTAACTGTCAAGGATCTTATTAAACCCGAACGTTAAATTAATAGTTAAATAAACAATTAATATTTCGATTTTCAAGTCCCTTGATGGTATTCTTGGTTAATTTGCTTATTGGTTCCTCTTCTTTTATGGAAAACTGATGCATCTTTTCTAAAAGTCCTCAGTTTTCACATTTCTATACATCTACTCGCAATAAAACAATTCTCTATGTACTGTCCGATAGTGTTCACAATGCAATCATGTGGTTGTCAAACTTTGATAAAATTTTGAGGGATGTTGTTGATTATTTTATTTCAGTCCTTTCACCAGTATAGAATAATTTTATATCATACGTGTTTCAAAATGTGAATATAATTGGCATTTTAAATTAAAAGTAATCAACAACGTTTTTGAGTTTCCATTCATCTTCAGTGTTGAAATTTTTTGATTTTAGATGTTATACTGAAATTGGCTAAAAATGAATGGCTTGAATAGTAAGGTCTTGCTCATTGTCTTTAAAAAAATTATAGAAGAGTAGGCTAATGCTTTTATAAATTTATGAGGCTAATGAAATAATTGAAATAATTTTATTAACAATGTCTCTCTCTCTCTAAAATTTGTTGCTTTAATTGCGATATTAAAATTTATTGCATTTTGACTCTAAATAGCTTTGCCTTGATAAATTCTTCTTTCAGTTTTTCTGACTTAGCAAATTTTAATTAACTCGCTTAATAAACAAGGTTATTTTTTACATTAAGAGAGTTGAATCAATTTGTTATATTAGCTAGGAAAATTAATGTTAGTAAAAAATTCAAGTTGATCTTTTTAAGATCCTGTTCGCTTGTTCTATCAGCAGCATAAAACCCTTCTGCTTTATCTGTTGACAAATCCTCACCTTAGATTCATCTCGCTTTAAATTCATGTTTCAGCATTACACTATGTGCCAAAAGAGGTATAAGTTTCAATTCAGATTTTATCCCTCTTGAGAGCACCTGGTCGACGGTTTAACAAAAATATTTACATTTTCCTATTTAATAGCAAGAATTTAAAAACCGAATATTAGAAAAAAAAAGAAAAGCATCGGGAAGGAAGAAATTTAATGTCGTAGCTCTTTCGTGGGTGGCATTCATAATGGGAGAAAATCTATCTTGATCTGGTGAGGAGAATAAGCTGTAAATCGGTAAACAGATGACGTACATCTGTCTTTATAAATCCCCTTCAGAAGACGACGCTTGACTTGGATTACAAAGTGGATGGCAGCCTTAAGTTGAGTGTCACAGCTGGGCCATTTTCAGATACTGAAATGTGTGCCACGGAACATTTGTGCCTAAAGAGCAAAACCTAGACACGTCGAAGTTTCCAAATATGTTTTTTTTTCCTTTGATTTTCCTTTATTTTCAAACAATATTCACACGAAAGTTTGAATTTTCTATAAATAATTTGAATAAATTGCTTTTGTAAATTTATTGCAGATTTTCCTGTTTATTCACAGGAAGAGAAATCTTTATCACTTTCGTAAAGAACAAGAAATTAATAAAATCTGCTGTGATCGTTTAAGAAACGCTTTAAGGCCATTTTCAGTTGCATTGAGAAATTGGATGCTATTAGCCTGATATAATGTCTTAAGTTTTAAAGTTTAACCTTCTAATGTTAAACACGATAAATTATTTTAAAACTTTCTACGTTTTCAAATCCGTATTCCAATGTCAACTTAGCTACTTTCTATTCAGATTTTATTTTTCCTTATTCATGGCAACGGATGGTCTGCGATCGTTTGTTTGTTGGCTTTAGCTCTGCTTCATTAAATTATTAAAAGTGTAAATAGATCTGAAATTTTTCGAATATTATGAAGGTTTTAATTTTAAATTTAAATTTCAATCTAGAAGTGAATTAGAAATCTTGCGTTTGTTAACTATTTCTTTAAGCATAATTGCGGTTCGAATAAATTTAAACTTCCTCATAAATGAAAACCAAATAAAGAATATGTTCTTAGTACTATCAGACTTTAAAAAAAACCTTAATTCTATACAATATTAATAACAACACTTTAGGGAATTCGGTCTCGGTATGCAGTTTTCAACTTTTCGATTTCTGGCCTCCTTAATATTAACGAATTGCCAGAAACTTCCATGTAAATAAATGAATAACATTCAGCAAAAGAGAAACAGCAACAACGATATATAAAAGTTGTATGTCTTAGATTTCTCTTATTAATATCAAACAGCAGGGTCAGTTTTATAGCGGTTTATGGATTACAAAATTTATCTACATTTGTTTTCACTTATCTTAGTGACTTGAAATCCTTAAAGAAACAATACATAAAATTTATAACTTTATTCACATAAGGAATACGCCAAATTATCCCTTAAGCATAGCTTAGTTTATTTAGCAAAGTAATATTTTGCTCGATAAACATACAACATTGTATTAACTTTGTATGTTTGATTAAATCGATGTCGCTTCATTTAAAATTAATTCTGTAACAATTGGAAAGTATGGTGAGCTTTGATAAATGTTTTCTGTGATACTATTTATAAAGTTTATGCTTGATAATTTCCCGAGGTTCCGATATTATATTCCTAATGTTTTCTCAATGATGTTTGTGGTTGAATTTGTTTCATCGGCTCCTGCTTTATTAAAAGAGGATTGTTTGTATAAGAAGTTGATTTTTGAAGTTGAAGTTTACTTGTGTATAAACTTCTGTAAGTTTATACAGACCATGCGATATCCATTGACAAAGCAAATGAGGCTTGCATCAGAATTCCAAGGAACTCGAAACACCATGCCTCGTGCGAATTAAATATCTCTTTGGCAACTGTTCAGAAACTTATTAAGAAGATTCTGAAGTTTAAATCGTACAAAATTCGCACGAATCTGTAGACTAATAATTATTCTCATCAGTTAAAAATGTGCACAAATTTATTAGGGTTGTTTAACCAGGGATTACAATGACTAAACAACGTGATTTTTTTTTTGAGGAAGCGATGTTCTACTTAAGTGGTAGGATGAGTAAATATCGCAGTTGGAATTAACGGACGAGAAAGGACTGGAATGATGGATACGAAATGGACACCATGACAGTCTCGATTCTCATATCTGGCAGGCGAACTATTCCTGTCGAGACCTACTGGAAATTGGTTGAAAGTATGTACAAGGCTTCTGTCATATTGTTTAAATAAAAGATGGACCGAGTTATTGCTAAGTGCATTTCTCCCAAAATATTGCACTGTAGTATGCGATAGCATTCGACATTTGATGAAATATTGCTCCAAAAAGGATTTTGAATTCTGTTAATGCGATAAATGTAATTCCAAAGACAGGTTTGGTTAGGGTATAAAATTATGTAGCAAAACAATGTCTACATGTAGGAGCTCGTCATTTTTTTTTAGTAAAAGCTCTGATCTTTCGTGAATTTCACATGGACATAATATCCAAAGATAGCATTCAAGCCCTCTCTGGTTCAATGCTACGTTGCGTAAACAAATGTATCGCTCACGACTTACACACCCTTTAAATTTTCCTCGAATTAAACATAATTATCAGCTTAAGAGCATTCTAAACTCTGGCATAAGACTTTAGCTATCATGAAATTCGCTCTGCGTCTAATTTAGCAATCTTTAAATCAAGACTGTTGAGTTTTCTTTCCAACCGCTCCCTAATGGATTAACCTCCCCTTCCCCCTCCCTTCGCTCCCTCTTCGTTTTGAATTTTACTAATTTATTATTTTGATTGTCACTCTTTTTTTCTTTACCCGTCCAGGGACTTACCTTGTCGGGCTCTGAACGGATGTTCTGTATAACTAACAATTATGAAATAAATAAACAAATAAATAAATAAATATGATCATCTACTAAGCTTATTAGTTAAACGCCTTGCATATTTACCCACTGGGCAGGTGCAATCGTTTCAAATTGAAATCATAATTTCATAATGTAGTTTTCATAATTGATCACAAAGTTGAATTTTCTTTGGGAGAAGTGAGGTTTTTTCTTACCTTATTTGGGGCCTTAAGTGTAATTTGCTTTGTTCAACTCGTGTAAGACCTCAATAGCAAACTTCCTTAATAGATATGAAAACTTTAAAAATATTTCTTATATTTTACAATACAGCAAAATTAATGTTTTTTCAAGTTTAAATTGGACTTAAATTTCCGATTGGGTTCTATAAACGTACATCTTGCATATTTGATGCTGTTTTTCAAGGATAAAAGTAAAGACAATAAATAAGACCAATGAGTTTAAAATTGATGGTGAGGAGATAGAAGTTGTGGACAGCTATGTCTTCCTAGGCTTGAGAATTGATAAAGTGGAACGCTGTGTTGGGAAAATAAACAGGAGATTGGCACTGGGAAGAACAGCAAAGATCGGTCTGTCTAAGATTATGAAGGACAAGGATATCTCTATGTCAATTTAAATCAGAATAGTTACAGCAATGGTCTTTTCTATGCTAATGGATGTAAAAGTTGGACAATCCGGAAATGCGAAAAAAAGAATTCTTCGAATTGTGGATTTGGAGATTACATAGAATCCCATGAACTTCAAGAAGAACCAATAGATCAGTGCTGGATGAAGTCAATCCAAACTGCTCACTAGAAGCCAAGATTTTCAAACTTTGATACTTTGGGCACGTAATGCAAGCAGAACATGCTTGGAAAAGTTGAGGGAAACAGAAGAAGAGGAAGACAGAGAACATGGGAACGAGAAAACTACTGTGCGATCTGACCAAAAACAGGTCTCAGTGGAGAATGTTTGTCCAACGTAGTCACCAGAAATCGTTTCCGACTTGATGGCACCTAAAAACAATATTTCAAGGACTAAGTTTACGTTCTTCCATTTCCTGTAAATGTAATTGCTATGACACAGTGCATACGACAACTGTTACAACTATTAATAGGAAACGTGCTTACGAAGAAGTGGACTGTTCATTTTGATATTTAACATGCGACAAAAAGAGCCCACGTAAAAAAAAAACCTGCTGACACAAACTTAAAGACATGCCGTACAAAACTATCTAAAATATAAAATTCGTCTAAAATATAAATATTGAATATGTTTATTTCTATTATAGTAACTTTTTATTATTGTTGCTTTTAAATTTCAACTGAATTACATTCGACTTCGGTAATGAATTCATTTTGTTAAAATAACACACAGTAACCACGTACAGAAAGTTCTGCATGGAACCAGAGGCTTATAAATTAATAACAGTCATAGCAAAATTAATTATTTACATTAATCTCTATCTTTTTTAATAGCCAAGTGATTATAACTTGTTTACCAATTTGAGTATTAGTTTTAAATAGCTTTCCTCGTTTACTCATGAATGCTCTTTAAATCTGTTCTTTATTGCTGTTGGAATCATGATAATAGAAATAATAGCCCCATATTGCAATAAGATATCCTTTGAATATTGAATCAAAGTTTAATCGGAATGGATTAACAGGATTACGAGGAATAATTCGCTGTAAGAGATGCGATAGTTCAGAAGTGTACGCATCCATTTACTATTGTTAATTAATGATTAGTTTAATACGATTAGTTTTGGTATGTATAAATTGAGTAGATTTAAAGTAAAGATGTCGTCCTATGAATGCCTGGTACTCAACTACACTCCATTTAGGAAACTACAATGATGAATCGAGTAGGCTAATTTATTAATGAATTAGTTTATGAAGAAAATCGTAAAATTAAAATTTAATAAAAACAAAAAAATAAAGTCACTAATCTTGAAAAACGATGAAGAAACTTGTGAGATGGAAGAAAACTTAAACGATGTAGTCTATTGAAGATGTTGTTGATAGTAAAAATTAATTTATTCTATTGAGGATGTAGATGAAGTCTTGTGAAGATAATGTTGATCGTGGAAAACGATAATCTTGAAGGAAGTGTTGGTTTTGAAATACAGATTAAATTTTGAAGAGGGTGATCCAAATATTTGGGATAAAATTTATATAAAACGTTTTCGAGAATATTTCTCATCATCAAAAAGGAGATTAACCACATTTAAATTTAAAATTAATCATTTAAACTCCTTAGATCAATAATATCAATAGTTTATGAAAAGTTTATAATTTGGGAAATCGGGAAAGTGATTTTATCCCCCTGTTTGATGTGAAGCGCTCTAAAATGTTTCTTTTGGGGACATTGGTTCCTTTATAGAAAATTATCATTTGGTTTCAGCTAAGGTTTCGCGGCTTAGGAAATTAGTTCGAATTTCTCTCTGAGTCTAAGGTGCGTGCTTTTCCTGTGGATTTAGTATCGAACGAAACGAGGACAGAAATTATCTTTCATTTAGGAGTTTTGTTCTCTGTCATTATCCCTAACCCGTCTATTAATTTTGCCTCGAATTTTGAGGTAATGCTTTCTCCTTTCCAGCAATGTTATTTTGTCCAATTATTTCTTCCTTCAGAAGCCGTATGGATTAGGAAAGAGGGCAACTACATTGTTATTAGTGGGTGGGCTACTCTTTTCGAATTCAACACTGTAAGATATCATTTTGAAATTTACAAAATCATAAATTAACAAAAGATGATAAAGAATACGTACGTAATAAGAGGAAATGTGAAGGGTGATTTTTAAAATTACTTTCTCGAAAATAAATCTCTTTTTTTAATTTCATTAATTAAATTCTGGCGCTTAATAAATGTCATGGAATAAGGAAAAGTTGGAATCTTTAATTTACCTTTTAATAGGAGAATGTCGATTGATTATTCGGTGGGATTATCGATCGACTCTGGAGATTTTAATGGGATTCTGAAGGCTTTGCTTAGCGATTATGTCCCGAGCCACAGAAGTTAGTAGAGTACAGTCGTCGAAATAGCGACTTTAAGACAAACGAATACAATGAAACCAGATTTACAACAAGTTAGCTTATACAAATAAAAATTAAGTTACTACAGCATATTTTTGCTAAAACTTCTAAATAAATATCCAAAACATTGAAATAAATGTGAGCTATGCAAACATTAGGAAAAGTTAATAAATATCAATGACTCCCAGTTTTTTTGTTTGTTTGTTTGTTTGTTTTTTGAGATTCAGCAAGTGACTGCAGATTAAATCAAAAAACCCTATTTTGAACTATTCTTAACCATCTCTTACCATGAGGATCCAATACCCGATTAATAATAAATATGACGGGCTCGCTCTTCGATTTCCTTGGGAGATGCTGGTGTGAGTTTCGCGTTACGAGGATTTCATTATTTCTGGGCGTACTTAAGTGAACAAGAAAATTGAAGACCGTGCCAGCTGAAAAATGAATTCTATTTTACAGTTTTTGAATGAAAACTTTGCCATCAAGTAATAATGCGACGATGGTCTCGAAACTTGAGAACGTCCATGATAATTAATGATCCGTGAACTTTTGGATGATCCACCCCACAGCCCCGACATATGGCGGCGGATGATTTCTACCTTGGGAGGCAAACGCTTATCTAATGAAAAAAAGAGTTGTATTTCCGAATGGACTAACAGCGGAGATGTAAACATAAGCGGATAACCTGTCACATATTACGATGAACATCTAAATGTCGGGATTACGTGGAAAAATGACCTAATTTGTGTATAAGATAAATAAAAAAATCGTGTTGAAAAATCTGTATTAATTATTTGTAAATTCTAATTTACGGACGAAATAAGTAAGTGGATCTCGAATGTGTGGCGTAGGCAGTTTACTGCCGTATGTGATTCATCATTGAGTAAGGATTTTCTTTATAATTTATTAAAGAGTAGTTTATAGTAGACTTCTTTGTTATTATTGAGGGGCTGACTTTCAATTTTAATGGACGTTTTGTTGTTGACAGTGGAACGAGCCACGAGTGATTGTTTCAGACAATAATGGGGTTTGGATTTTATGGAAAAAAGTGACTTAATTTCGAATCTGCAGTGCAACCACTAAATAAATAAATAAATATTTTATGTACAGGCCATAAACCTTTTTAGGGTTTTAGCATCATCTAAAATCCTATTAACAACGGTACAGATGTTTGACTGTTTGACGTCAGAATTTAAAGAACTCTATTTGAAGTATAGCGAATCCTCCCGCTACTGTTCGTAATATTTTGATGCCATAACTATTGAAAGGATTGACCTAGAGGCTTGAAATTTTCTACACACGTAGGCCCTATACAGAGGACGGTGCGAAAAATATAGCGAATCCTCTAGGGTGGCCCGAGACTCCTCAGGGGCCACTTGTATGAATTTCATGGGTTCCTTTTTTTTTATCTTTTGAACAGAGAGGGTAAAAATCCTGAAATTTCGTAAATTTGTATTGTGGTTCTAAAAAAATAAAACCAATATACAAGAAAAGTGATATAAGTTTCTAGGCCCTAGGGTCTAGGGCCCCGCCGGAGGTCCTCAAGCCCCAAATACAAATGAAGCTATAACATTTGAACGGAACGACCTAAGAACCTGAAATCTGAACGAAATATATACTTATAATAGTTTACTAAAAAAATTAGCTAATATACAAGAAAAACTGGTATAAGGCTCTTAGGTCTCCACAGAGACCCTGAAGCCCAAATCACAAATAAGCTTGAAGCCCAAATCACTAACATTTGAATAATAAAAAGGTCTAAGAATTTGAAGTTTTATATTTTTACAGTGCGTTACTTAAAAATTATAGACAATATACAAGGAGACTGGCATAGGCCTCGGGGCCCCTGGCGGCCTCAAATACAATTGAAGCTATAAAATTTGAACGGAAAGGCCTACGGTCCTAAAATTTTGGTTAATCATAATGTGGTATTTAAAAATTTAGCTAATCTATATTAAAAATTATATAAGTCTCTTGGCAGGGGCCTCGTGGCCTCAATCTTAAATTAAGCTATAAATTTAAAACCAGAAGTCCAGAAATCTGAAATGTTCTTTATTTATTATGTGTTGCTTAAAATTTTAGCTATTGCACACTAAAATTGATATAGTCCTTTGAGGCTTTGGCAGGGGCCGCGAGGCTCCAAATACAAATGAAACCATAACTTTTGTACGAAAAGGCCTGAGAACCTGGAATTTTGTATTTGTGCCCCTCCACTTATTATAGTCACGAGCCGCTACTGCTCGTAACATTTTGATGCTAAAACCCTGTTATCGTTGGATAACGATACCTTAACTAATTTTTTTATTTATCAATGACGACCCTTCAGAATCATGTACATCGGTAATACTGAGTAAGGGCTTATGATAACTGAAGTATGAGATATAAGCAGTCTCTCAATATGTCAAGTAAACACAGTTGCGTCTCTTTATTAATTTCTGTTAATTCTATTTAATTGTTTATTTATTCTCTGTCTGGGTTCCTTTTCCTAATTTACGTTGTGGTTAAAGAGCCTTTTATGTATTCTTTATTGTACATTCTTATCAACATTTTAACCTAGTCTTGATTAGTTTTATTTGTTATGATAATACTTTGATTCCATAAGTCGAATCCTGGTTTATCATGGCGCACTCCGTTGGGAATGAAAGCCCCTTCCCCGTGGAGGTCACAAGGGAATTTTACATCTTTATTTTTTTCCATTTGAAATCAGATAAACTGATATATGATTTTTCAATTATAATTTTCTGATGACGTTTATTTTCATCGGTTTATTTAAATTTTAATTTAAATTTGGAGGATAATCGAATATCTCTAATTCACTGTATTTTCGATCAAATAGATTGACGCAAATCGAAGGGCTTTACTCCAAATTGATCTTCTATTTTCCTTATAATACTAGTAAATAATTTTTTTATATACATTTGCCAAAGTTTATTGTTTTTTTGTATTCTCTTCCATCTTCTACCGGACATATCTCTTCATTTTATTTCTTTTTCTCCCCAATAAAACGAAATAACTTCTCGCTCTTCTTTTGAGGGCATCTGACCTTTGAAGTTTTCACCGGAGGAGATCAAAAAAGGGAGAAAAAAGAAAACCAAACTGTTTGTATGGCGGTTTTCGTAAACGTGTGATTGTGCGGAATTCTTTCTTTCTTTTTCTCTTGTTGTTGTTTATTTGTTTGTTTTCTTGTTTCTTAGCGATTTTTCTTGTGCTTGAATTTTTAAAATTTTATTTTTAGGAGGAAAATGGAAAAATTTCTATTATTCCCTTTCGCGTTTTCTTTCGCAACTATTTTCGTGATGCGTGGTTTCAATAGGAGAAGTGTTGTCACATTCAAAAAACTGTCCAGAATGATGCAGAATGACATCCATTTTCTTTCTTTCTATTTTTTTATCCCCTATCCTCGAGGCTCCAAACAACACGAAAGAGAAAGAGAAAAGCGACAGAAACCTCCTCGACAGACCTTCAACAAAACAGCTTCCCTTTCTATATATGACATCGACGCATTTTTTTTTTATTTCGAATGAAAAGAATAATACCTCAGGAAGGAAATATATATATAAAGAAATACTGAAAGGGAAAAGAATCGTTCTTATCCAATACGTGGTTGTTGAACCGCTTTCTATCGATGTCGCTCGTCCTCCAATAGCCAACTTTGTTAAGTTGAAAACTTTATTTTTATTATAATAAGAATAAGAACTTTTACTCATCGTTTTTAAAAGTTCTAAAATGATCAAATACTAAAGTTAAACATAGACTTAGTTATCTTTTGAGGAAAACACAGGCTCTATATTAGCCTAGTAATATTTCGACATTTAAAACTTAGTTGCCTATTATTTGGATGTTTTTGAAAAATTGATAGATGACCAAACAAATATGCAGTCAACTTTGTATAAATATACCAATATGAAAAAGAGTTTTTAGTTTAACATTTACTTTAAACATTAAATCATAAAACAAAATGTAATTTTAAACGTTAAATGAAAATCATTAAACAAACTGAGCAGGTCACCGGGGGTAGGGGGATGGCTCTAGCAAGAGCATTAGCTTCAATCTTTATATGGGCCTATGTCTTTAAATTGTCAATGCAATCGAGAAAAAAAAACCGGAGTTATAAGCAAGCAAAATACCGCCATCCATTCCGTACTAACATCCACATATTATACAGGGTGTCTCAAAAAAATGTACTAACACTTTTTTTTCAGGTGTAACTAATGTAACAGAATGGCAGGAGATCAATTTAGCTTTGAAAAGAGAAAGTTTGTCCTTAAATGTTATTGGAATACCGAAAACGCCACGGAAGTGCAAAGACGGTTCAGAAGGGAGTTCGATAAACCGCCACCAAAGCAGCGGACCATTGCTCGCATCAGAGATAAATTTGAAGCAGATGGAACCGTTCACAACGTCAACAAGAAACGTTCTGGACGACCACGAACATCCACCAGCCCTGGAAAAGAAGAGCAGGTGCAGGAAACCCTCATTCGATCCCCACAGAAATCTCTACGACAAACGGCTCGGGAGACACACATCTATTGGTGCGCGTTATCACCTTTGTCTGGACAATGACGGTCATCAATTTGAACATTTGCGAAAATGATTCTTTAATTACATTTGTCTTCTGTAATTCAAGCCTTTAAACTTGTCTCTATGTTCATTAATAATGTTTTTATACTCATTCAAAGTGTTAGTACATTTTTTGAGACACCCTGTATATAAAACCATAATGGCTTCCTTACTTCATTAATATTCATATATTGTTACATGATCAGAAGAAGCCATAATTTAGAGCTTATTATTGGTAGAAATACGATTAACAATGCCTTTTTATGATGATGTAGCAATGTATGAATTTTCAGTGCACAGGCTTTCTTTTTAGGAGGTGTTGGCTATGCTTGCAGGCAGCCATTTGTATTCCTATTTCATTCTTATTTCATATCATGATTGCTTCTTGTTTTGCAGTAAATTCAAACTTGCAGATTAAGACACTTCCTTTTTGAAAACGTTAGAGTGGAATGTGCCTCTGAAGTTTGAATTTGAATCCAAGCGTATTTCATTGCTGAACACGTAACATTAGCTCATTAGCTGACAGTCTTCTTATGTTGTACGATTGTTAAAATACATTGTTAAACTTGTCTGTAGCTAAAGTCATGCAATAGAGGGGCAAAAATCGCATCTTGAAGTAACATACTAGGCCAACAATGGAGAACACACGTGTACACAGACAATACCATCTAAGCAACACCACCTAAAGACAAGGCCTGAGCGCGGAAACGTCATGCATTGTTAAAACGTCATCAGTAGTCATCTTTAATCGCATTTCTACCAATAACAAGCCCCTAATTATGACTAGGTAGGATGATGTAACAATGTATGAAATTTCTGTGCGCTGGCCTTCTCTTTAGGTGGTGTTGATCTAAGGCACATTCGGCATCGCGCAGAAAGTGCAGAGTTGTGACGTAGGCCTATTAATCTCTGCAAAAAAAGACGTCATTTTTCCGCAGATTTTTCACCCATGACGAACGCAAATCCTGCATGGTCGAATTTTACGAAGGAAAAAAAAGTTTTAAATGCCATAAAATGTAAGAATGCCCCACACAGTGCGAGTTGAACTGATTTACACATTATTGGCTGTGTCGTCGTTGTGCTCGTGAGTAAACTGCCGAGTCTGCACGAAATTTTTCCCTGTGCGTTTTGTGTACGTAGAAAGTGCAGAGTCTGCAATGAATAGAATGCAGATTCGATGCCGAACAGCGCACCCGGGAGTGCAGAATCTCTTGTCGAATGGACTCTGTATGCAGAGTGCGCAGAATGTTCACTTTCTGCGCGATGCCGAATGCACCTATAAAGAGAAAGCCTGTGCTCGAAACATCATCCATTGTTAAAACGTCATAAGTAGTCATCTCGAGGCCTATGAGAAACACAGGCCCTGAAACTCAAAAGTCACCTGACCATCTTAGTCGAAGCAGCGATGTATCCTTCATTGTTTCCATCTTGAATTTTAATAATCAGTATTTTTTCTAAGTCAGAATTTAGGGCTTATTATTGGTAGAAATACGATTAACATTGACTTTTTGTGATGATGTAACAATGTTTGACGTTTCCATGCACAGGCCTTCTTTCTAAAAGGTGTTGGCTTTGAAAGGATGCAAGACTAAAAACAATATTGACAGTTTTGTTAGAATCAAATAACTAATGTCTCTGCTAAATTAAATAAAGAGATCATTATTTTTCCAAAAATTATGGTATTGAATTTTCAATTATTCTCAATATTTGTATTTCTTAATACACAAATTTATTGGAGTAATAATTTCGTAGCATGTGGATAGTGGATAAAATAAAATAAACAAGAAATTTTGTTTTCTAAACGGGAATGAACTAGTAAAAATAAAATAAAATTTTAACAATTCTCAGTTTACAAACAACCACGTGGATTACTATCAGCAACATTAGAGAAGACGTGAAAGTGTATTGCATAAGCTGCTGGTTCGGTTGCAATGCTTACCCAAGCAAAAAAAAAATCACCTTCCGAAATAGGAAAATCCTCATAATAGGCAACTTTACCTTTTCCCAAATATGAAATATTTAGCGTCAAATGTTCAAATTTTTAAATAAAACTGCAACTTCGATATCACGACTTAATCCTCTTGAGAGAGTAGCCTAGGTAGTATGTAGAAGAAGAGAACCTTATAAAGCACACTAATTAAACGACATTGCACACTCCTTTTACTGCATACAATTCTTTTTTCATCCACTATCATTCTTTTCTTCATGCAAGTACGTCTTGTATTCAAACTTTCAAAACCATACAATCCAGGTATTACTTTACTTGATCTTGCCACACTTTATTTGGACTTCTTCTACATATTTTACATCCACAGGGTCAGCATATACTTAACTTCTTTCTACTGTATAGATGTATAGATTAATACTCTTTTTATTTATTCAGTATCTTGTGAAGTTGAATTGACCACTTCTTATTTATTTTTGAAGGCTTAGATTCATAAAAGTAACAATAAAGATTATACACTCACTCACCAAAAGTCATGGCACACCTGGCTAATAACGTGTTGGGCCAACACCTCCTAGAAAGAAAGCCTATGCACTGAAAATTCATACATTGTTACGTGGTTATAAGAAGTCATAATTTAGGGCTTGTTATTGGTAGAAATACGATTAACAATGCCTTTTGATGATGATGTAACAATGCATGAATTTTCAGTGCATAGGCTTTCTTTTTAGGAGGTGTTGGTTGGGCCCCCTCTGGCCCGGATAACGGCAGCGACCCGTCGTGGAAGAGAGTCTACCAGTCCCCGGAACACATCCACAGGCAATGCAAGTCATTCCGCCTCCACTGCGCTCCATAACGATGCTGCATTTACCAGTTGTGTTAGTGACGACCTGACAGATCATTCGATGACGTCCCACAAATGTTTAATGGGATTGCAATCTGGGAAATGTGGAGGCCAAATCATTGTCGCGAAGTCGGTAGCATGTTCCTCCCGTCACTGCCGTTTCACAAGGGCCGTGTGTGGAGGCGCATTACCTTGCTGGAAGATGCCATCGCCCGCGGGGTAAAAACTGTTCATGAAGGGGTACAGGTGGTCCCCAAGCAGATCGACATAGGAAGTAGCAAGCAGAATGGTTGTCAGATGCACCAATGGACCCATTGCATGCCACGAGAAAACATCCCAGACCAGTTTGGAGCCTCCACCTACCTGACAAACGGGATCCATGGCTTCGTATGGCCTGCGCCAGACACGGACACGACCATCGACTTGATACAGCTGAAACCGTGACTCGTCGGACCAGGCAACCCTTCGCCAGTCCTCAGCGGTCCAATGTCGAAAGTTGGTTGGCCCAGACTAGGCATTGCCGACGATGCGCAGATGTCAAGAGTGGCACACGTCGTGGCCTCCTGCTCCCAAAATCTGCAGCTGCTAGGATTCCCGAATTGTCGTCACGGAAACAGTTGTGGGACGTCCCTGTTTGTACCGGATGTGATTTGGCCCGCTGTCGCCCTTCGGTCAGCATTTGCAAGCCGGTTGACCCGGCGAACACCTCTAGCCTCAATGAGGGGTGGGCGCCCCTCCGCTGTCCGACATGGGTTGTATTCTCGATAGACCTTTGCAACGGTTGTCCGGGAAAATTGCAGGGTGTTGGCTACATCTGATATTGAGGCACCCATCAGTCTGGCACCAACAATCATCCCATCCCTCGTTCAAATGCGGATAGCTTTCGGCGTGCTGCCATTTCTGCAGCTAGTTTTGCTTACAATGATTGTGTGATATCAGGGAGTCCTGTGCACCTGCATTCCGAGAATGGAAACAGCGGGATCTGTCTCGTTACTAACAGGGAACTTTATTGGAGGGGTGTGCCATGACTTTTGGTGGGTGATTGTATACAGAGTTTATTTTATCTTTGGAAATACTGATTATTTAATTTTTTATTTCAGGTATGTGACTATAGGAATAGATTAATCTTCTTTAAAGTGAAATGAAGTAACAGTAAGTAAAATTTATATTATAGTTACTATTTAACGCTACAGTCCTTTTTGATTGAGCTCTAGCAAGCCTAATGTACATTTGAGACTCCACATCATAGTTGAACTTCACTCCTGAATTTTTGATCCATAAACACATGTTGTTATTAATAACAGTAATTGGAAATCTGCTTTTCGTTAAAACCTATTCTTCTCATTTCAAAGCAATAATACATCAACGAGATAAATTTTAATGAATCTCCTCCATGTTTCATGCGATAAAGTCGAACAGTTTTATTCAAGCTCTTGAACAGGAAAAGATTTACGTCCAATGTACATTTGAATTCATTAATCACGTAGCATTCGCGTGTATTAATCATTGTCAATGTTCTCAGTAGGGATGTCCCTTTCCCCCTTAAAACCAACCACCAAAATCTGTTTCTACGTTAACATCCGTTCTCTCCTTTTTATGTAATTTGTTTTAGCGCCAGAAAGTGTCGCAGAAAAATGATGCGTTCATCCGTAAATGTTTGATGTATGCGTCTTCCTCTTAAAACGTTAACTCTCAGTAAATCAATGTCAACGAAATAAGAAGTATTATCCCTGATAATTCATTGTACTCTATGTAATCTAAAATAAGTTCCTAAACACCGCATCAAGTTAGGAACATTTATGTTTATGTTATTAATCAGTACTAAACATATTGGTTTTTTGAAATGCTCAATAGGATTGAAATGCTCAATAGGATTAAAAAATTTTCCAATTATTCTAAAACTGAATTTAAAAACGTTTTTCAATTCATCTTTTACATTCATTCGTATTCCTTCAAATGAAAAGCTCCCTTCGTCACTGAAAGGGAGCTCGTCATTTTTCTCTCAGTTTTTATATTCCATGGGATTGTGATTGGAATGTTTTCTCGCTGTTTTCCCAATATCGGTTGTCATTACGAGACTACAGACAAAGATAATGCAAAATCAATCGCTTAATAAACGAAAATCAATATTGAAATGGCCATCAAGAAGTAATTCCTTTTACTATCGTTATCTAGGCAGAAGATTTCATAATTTATATGAATCATTAGAAAATTTAATGCGCTAATAAATCTGATGTCTGAAATCGAGTCATTTCAAAGCTCTAGATGCTATTGACGTTGATTGTGTTATGAATGAGAAAAGCTTATCGCAATTACGAAGATATAAGCCATTGAATCAAAAGAACAAAGCTTGGATCCACAATACATTTCAAATTTCAGGCGAAATTCAAAATCCAGAGATTTGCTCTTTAAGCATTCGAGTGAATAATGTGTTCGCTTTTATAAGTATTCTATCCGCTTAATTTGATCTACCGCCATATGATTTTGAATAGGAAGCTCGCTATAGTTCTAATGTTTATTTTGTAAACATAATGCATTTTCATTATGTAAACAAAATAAACTTTAAGCTAGGATAATTTATAATCCTTTCTAAAAGAGATGCACTGCTTATTTTCTGAATATAAAGTAAATTTAAAGGGCATTTGCCTTTGAGTTTTAAAGCTTACATTACTTATAAAAAACCTCCTGCTCTTCATCGCAGGAAATAGGTCTGTGTTATCTCGACAAGGATATAAGGATTACTTTCAGACCCTAAATCATCTATACAATCCTTATAAATAAAATTTTCGCGAACCTAAAGCCAATAAATGTTGAGCTGTCCAAAGAAATACTCTTATCTAGCACTCCACATGAAAAAATTCGTGACATGTCTGTTCAGAAACATTTTATGTCTTTTGATAATAAGAGGGGGGAAAACTAGTTTCTTCGACACTAGACGCTGCTTTTATAAAAAAGAAAGAAAATGAAGAATGTTAAATTACGAAATTAGTAATTAAAATACTTAAGTGATGTAATTGAATTTTTGCATCTAATAAAGAATTTAAGAGGTATATTTGAAGAACAGGTAACTGTCGTAACAAATTAAAAGGCTGGCTTTCGTTTATTAAATGGTAAATGGGTTTATGTTTTAAATAAATTAAAACTGAAAATTTTCTTCATAAGAAGTGAAATTTCATAAAGAGAAACTTTAACTCCTATTAGAAAATAGAATAGAAAGGGAGCGCCTACTGTTAACATTTTTTCTATTTGTCGTTGAATACGTAAGTTTTACTGAATCATTTACTGTATCAAAATCTTTTTTTTAATATCAAATCAGAGAAGAAATTCTTGTCCTTGATTAATCTCTTTAATCCATTTTTGAAGCAGTTATATTACTTAAATTAATCTTTAGATAAATTACTATTATTCTTATTTTAGAAAATTTTAAAAAATATATCCCATCCTGATCTTATTTCTTTCAATTTTATTTTCTCCCCGTTAATGTCCAAAATACAATAATTTACCAATGGAAAATCTGTAGCTTTTTCGAAGATACACTATAAAATACCAGGAATGCAATATACACCATATTATCAAATTATTCGAACATGAGCAAATATTTTCACAATTGTAAAAAAAAAAAAAAACCCAGATGTGTAGAAATACAGACGGCAGACTTTGACGGCACAGCGATACGTCAGATATTCTGCGTCCGCACGTCCTACCCCTTCTGGCACAGCACCCTGGGACATTGTACCAACAAGATAACGCACGCCCACACACACAGCACGTGTGTCTATGGACTGCCTACAGCATGTTGAGGTCCTCCCGTGGCCAGCAAGATCCCCGGACTTCTCCATCATTGAACACGTGTGGGATGACATTGGAAGGCGACTCCGTCCCAGTAACAACCTGGGGTTCTGGAGGGACAGCTTCAATAACTACGGACTGACTTGCCTCAGGAGAGGATCCAAAGGGTTTAATACCATTCCGAACCGCATAAGGGCATGCACTGGGGCCAGAGGGGGTGACTGTAGGCATTGTAAGATTAAATGCACTCGACTGCCCGGGCCAGCACCATGAATCTCAACTCATTTGAATATTTGTGAGATGGGTTAGAACGCCGATTGCGAGCCAGATCCGCCTCCTCCTCCTCAGGAAAAACATCACAAAATTGTTCGTTATAAGCAGGAGGAATGATGGAATAAAATACCTGGAAACTTAGTTGAAAAATTCCTCAACGTGTAGCGTCGACTAGTAGACCGATATAATAGTGATACCATACAAACTCTAACTAAGCACATTCCCACGTATGTCTGGCCCATCAATGACACAACGTATATTCTGTTCTACAAGAATTCTTGTATTATTGGTAACTTTTACCGATATAAGCTGCTACTTGTCGGGGCGCACGACCTGTTCACAAAATGTTATGGTACCTTTTCATTTAGACTGCAGCTGAACTAAATATACTAAAATCCATTTAATTGATTTCGAAAAAGGATAAAGCAAGATGGTGCAATTACAGCACGAAAACATACAAAAAGGCCGCAGAAACTGAGGGCACAAGATTTAAAACTTCTGGTAAGAAATATTCGAAAATCCCGTTTTTGCTCTGCAGGTTGCAGAAATGGGAAATCATCAGCTAAGTTATACATAACTATCAAAGTTAGACAAAAATCTACATTATCTATCGACAGTTAGTGTCTAATTCTACATTATTATTATGTTAGAGCACTTTCACATAAGCCACGCAACACCAACGTGAATACGAAACGCTGTTTGGACTTGTGTGACTTAAGTCTTTTCTCTTTTTTTTTCATGCTTCTCACTCTTCTACTCTGATAGGGTGTGTTTGGCTTTGGCGACAACCTGGCAGTACTTTTCTTCAGGCTCCATATTGATATTTTTCATAGATGGGGCTCGGGCCTTTGATTAATTTGCGAAAAACACGACCTCTGATGTGTATGTGGACGCTGTGGACAAGTGGACCCTATGGGAGTGCTATAGAAATGGACGAGGATTGTTCGAGTAGTTTGCTCAAAATCCTGATTTTAAACCCGTATAAAGCCTCTAGTTTGGAATGCACCGACAGATACAAAATCAAACACAATGGCCGTTGCGTTCTCCTCTATGGGAGAAGTCATTCTTTCGATGTCTTTCAGAGGAAATGGTTTTAAAGTATGTCTGGACGCAATTCCACAGCCTAAAGTTGACTGAATAATTATTAATTGGCAAATTAAACTTATTTCTGTTCAAATAATTATAACAATAGCATATATAGAAAACTAACTATTTAAAAGTACGATATGCAATCATGTGTAACGTTTCTGTCAACTGCTCAGAAATGTCTCATTCGAAGCTTATCTCATTATGCCAATTGTCCTCCAGCATTACAAAGCATTCACCTGAGAGGTCTAAGGGTAATTGAATTTATATCATGCGGTATATCTTAATGACAATTTACAACCGCCATCTTCAGATCTGCTCGCCTTAGTACTAGCACCGAATTATCGGGAACTACTAGGGTTGGATAAAAGTAATGCAACAGTGCTATGCTTTTGAAAAAGCTTTAGTTTTATTGGAAACATCACTTACATCTCCTCTATGTAATCGCCCATGCTTACCACCTTCTACCGCAGTTGTGGAAGGTATCGTACACCATCAGCGCATCCGTCTCTGCTCATATCCCGAAATGACTGCCCTATGGCATGGATAATGGTAGTTTTTTGGTTGTAATGTTTCGTCTAGGTGGCTCTTTCATTTTGGCAAAGAGATCGTAATCGCACGGACTCGTATGACGTGCGTCGGGGGATGTTTCAGTAGCTCCCATCGCCAGGGGCGCAAAAGATCCGGATAGTAGTGTGAATACGGCGTTGGTAGTATGACTCCTCTAAGGTCATGAACGAAGATATAGGTCGTTTCCTGAAAGTGCCGTCGCTTTCGCCTTAAACAGTCTTTTGCATTACGCAGTCTCTTATGCTTCACGCAAGCCCCTAATAATAATAGCTTTTTGCAAAACGACCTCTGCGAGAACGTTGTTCCAATTTCGTGAACATGTCGTTAGGGTACTTGCACTAAACTCTGGTTCTTTAAGTCTTCACAATATTTGACTGAATATCGTACAACCGTTACCATTCGAAAGCTAGATCTGTCATTTCTTTCTCAACTCCACTGCAGCACAAGATCATGTGACTCACGTGAGTAACGTAGCAAGAGTACTGCCATTACTTTTTATTTAACCCTTGTATTTCTTATCATGTGATGCCTAATTTTTTTCCTTAGAAATAGAACCATGAAAAAGTAGGAATAGCTTAAAATTAAATATCATTAAGTATGCGGTTTTTAAAATTGATTCAATCATAAGGTACTGCTATCTTGCACAATAATCCCAAAATGTAAAAAAATAGATTCATAAGAGAAATCGAATTTTCTTTTCATCTTTATATTTCCATTGGGTGTTATTTCCACTCCTTAATTTTGCGGGAATGCAAAATTTTATGTTTAGCGTGTTCTTTGTTTTCTAAAAGTGTCATTTAGAAATGTACAAGTTCGATGCGAAAGGGGAGAACGGGGTGGTGGAGGATTAAATTTTATCCCTAGATGGTGGAAAGGTAAAATGAGAACGTGGGTTGAGGATTGTCGACGGGCGAGAAGCCCCCATTATTCCTCTCCATTATTCTGTCGCTATAGCTTTGTCAGCGAGTGGTGGCTTGCAAGCTTCACCGAACTCTCCGCAGCAGTTATTTTAGACCGTGAAAGAAAAGCCATCGCGTTGACTTTAACTGAACCCCGTAATTTAACAGCGGTTTATTGCTCATTAGCACGAGCCCTTGTTGGCGCGTGTCTTATTAGGCTCTTATAGAATGCACGCGGATCGGAAACGCATTCTGGACCCCTAGAAACCTAATTATCCATCCCTCAGTGAAATGCGTAAAAAGAGAAAGAGGAAAAAAGAAGGAAAACAAGAAAGATAAACCATTCGATAAGATAAAAGGAAGAAATGAAGGAAACGTCTCAAAGAAAATGGCGTTTCAATAGCATTAAATTCTTTCAAAAAGAACACCCCCCCCCTCTCATCTCATTCTTTTCTTCAGCCCACCAACTTCAGTGTTTCTTTTAGGTCAGACTTCCACTATCGTGTTTCACAATTTCATTTCCGTACTAAATAAAATTTTTATATGTCCTCTTAATTAAGTCACAAATATGCATAATAATTATTTTCGAAGACGAAATTAAAGTTGGAACGTTTCAAACTACGCACAACCAACGTTTTTAGTTTCATCGGATTAATGAACGTCATTAATGAATAAAAATTTTTACGGTCGCAGACAATTGGCGAGGGGAAGAAAGGCCAGGAACAAATATGTTCCCCATCCCTAAGGTGGGCTTTATATCACTAACTAGAATATTCAGCGATATGATGCATTTGTTAACATTAGTGCGAAAGCTCCGCCTGAAGGTAAAGTCAGCTTTGCTGCAAACTTTAATGTTCTGCTGGAAATCAACACACTTCTCATCAACAAACAAATCAGCATTTGGCCTGGGTTTCATTTATGTGAAAAATTACGCGTTAATTTTACAATGACTTGGGTTTTCAAGTACATAATTCATAATAGAATAACGTCCAAAGATTTTGATGATCTCAGATCAAAACGTACATCAGTGAAGATTTTTTTTAAAATAAATACATTCATAGTATTGCTTTATGGGTTATTTTTATTAATTCAATTATAGCAATACAAGACCCTATATAATGTTTTTGTCGATAGAAAACTATATGACCTAAAATACACTTTGAAGCTTATTAGCCACGAAGGAAGCCGTCCTCTGTTATACTATCCACACTACCCTTAATCTCAACTCGCCTAATGAGAAAAACGCACATGTGCATACCATTCTCACAAATTCATTTATGTTTTACAAGAATACATTAAGATTTTAAAAATTAGAATCTTCATTTTATTTTAATCCAGACTCGAGATGAGTCTACACTGTTTTGCAATGAAATTGCCCCACCAACAAGGAGTTATCCGACTAGTAAACGATTAAAGATGCATGCTTACGGGACATGACCATTTAGTTTGATACAGGGTGTCCGGGTGCCTGCATAGGCTCATCAGTTGATAGCTGTGCGAGACGTTCCATGTAGTAGGGAGGAAGCAACTGTCTCGTGAACGTACAGTACTGTAATCCGCACAACGGTCTCAATGCCGCGACGACGACAACGACAACCGTTCACGCAATTAACGGACTTTGAACGAGGTCGGATTATTGGCCACTCCGAGGCTGGATGGTCAACCAGACGGATTGCTGTCCATGTGTTGCGGGACGCACGGACGGTAGGCCGATGTTGGAGGCAATGGCGAGAGGAAGGCACACATGCCAGAAGACCAGGCTCTGGGGTCCGGAGAAGCACGTCAGCTCGTACCGATAGGCGGATACTGCGAACAGCGCTAGCGCACAGAACCATCATCCTGCGGCAACTGCGCGACAACATCACTATTCCCGGTACTGCTCTAGTGTCAATAGCGACAATAGCACGCCGGTTACACGCCGCGACAGTGTCTGCCAGACGTCCATTGTTGTGTCTTCCTTTGACACCTGAGCACCGCGCGATACGACTGCAGTGGTGTCGTGAACGAGAGAGCTGGCGAACGGAATGGCGCCCGGTGGTCTTCAGCGACGAATCCCGCTTTTGTTTGGACACCGAAGACAGACGCGGACGGGTGGCGCAGACCATTGGAACGTGCCAATGAACAATACATCTGGTATCGTAGCCGGGGTCTGGCGTGCCATCGGCTACGATACCAGAACGTCTTTAGTCACCATCCAAGGCACCCTGACAGCAGTACGGTACGTCACAGATTCTGCAGCCCGCATTATTGCCCTTTCTGCACACCATACCAGGCGCAGTCTTTCAGCAGGATAACGCCAGACCGCACACGGCAAACATGAGCATGGCATGTCTGCATGATGTCAACTGCCTGCCATGGCCCGCGATGTCCCCAGACCTATCGCCAATTGAGCCCGTGTGGGACATGGTGGGACGTCGTTTACGAGCACCCCGCAATCTCCATGAACTGACACAGCAGGTTCACCAGGTCTGGGCAGACGTACTCCAAGATGACATTCGCCACCTGTATGATCACCTACACCTGCCGCTGGAATAATGCATCACCGTTAGAGGTGGTGCCACAACCTACTGATGCCAAGGTCAATAACCGTACGTTTATTGACGTTGCTGATGCCGCTTTCCGTTAGGGTACCCTGTAAAAACGAGTGTACGTCTTGGCTCCATAATGTAATAAAGGTGTGGTGTTCGATGTATCTCTTGCTGTATACCTACTTTTGGCTCATTCGGATAACTCCTTGTTTCATTGTATGTCATCATATCTTTCTCATGCCTAATAAGAGACTTGATTTCCTGTTGCATTATATTTATTGTTGACTCTTGTTGTTATAGTCTGATCAACGAAAGTCTAATAATTCTATTTTTGCAACAAACGTTTAATAACTCAAATCGAAAGTTAGATGGATTCGCCTACTCCAAATTTTTTTAGACACACAACTCTCTTTTGTGGATTGTTTCTTTGTTTTATAATTAATTAGCGCTCAGTTATCATCGCACATAAATAGTGGTATCAGAATAGTAGCTGATGTTGGCGTTGTTGTTAGAGTTGTTTATCACGAAACATGGATGATATGGTAATTTCATCTGCAGCTTTACAATGCACTAAAAGATTTGAGAATGGGAGCAAGACATCTCTCTATCAAACTTTGAATCATACAGTGGAATGAATTTCATCAAACTTGTTATACTTGAGCGACTATAGAAAGACACATGCCAATCACTACCGTTGTCATGGATACTGAGCGATTAAAATTATTATGGTTACTAATTAAATATATTTTAATTTTACAATATATTTTACGTAGTTAGAAAGTAATTAAATTACTATTAAATTAATTGGTTGATTTATAATTATATTTTTTAAAAACATATCGGTAACTGAACACTTTTGATTTTAGACGTTTTGTCGAATATCTAGAAAAATATTTGACGAATTATCCTGAAACTTCAGGAGTGTAAAGAGCATGTTACCCCACATATTTCAGCGAAGGCTTTGTCCCGAAGATAAATAGCAGACCAACAACAAATTAAACCAAAAATAATATTTGGGATCACCCTGTAAAAAATAATGCTTGAAATGCATTGTAGTTGTAGCATATTTCCATGAGGCCTCTTTTACTTATCTGTGTTCATTTGTATGAGAATAGCTTGTACATTCATGGAGATATAAAGGTTTCTTTAAAAAAAATCGAATTTTTTTCATAAGTTCTTTGTTTATAACATGCAGGGTTTTCAACCCAATGCAATGCCATTTTCAGAAAACTTGATAAACTACAGTAGAGACAACACCCTGCAATCAGGATATAAAAATATTAAATATTTGATGAAATATGGGCATTTTTACTAAATAATATTTAACTGCGCATGCTATGGGTATTTACCTGCGCATGCGTAAGCGTTCCAAAATGTCTTTTGCATTATTTATTAGCTAAATGTATAGAGCAATTATTGGTTTTACAATGTCTACATGTCTGTCTGCCATCCCCTTCAGTTTTTCCACATTTTTTGACGTGGAAGGTTGAAACTCGGAAAATAGCTTAATATATGCATGTCCTAGTTCACTATTTGGCTTGTATTTGATTGGCTCACTGGGGTTGGAGTAACGGGGGTGGGAGTTAGAGGAGAGCAAGTGATCTACGTGGTATTTAGGTATGTAAAGAAGTCAAATTCGATCTGCAGAATCCTCTAAGCAAGATATACTTTTCTATAAAGTTTGGGTCAAATTGTTCCCGTGGGATCGAGCTATGAGAGTGGCAGTCAATTGGTCTTTAGAACCTGGCAACATGTTGCATGTGATATATTATTCGATCGGAAATGATAAGAAAGGAAAGATGATACGTATACCTCTTTTATATTTTCTAAATATCACATTCGAGAAAATCAATTTCTTGATTAAAAACTAGGGGGTTGAAAACTCCAGATAAAGGGCTAAAAATAGATGAAGCAAAAAAAAAGGTGTGTGCTTAAGACCGCACGACTGAAGTGAAAACTTCTATGGCGATTGTGATCGATTCTAAGTAATATTATATGTGAATGATATAAATATTATGGACGTTATTACTTGGACGAATCAGGAACAAACCATTAATTAATATTATATATCTATAAAACCATTTATTTTCATTTGTTTTCTTATTAGATTTACACTTATAGTTCTTATCAGATCACTTATAGATTACATACCATACCATATCTTAGCATTGAAAAACGCAATGGTACCGTAATGGTACCATTAATGATACCTTTACAATACGTACAACTAAACCAATTTCAAACATTAATTACACGTTATATTCATGGATGGCACGTCCTTACGAGTTGTTTGATATATTACCTTCCATGTCTTTGCATTGCGAGTTTCCAATGGTACCATGTAGTAACGTAGAGCACGTGCTACTATACCAGTATCTACTATTTATAATTACACGTTACAGTCATGTACGACATATCGTTACGAGTTGTATGATATATTATATGCTATGTTCCTGCATTGAAAGTTTCCAATGGTACCATATGATGCCATAGAACACGTGCTACTAAACCAATATTGAGTATCATTAATTACTCGTTATATTCATGTACGAAACATCGTGACGAGCTGTTTGACATATTACATGGCATAAATTAGCATTGAAAGTTTCCAATGGTACCATTTGGTACTATTAGTACACGTACTAGTAAACCAGTTCCGAGTATCGTTAATTACTCATTATATTCATTCATGACACGTCATTGGGAGTTGTTTGATATATTACATACCATATGTTAGCGTTGAATATTTTAAGGAGGTATCGTAATGGTACCATTAGTTCACGTGCTATTGTACCTATTCCCGATATTTCACCTTAGCACTTTGTTCGTGCTCTGCCCCATATTTATCGATTGGCGAAAACTGAATGTGAAAAAGTTAATTCGTTTTCAAGTTGTCGTACTAAATAATGAGCTCTCTACTAATAAAGAAATCCTTTTGTTTAGGGGAGCTTCATAATAATTGTCTATCACGTGCATCCTGCACGTGCACCATCCCAACAATGTATAGAGCATGCGCGCAGCCGAAACAATTGCACAGCAGGCGTTTTCCCTAATGCGAGGATGATTCGTATCTTTCAACAATTCGCTATGCCTGTCTCCACATGGCAACGCAATGCATTGTTGGACATCTGGACATCTCTACAAACGGCCGGACATCTGGACAAACTGATCACGTACGCACTTTTCTACCTCCCGAGTTTTACTTCCGAGCATGACGCATGAGACACAATCACTCCCCAGCAAAAATTTCGTATGCGGTGCGCCTATAGAAGTTTTCACTTCAAAAATAGGATCGGGCTCCTCGGGGGGGGGGGGGGGTAATTTCTTGTTTAGCAAGAATTTTTTAAAATTTTAAAAAATGATTTATGTATGATAATTTTAAAAAATGTCATTGAATCATTTTAAATTTGGGATAATTATGGCGTTTTTAAAAAATGTCATTGTGCAGTAATAAGCCAGAAGAATGGAGCGGAAGAATGGAGCCAGAATTGGTTTTACAATGCTCCTCTCTATCCGTCCCCTTCTTATTTTCTATATTTTTTGACCATGTAGCTTACCGTGGGCATTTCCTACTTCATTATTTAGTTTGGTTTTGATTCCACTGGGATCGGTGTTCGGGAATGGGATTTAGAGGGGCCCACCTAGTTTATGTAGTATATTTTTATATAAAGTAATGGAATTCTGTATGCAGATTCCTCTAGGCAAGATCTACATTACTATAAATTGGGCCAAATTGTCCCAGTAACAGTCACGTGGTCTTTAGAACTATTACCGTTTTTAAATGGTAGCATTTGGTATGTGATATGTTATGTAATCAGAAATGATAAGACACACACAAAAAAAAGATGGAGCTCTTTTAAATAATACTTTCGAAAAAATCAATTTTTTGTTTAAATAAATATGGATAAAAGGGATAAAAATAGATGAACTCAGGGCTTCTACTATCCTGTACCTTCCTCGGGGGAAATTAATTTCTTCCTCAACTTATAGAAAGCTATATTGATCTTCAAAATAGCAAAAAAAAAATTGTTGAAACCGTATTCTCTCCTTAAACCAGTTTCAAAGTGAATTAATTAATTTTCAAAATATATATTAAATAATTTTTAGCTTTATGTATTAAATGAACATTTAAAGGGCAAATGACACCAAAAATATCGCTATCGAGATAATAAATAAATAGGAAAAATGTAGCATAAAAAAAGAAAACAATTTTTTTGGGAAAGTTACACATTTTTTAAGAGGCAACAAATAAGCGAAATGGGAGCCCCCTCCATTCAAACTCGTTAGCTGCTGGTGACGTCATCTTAGCCAAGCCCGAGGCCTACGAGATTATAAGGCCTGGAAGCGAAAAAGTCTCCTGATCATCGGGGTGCTAGCAACAATCCAACCACCATTGTCTCCATCTTGGATATTAACAATCGATGTTTTTCCTTTTGTCGAAAACAATGAAGGGTGGATTGTTGCTAGCAACCCGATGGTCAGATGACTATTTCGCTTCCAGGCCTTGTTATCTCGTCGGCCTCGAGCCAAGCCAAAGCCAACTAGAAAAAGTGCCCCGGCCCAACACCACCTCTACTCAAAGCCTGAGCGCGAAAATTTCATACATTGTTACATCATCATAAAAAGTCATCTTTAATCGCATTTCTACCAATAATAAGCCGTAAATCGCATTTCTACCTGTCTTTTCCGTCGGCTACGGGCCAAACCAACGCCCCCTAAAGATAAGGCCTGAGCGCGAAAACGTCATACATTGTTACATCATCATCCGAAGATATGTTTAATCGCATTTCTACCAATAATAAGCCCTAAATTATGTCTTCGCAGGATGATGTAACAATGTATGACGTTTTCGCGCTCAGGCCTTATCTTTAGAAGGCGTTGGCCAAACCAACACCACCTAGACAGGAGGCCTGCGCACAGAAATTGTATACATTGTTACATCATCATCAAACGGTCAAATTTAGGGCTTCTTATTGGAAGAAATCACGGTCTATAGATATTAATGGTCATCGAGCTTCGGCCATTTTCCATTGTTTCGAGAAGCTAAGGAAAACAGATCGCGCCAGGTGCCGCATAGATCTCATCAGGGCCGAGCGTGACCTGCGATAGAGGTTTTTCATTAAAACTGAAAATGAAAGTAAAGTTTCTGTCTGTCGATAGGGCGGCGCTGCAGGCGTTTTTGGGCCGATTGTACATGCAGCGCCACTTTTCAATAGAGTTCCCGCCCTATTGGGAGCTAGAAATTTTAGCTTCATTTTAACAATGGAGCTCGATGACCATGAATATCTATAGACCGTGGAAGAAATACGATTAACAGTAGCCGCTTTCGTGTGATCTAACAATGTATGACGTTTCTGTGCGCAAGGCTTTTGTCTAGGTGGTGTTGACCAAACCCACAGCCGACGAGAAAGACAGGCCGCGGCACTGAAACGTCACCTGACCATAGCAGTCTGAGTAACTGCAAATTTCCTTATGGATTTCAGTGCAATTTAAGCCTTTCGTTTACAAAAAACGGATTGTTCCGTACAGTCTAGTGCAAAAATGTTTAGACTTAAGTCAATATTGAGCACGTGAATAGCACATTTTATCGAGGGTTGTCGCAGCAATCGAATCAGTGATAGTTTCTCCTAAACAAGTTATCCATGCAAAGCTAAAAGATGTTCTTGATAAAACCCAGGTTGGAGTGTAGCGCAGTTAATTTCAAAAATTTTGTCCAGAGAACAGTTTCACATCCCAGACCAAAACTACACAGTAGAAGAAATTGCTGCATTTTCCAAAGCCCCTATTACTTCGTGTGAAGTAAAAAGATCATTTTCACAATACAAATCTATTTTACGTTCAAATCGACAGAGGTTCATCCCAGAAAACTTGAAGCTATACGCTATTAGTCACAGTAATGTTCGAAATTAATGAAATGATGAAAATTCTTATTATTCATACCATTTGTTTGTTAAGAAGTACTTATATTTTAAGAGAATATTTCTGCATTTAAAACGACTATTTCAGTAATTTTAAGGGAATATTTTACATGTTTTTAGGACCTAAGGTTCCTAACCCTAGTTATTATACAAATATAACAAACAAATTATTTCAAATAAACTTATTCCCATGATTCAACGGCGGGTTGTCACTAAAAGCCGGAATTCTGCAGACTTTATCTTCTGGGTAAATCCAAGATCTTGCGCACCGGCGAAACCTGGCGGCACAAAAATTAAACACGCTCCATTTACCACGATGCGATAAGTGCAAATTTTAATGATAGCAACTGTACATCGTAATCAAGTTTCATAACCTCTAACTTCTACCAATTCCTAGCCTCAAATTCGCACTATTAAAATCTCTATTTCTTAGCTGTATCTACAAATAAAAAGGTAAAATATAAGTGTTGAAATAAAAGCAAACATCATTTCAAAACGAGCAGGATTAGAAGCAATGATTGAATAAAGAGAAAAATAAATAATTTCAAATTGTGATTATTAGCGACTATGATAATTTTGCCCTACAACAGCTGATCCACAACTAGCTTATTTTTATGCCTGTACCTGCCATTAGCAACATGCTTCCTGCATTTATTTTATTTTTTTTGCTTGAAGTTAATTAGAAATCAGATTTACGGAATATCATAATTTGTTGTAAGTTATTACTTAATTTGATTAAAAAAGATTCTTTATTACCCGATTTTATAAATGTTTTTCTTTTATCATAGTATTATTGAGTTCACGTTTAAAGTTTTCTTTATTGTATTCGTATTTTAATTACTATTAAAGTTGAAGCCTTGCTTATTTTAGTTACCGGTATGTCCATTCTATCATCGGATGTCATCGTTTTTCGTATCAATATCTCAAAAATTCCTGTGATCGACACAACCTAAACCGTGAAAGTATAGCTTCACAAATATAATTTTAGACTTATACCATTTGGCCATCTACTACATGAACTTTATAATTAATAACAATTTGCCTGAATAAAGTGATATGCATCTTATTTGTGGGAAATAACCGAGAAAAGCGTTGTAAGAGTTAATAAAAAATAAAAAGAAACTGTACTTTGGAAATACTTGTGTGGAAAGGAAAAAAGCTGTAACTACTCTACAAAAAACTTCCGAGACATGAAACGCCAGAAACTTATTTCGAAGGCTATGCCTTCATTTTCAACGGCAAGGTTGAGACTTTATAAACCAATATTTTTTATTTCCCTTAAAAATCAGAGTATAAATGAAAATAAATTGTTAGAGATCATTGGCATGGATCGTGCCAGACATGCTCATTAAGCAAAAGAAACCGTTTGAAGAAGAGAGCATGTTCAGTATACGTATTATGGGAGCTGATTATTCTCAGACACAGTTATGTTGAAACGTTATATCCTCTTCGGCTAATAACGGCATTCTTAGGGATGAAAATGCCACAGCATTTCGTCATCATTGTTTGCTAATCACGTGGAATATCTCATAATCCAGGTTTGGAAAATGCGTGGAATATAATAAAATGATATCGGTTGCTCTGAAAGAGGTAGCCTTACCACAAGCACCTCATGCTGCTTTGAAATATTTAATTAAATTTTGAATGTTTATTAGCAGTGCATAATGCCTTTTATAAAATATTGGTAATTTAGGTTAAATTTGTAAGAAGAATAAAAATGTTTTTATCCATAAACAATAAATGACAACAAGATTATTTCATTTTTAAAGTATTGTGAAAAGTTGCTTATAGAAAATTGTGTATGAGAGGAACATATGCAAAATATGTAATTTTCACTTATGAAATACTCACAGTACTCCCTAAGAAGTGATTCCCATGATAAAATGTAGACAAGTGGCTCTTATAAATTTAAAGCGCTTCTTAAGATAAATCGAACCATTTTCAGTCATGTTTGTCGATATTAAAAGAAAATAGTTTCCAATCTGCAGCTTCTGTCCTAAAAGTATGGAAAATTTTCCGTTTAGCGCATTCGAGGTTTAACAACATATTTATCTACTTTATTTATTATCGAATTAAGAATGAATAAGATTTCTGTTTTGCCGTTTCATTGTAAACAAGAAATAAAAGGAACAGTTGTCATGGAAGCTTTGCACGTCCTTAAATTACGCGCAAAAGGTTCTTCGGTTTCCCCGAGAGACCTTTTCTCAGGATTAATGTCTGATTCTTTTTAAAGCTTATTACAAATTATCGCTATGAAATTAAAAGTTTAATTTGTCATAAAGCTTTTCTTCGCTTTGCCATCGTAGCTAGAATTCCGTAAAACAGAAGCCGAAAACTAAGTCCATATTTTTAATGCATGGCTAAATAATTGACAAGCTGAACATATTTCATCGCTTCGAATGTGGGATTGACTTTAAAATTTTTAAATTGACACCTTAATTGACCTGCATTGAACAACTCTATAAATGTAAATTGCATTGTCTGCGTGGGATTTATCACGGCGCGTTTGCTTCACGCAATGGCTTCATTAAAGTTGAAATTGTACCGCAAACACACTGATCCAATTCCCACCTGGGCTGAGGTAAAACTGATACTTTGAATTCTAATGTTGATATCTATTTCTCTTCCTCAGTAGAAATAAAGGCGGCTATAATTGTACGTTTGGTTTAATGCGTAAACTGATTGAATCAAAATAGCGTGAAAACGTGAGTGCGTGGTTAGCTCGGTCCTGGTTTATTCTACTTCCCTTTTGAGGATTTATTTGAATTTTTTTCCTTACACTCTTGAAAATCGTACATTTCCTTTTATTCGATTCACTGGTGTAAATTGAAAGTGAGAGAAAAGGTAATGAAAAGTGAACGAAATATGTAGAAGAAGAAGAATGCGTTTTCATTTCAGCAGATTTCAAATTTCCTCCCATTCGTCTTGGCTCTCTTTCGATTACGAGAGAAGACAAGAGAAATTGAAAATTATGATATAATGGAAACGAGAGAATAAAATTATGGGACCTCGTATATAGGACAGGCCTTTTGGAAAGATTTAGGACAAAAAAGATTATAAATCTTAAAATATGCCGATAGGCTTAAAATGAAAAGATCACGAGGACTTTAAAGAATTTACACTTATTGTGAACCTTTTGAACTAAACCTGGCTGTTGAGTCAATTAATAAAGTAACTTGTAATAAAAAATTCTTCCATTGTTAATTTATCTACATTAAAACCTGACGATTTACATACATCACTTATCTGTTTTGTGCCCTCCTATCCGTCATCCTTTCTCGCTGGCCCTCGTCATAACGAACTTTGAACCGAGACGCTATATATTCAAGTTGTTTTAAGGGAAAGATGGCTGGGAAAAAATATCTTTGGACATCCACGTAACCAATTAAAGATTCTGACATGGAAATTTGTGGAATTATGTTTAATTTCACGCATGACCTTTGCTTCTGGTGCAATTTTTCTTGAGGGGGAGCAAAAAGATTTGTCGGCCTTGCACTGAGCACATCCTGTAATGTATCTCGCGCTCCGTTGACGAGAGTCGACGATTCTTCCGCACTCACCTCAGTTTCATCCATTTACAACGAATGTTTTCATTAAAAATAGAGTTTAAAATGCAGCTTATGCTCATCATATGTTATAATTCCTTATAAATATAAAGTGAAGTAGACTTTAACTATGCATGATATTTTAAAAGCAATATAGTTTTGCAGTTTTAAAAACTGACATTTGTGTATCACTTTTCCTCGTGTAATTAATCATTAAACAAGCTGCATGGGAAACTATATAGTAAAACCTTAGAACGATCTAAGAGAATTTCTACGTAAAATTCAGTCATACGTTTCACATACACTGCATGGTCATTAAATTATGTCATAAAATATGTAAAGTAATGCCACGCGCCGTAAATACAGAGCATGCAAAATTACCTGGATCACGTGAGTTGCACACGGAGTCTTTATTCATATTAGCGGGTAGTGTTTGTAGTAATTGGTAGAATGGGAAAACGAAAGAGCTCTCTGAGTTCGAAACAGGGCTATTATATAGAAGATTTAAATTACAATACTATTAAAATATTGCTTGCAACAAAGTTAATATATGTTTCTTTTGAGATAAATAATTACGAGAATATGTTAATATAAATTATACAGAGTCTATCAAAAATATGTTTACAAATTTTAAGGCGGATTCCTCATACCAAAACAAGAAATATAATCCATATAAACATATGCCCTAAAATTCCTAAAATGTTCAAAATGTCCTCCAAGTTCACTCTTTAGATCACTGAATGTCGCAACCGTTCAAATATTCCATGACAGATTGATAAACCAATAAATGCATAAACAAATTGTTTTAGGTGGCTCCACAGATAAAAAAATTCAAAGGCTTGAGGTCGGGGAACATGCAAGCGTGGAACTGGTCCTTCTCTACCTATCCATCTGCCATGGTAGAAATCAGCCAGCAGGCTATCTCGAACAATGAGACTAAAATGTGCTGGAGACCCACCATGCATGAACCACATGCTTCCTCTTATCTGCAGGGGCATGTTCTGAAGAAAGTTCTTGTAAGACATGGGGGGAGAACATATGGATCTACCAGGCAATCAGCTACAATACCAGAGCACCCATTAATCTTAAACTGATGCTGGTGTCCAGCCTGAATTGCACCGTGAGGATTTTTATCCGCCCACAAATGTTGATTGTGAAAATTTATCATTCCATCTCTTCCAAAGGTTGCCTCATCTGTATACAAAATTAGGAAACAAACATCGAATTGGCAGTTTGTGCAACAAACTATCGGCTAAAGTTCCCCCCGTGGTGGGTGATCGGCAGGCAAAAGACCCTGTACAACTTGGAGATGATACGAATACAGGAACTGCTCGTGAAGTACCCTCCTCGGTATTACGCAGTTTTACAAGGAAGAGGAGGACTAAACGCAGAGTCAAAACTGTTTTATAGTAAGCTTCTTCTTGAAAATGCATGATTACGTGTTTAAAAATTTAACCATAAAATTTGCGGTTAAATCGAGGAATTTGTATCCAAAGAAGAAAACATTTCAGGCTAGGGCCCCAAGAAGATGTTATTGGTTTCTCCATAGGTAGCGCTATTTTCGATGAAACCAATAAAAATCTCATTTCTTTCAAATATTAACTTCAATATCTTTTATTATTACATATTCCTACAATATTCAAAAGTAAACAGCGATTTTATTTAAAAATTTTTTTTTAAGAGATGCAATTTTCAGAAAACATGAGGTTTGAGGTTAAGCGCAGACGCTTGGCAACCTTCACTAGCATGGTAATTTTGAAACTACGTATTAGACGGATATAAAATTTAGAAAGAATGAATGAAAGAGATGGGCCCCAATGATTGCGCTTTTTTTATAGATGGCGCTCGTGTAGGTAATTTTGCAATGGAACAAAGGTTTCTAAGAAACAACTTCAATTCAGGAGAATAAAATAACTTTGAACGGTTTCCAAGAAACGTAGATTTCATTGTAACGGGTTCATTTCTTTACGTGTATGTTCTGTTATTATTTCAGGCAATTTGTATAATATAAGAATTTATTTTTTGTCCGTTTCTTTGAATCCATTCCAAAATAATAATAATTTTTAAATTCAAATACTAACAATAACAAAAACAAATAGTGAAATACATTGATTCAGAATAAATTATAAAATTTTTTTGATTTCTCGGCTTGTGTATCATAATGATTGATAATTCGCCTAATAAAATAGCAAATACTTGTATTAACAATCCATAGAGAAAATCCCAACACAATGAATAATTTTTTTTTCAAATGAGAGAAAATTTGACACTTAAATAGTACTTCTGAAAAAAATTGATTTCAAATAATTACACATGCTCGTTTTTTGTTAATCGACGAGGGTTATTTATTGTATGGTCCAATGCTCTTTTTAATTAAATGCAACACATTGCGCGATACATTATTTATCCGGCGCGGCATTGAATCAATGCATACTCGAACACTGTCCGATATTCACCAAAATCCAGAGTTCATCTTCATCTTGAGGACATGGAAAAAATAAATTAAGCGATCAATCATCTGCTGTAGACTCTTGATATCAGAGAGGTCTTGGAGATTGTGCTAGCATGACAAGAACATCATGCAAAGCAAGGATGCTGACAGTCCCTGAGTGTGGCCTATACGTTGTACTTCTTAAAAAAAGGCATTTGGTAAGTACTGAAAGCAGGGTAATCATTACACCAATGCAAATCGAAATCTAAGATGTTATTAAGATTTTGCATCCATTTCTAATTATTTTTTAAAAAATATTCTATTTATACATTAAAAAGAAATCAAGTTTCTGCTTCGTTAGTCACATGAGAAAAAAAAAAAATTCTTTCAAATAACGCATATCTCTCTGCATCTACATTCAATGTGCAGTCTCATCACTCACCCTATCTATCGATGATACATAACAAGTTTCAGCACCTCATCAACATTTCGCCGTTATGTCAAGACGCCCATTATGCCTACTTAGAAGTATCCGACAACAAATGTCAGCTGATAATATCCCACACCATGGCTCCACTTTTACTAGCCGTGTGGCGTTCAGAAATAGCAACAGTCGCCTAAAGATCCGATCACGAAGTCGCCTAAAGTCTCGCACTCGGTGATCGTTATCGAGATACAAGATTCCAAGAAGTTACGTTGAGGAATCGGATATCACAAAAAGATCAAAATTTTCTTTTACTTTAAAATAATTAATTTTAAAACAAAATAGAAACAAGAAATATAGGGAAAAAATAATTTGTTTATATCAACAATATTGTGCACGAAAAATTAAAATTACTCGTAATTTTTTTTTATTTCAAAATGTAAATACATCAAAAAAATGTCTTTTATTATCCAGAAGTAAATATCTTTAATTAAAATACTACACACTTACATGACAATTAATTAAAAATTAAGAATTTAAAAACTGATCCGGCCATTATGTTGCTATGAAATAAGTTAGTCTCACACAGTCCAGATATAAAACTTGAAACAACTGAAGAATTGCCATGCACATTTTAGCAATTGCAAACTACATTTTACCAATTGCAAAAAGCTGTAATTCATTATATTCACAATTCTATGCTAAAACTGTCTTGGAAATTCCATTGGTAAACTGTCTTAATTGTATTTCAACCTGATGTTGAATCGAATATTAACTATATATCCAAAATTGTAGATAATTCATCGTTATCTTAATTCTTGTTTCTATTTTATATTAAAATTAATTTATTACTAAAGTAAAAAGTTTTTGACCTTTTTCTGAAAAGCAAGAGTCCTCGCTGAACACTACGGTATGCCATACTTTACGCTAGTTCGGTGTTAGGGGCAGGCAGGTTTGCGGAGACCGCCTTTCCCCCAAGCCCGCCACACTTAACCTGTACAACGATCTGCTTCTGCCGATCTTGAAGCATCAAGCGGTCCCTCTACTTTCTGTAAAATGTCTCCAAATACCCCTTGTTTCTGTCTCCTTGTTATTCTACAAATACCCCATAATTGCAATGTGGAAGACCCAGGGAGCAACTGGCAGACCCAAGAAATTGACAGAAAGAGATCGTCGAGTGCTTGCAAGCGTGATCCGGAGCAGTCGAAAACCTTCTGCTGAAATGATTGCTACAGGGTTCATAAATTATGCTTCCCGTGTTGCTAGCACATCATTATTCGTCGAGAACTCCATTCTCTGGGTTTCCAAGCCCTTCATCACTGACAATAATTCCAGGCGACGTTTGGAGTGGTGTAAAACTCCATAAACTGGAGCATGGTACAATGGAAACGTATCCTGTGGACTGATGAATCACGGTACACATTCAGCCAATCAGATGAACGAAGTTGGGTTTGGTGGATACCTGTAGAACGTTTTCTACCTGAGTGTGTAGTGCCAACTGTGAAGTCTGGAGGGGGTTGGCATCATGGTATGGGGATCATTTTCATGGTTCGGACTGGGCCAGCTTGTTTCTGTTAAAGGAACGATGAATGCTTGTTGCTTATGGAGACATCTTGGACAACTGTGCACTGCCCATATTGTGAATCCAGTTCGGGGATGGTTCTTGTGTATCAACATGACAATGCTTTATGCAAAAAAGACGAACCTCTTGTCCACAAACGTTTTAATGACAATGCTGCTTGCCATAAAGCAAGACCTATACGCGACTGGCCTCAAGACAACGGGGTTGAAGAAATGGATTGGCCTGCCCAGACCCCTGTTCTCAATCCCATTGAACATCTATGGGAGGAATTGGAACGCCGACTATGAGCCAGTCCACATCGTCCTCCACCAAACTGAACTAACTAACCAATGCTCTTAGGCTATCATTAGAACAAAACGGGATGGCACCGCTTACTAATTCCTGTTATCTGAAGCCTGCGACGCATAAATGCTGGTATCCCTAAACGTTTGATCACATAGTCTATGTTGAAAATGAAAATGCCATTTTCGGACCATCTGATGCAAAATCATGGCGGAAATATCATTTTTTTTGTCCGGAATAGGCATTAGATGGACTAGTGTGAAATGACAGTTCACTGGCCATCTAGGAGAAAACTGAAGCATTGACATCTATTCTTTTATTCTAAATTTTGCGTACTGTATCAGACTAAGTGATCAAGCGTCAGCACTTAACTTGAAACTTTCATATCTACTGATAATTGTATCTTTAAAAAACAATTTTTCAGATAAAGTTCTTGTCTTGTTTAAAAACTGTAGGAATAAATAATGAAATGGAGAGGGATCTATTTGAAAAACCGAAGTTGGTATTAGTTTCACCGATAATAGTCCCAACATGGTGCAATTTTGAAATATTATTTTTCTTTGGATGGAAGGTTCATCGGGGCTTAGGAATTCCTAATATCAAAAATATCGTATAATATCAAAAATTAATTGATGATAGCCATCCACGCCTGATGCCGATGTATTCGCTAATGGCCGAAATTTATAGCCTTAGCTATTGGATTTTTCACTCATAGATTGACAATTTCGTTCAAGTCAAACCAGGACGTTCGGATAAGGCCTATATGCGATCGGACAATGTTCGAGCAGAAGCCTCGCATCCGTAGTATAGATGTTGATTTATTCAGCAGGGATGCACCCTAGAAAGATTTATAGTTATATGACTTCTAATAATTGTACCAGGTATGCAACTAAGTTTCCGGGTTTCATACATGCATGGCGCCAATGACACATGTAGTCGACATACATGCCGGAAGTTGTGTTTCTTCATAGCGTAAACATCTGTTAACCAATAACCAGTCGTAATACCAACGCATATCGCAACACAAAAATATTTTCCAACAACGAAGATGTCGGCTTTTGTGCCAAACAAATAGTATTTGCGGGAAGCTTTGCTTTTCTGCTTTAACCTGAAAAAAAAAGCAGCTGAAGCACGTCGTTTGCTTGCGTAGGCCTACGACGAAAATGCACCATTGAAAACCACCTGTGAAGATTGGTTTAAACGCTTCAGAAGTGGCGATTTTGACACTGCGGACAAGGAGCGCTCCGGAAGACCAAAAACAATTGAGGACGCCGTATCTGCAAGCGTTATTGGATGAAACCGAGCGAAACTGTCATTGGGCATCGCTACCGATAACAACTGATCAATCTGAACCATCAATTGCTGGAAAAACGGCCAGAATGAGCGATCTTGCAGCACGACAATGCTCCGCGTCATCGCGCTTGCATCGTCCAGGAGACCATCAAAACGCTGAAATGGGATCTGCTACCGCACCCGCTGTATTCGCCAGACCTGGCCTCTTTCGACCTGTATACGCTTGGCCATTTTCGAAGTAGTGCAAAATTGGTTGGTTGAATGGTTTCGGTCCAAGGACGCGTCGTTTTATCGTCGCGGTATTCATGTATTGCCAGAGAGATGGCAAAAATGTGTAGCTGGCGAGGGACGATACTTTGAATAAATCGTTAGTTGTATTTCCCTTTGTCATTGATCCAAAAAACCCGGAAATTTAGTTGCACACCTAGTGTTGGTATAAATTCTGGAGTGGCTTCATACGCTCAGTCTGGTTTATTGATTTAGTCTGGTGTGCAAACGAAAATGCAGTGCATCAACTCGTGAGTAAATTATTTGTGTTATTAAATTTTATTCAATTTTTATTAAAAATTTATTAAAATCATTCGGGTATCCAAATATATTCGTGAACATTATTTGTGTTGTTTCTTTATATTGATGTTATTAGAAAGCCACATTAATCTATGCGTCTTTTCATGTTGTTTTAATTTGAATATACTAATTTATGTAAACAATTTCTAAGGCATTTGGCCTAAATTTTGATTAGATCCAGAATTTTTGTGCATACATTTTATAAGTATGTTCCCGCATTTCAATATCTGTTTACTCTTTCACTGAATTCAATTTTATAGATATAGAAAAAAATTAAATGACTAGAATTGCTTTTTTATTTTGATCATCTCTTATAAATGAAATTAAAATTCAAAATAAAGAAGCTGAGCTATTTAATATTAATAAAGTTTATTTTATACAAACAAACAATAAAGTAATAGAGAAAATCGAACTAATTTATTAGATATTTCAATATTTAATACGATAGATATAAATAAGGCAGTATTTTTATATAAACCATAACTCAACTTAATAAAATAGCTACGTTGGTTACAGAAACATTGCTTCTGCGCTATTCATCTGAAAAAATAAATAAATTAAAAAGAAAGCTTTTTTGTGCGTGTCTTTTTAACATTATTTCAGAAATATTGGCTGCTCCGTCCCGTTCCTTGCAATCAGTGGCAATCATGCAAATGCAATCGACCGGGCATCGAACCATCTGCGTGGCTGCAAAGAAACTTCCATCTGCTCTTAGGAAGTCGATTGCAATATTTTTAGATTTTTGTCGCTCTTTTGCCTGCTGTTGGAAGCACCATTTTACTCATCTTTTTTATTGTTTTATTTCTTCTTTGACTTTTTTTTTTATCTCTCTTCCAAATTGTTCTAAGCTCATTTCGGGCAAAGTTTCACTGGGAAGGCTGACTCAGCTGCCAAACCACACCCGACAAAAAAAAAAAAAGGGAAAAAAATGAGAGCAGCTGGGTACGAAATAATAAAAAGCCCCCACCGACCGACCGACCGACCGGACTGAATACGAAGGAGGACTCTTTCATAATCTTTCATATGATGCCACCAGCACTTTATTTTGCTCAACATTACTTTCTGCTGTTTAACTCAAAGTAAATAAATAAATGGATGAGGCAGTAAGAAAAATGCGCTAATGTGGTTTGTTGATTTAAAATCTCAGCTTGTCGCGTACACAAAAATAGATCTCTAAATTGCGCAATTATATACCACTGAATTAAACTGTCTTTATGAGATATATGAAACGATTTATCAAGTTTATTTTCTATTCATCAATTGTTTTCAACAAAAATTAAGCAAAAACTGTGGAATGGAACAACCAAAAAGGGGGAACCTCTAACCCACAATCCCTTTGTGGATTAGAGATTCCCCCTTTTTAATTGTTTTTAAAGAAAAGATGTCTCTCTTAAGCGGCCTTCTCAATTAGTTTCTGATTTTCTACAAGTAAATCTAATGTAACAGATTTTTTTAATTTTTACTTGTTTTTATTTATAACTGTTACTTGATTTTACGTTCTGTTTCAATTCTTTTACGAAAA
>JAHWFO010039269.1:1630362-1670306 GCA_023313115.1 Rhysida immarginata
TATCTCCTTGATGTTACTATTTTCTATATTTTATTATAAAATTAATAATTTAAAATTTAGCTTTCATTAATTCAATAAATATATATTTTTTAAAAAAAGGAATCAACAGAAATGAAAACAAATAACCAAACAAATAATAAAATCATGAGAAATTGCACTTATCCAGAAAATTTGTCTGTGTAAGAAAAGAGATTCTAAACGTCACATTTCAAACATGATTCCGTTATTAATTAGTTCAAGTAGAAAATGAAATTCTAGATCCTGGCAAAGATTATTCTCTGAAGAAAAATGGGTCAGCGATATCATCTAGGGAAGATGAAACTCCAGGAAATATGTAATTTTAAAAGAATTTTTTATTTGAGAGCAATTTCATTCTTGGAATTCACGACTGCATTGTCATGTAAGGATCCTTAGAGAAAGAAGATTATAGGCGCATGTTTATCTTTCTATCTTTTCTGTAGTGGCAAAGCTAGCTGCAAATGCTAATGGAACTTCTGGTCCCCGATTCGAGCAATTGGAAACCTAATCCATCAAGGACGCTCGACGCCTCTCTTCATCTGTTCGGAGTCCTGTTGGTAGGCAAATGCTCTGGTTTCGTTTGACAAGCAGTGGGATCAGCAACATAGCTATTCTGAGGACATCGTTGCTCAGGCAACAGCATGGACAGACAAACACCGATGGGCAGTTAGATATTTCAAGAGAACAAATATGTTAAAGATTCGTTACATTCAGAACATGCCTAATACTTCAACTATATTATTACGAGAGTTTTCGTCAAGTCTTATCATCTTGAGTGCATAATGACTTAAAAATGCATTAAAACTGGGTATTTGCGTCAATTTGATTGAAAAAATGAATTATCAGTAATAATTATTCTGTTTTGACAAATATTTATTTCGGAGTATTCTTTAGCTTCAGGTCTTCGCGTGTTACTTTTCATGAGTTGTGCATGTTATTTAGAAATTATTTATGGATTTTTGATGGATTATTTGAACTTAGTAGCGACTTATAAATAAAATGAAATACTTGCTATCTTATTTTTAATCTCGAAAATTACATTTCAAGAAAAAGTAGAAATTATACAGTCCTCTTGTTTGTGGAGGTGATAATAATAAGACAAACTAATTTTAAATTAAAAATTAATAATAATTTCTTTTGTTTTTTTGGACATTCCACTTATTTTTTCACTTACTTTAAATTGCAAGGTATTTTAAAATAGATTATGGATAAAGTTATCGCCTGAAGCATTTTGTGTAAAGTTTAGAAGGGGATAAAATTATCACCTGAAATTTAAAATCTTCTTAGAGTTTAGGCTTAATAGCTACACATCTTCTATTCTGGAGTTAACACATTAAAATAATTATACTGTACTAGCAAAAGCTGTGCTCGTCTTCCAATTCAAATGGCTGAATTGGCATATTTGGTGACAATCATCAATAGAAAAATATGTAAAGATATTGTTTGAGTGTTTGATGTGTTTAATAATGTATTCAAAATTTCTACAAGAAATGTTTTTATGAATTGCTGAATAATAAACTTTATTCATTGCAGTCTTTATACATTTGACCTGAAAAGCAAGAAACTAGATATTTCGTTTTCATAATAAAGTATTCCATACTCAGTTATTATCTTTCGTGAAACACTTGGAATTAGATCTGTCCATGTGCAAAAATATAGCTCTATGTGTTTAGAAGAAACGTATCCATCATTACAATAAACTTGTAATAACGTGAAAAAAAAATAAATAGAAAAAATTCATAAATATATAAGGTTAACTACAGTAGAAGAAACTAAAAATTGAATAAATTTCACCAGTAAATATTTCACAGTTCTATGAAAAACGTTATCCTTCAATAAAAATTATTATTTAACATTTATAATTCCAAAACAAACAGATATAATTATCAAAAAATATTTGTTACACTATATCATTTAAAAATTTATAATTCCATCCAAATAATTAAAATTCCTCCAAGATTATTTAAATTACGCTTTTATCAAATATTTACAAGTTAAAATTCATTAAAAAAATTTTTTTCTCCTATGCCTCTCAAAATAAAAGAAAAAATTACAAAAAAAGATTCATAAAAGAAGCTTTACATATAAATAAAGCAAAAAAAATCGCCCAAACCATTTTTACAAACACTAATAACAAAAAATTAAAACTAAGTACGGATGAGTTTTTTTTTGATGTAGAAGAAAAAGGATGGGGAGACACAAAAATCCTGAAATAAAAGAAAATTGGATACAGAGTGGTAAGACCCTTAAGACAGTTTTATTTTTGTTTTGACGAAGGATTGTCTCTATCCGAAACATCAGGTTTTTTTTTCAGGGTCTTACCACTCTGCATCCAATTTAATTCATCTTTAAAAATACTTCATCCTTATTATTATTGTATCTCCATTGTTACTTAATCTTCATTTCTTATTCTTCTTACTTCACATTGTTATTTTCATATTGTTATTTTTAAAACTATTTAATTATTTAAAAGAATTTAAAAAGTCAAAACTGAAGTAGAGGAGGACAATCTTCTGAAAACGTCTATTTTTTTTAAAACCCATCTGATTCCATCTTCTATTTGTTTGATTAAAATTCAACTTCAAAACTACAAAATTCATGAAAAGTGTTTGAAAAGTAATCATCATAGAAATCATCAGAGAAGTCTCCTCATCAACCCTGGATAACATCTCAAGAACTCAAAAAAGTTAATTGCCGTGGACTTGGAAAGTGGTTTTCCATTATTATTAATTTTATTATTATTATTATTATTTAATTTTTAATAAAGTGTTTTTTCATTAGATTAAAAAGGACGTAATTTATTTAATTTCATTTTTAATTCAAGGGATAACTTACAAAATACTTCCTTAACTGAAAGAAAACAATTGCTTAAAGAAATTAATTTTCATATTATATACATATAAATAAAGGTAAATAAAAAAGCAAAGTTTCCCCCTTTGCTTATTAAAAATGAGAACAACTTTTTTCCTCCATTTATTTCATTTGGTTTTCTTTTCTCTTTGGCTTTCTCCCTCGTTCTCTCCCTGTGGGTTCTATTCTGCTTGTTTATTTTTTTAATTAATCTTTAGCTTACACGGGTTGAATGATTCCCACAAGGACATCGAGACATGTTTATGATGAAGATGTCAGCGAACCTTATGACTGTTGAAGCGTCACAAGAATCTTTCGCTATATGCATTACATAAGAAGCAACCGTTTTATATGCATGAACTGAGCAGTTTTTTAAATCCTCCTTTATATTTGTTTCCATTTAGTAATCATAGAGCCCAAAACGAGATTTTTAAGTCTCTAATTAAGATGAAATTTTATTAATTACCAGCAAAGACAGTTACCATGTTCGGAGAGTTTTGAAGATGTCTTAATATGAAAAAAAAATCTACATATGACGATCGCCAGGGGAAAAAAACATAAAAATATAAGTGCATCCTTCGCGAAATTAAATTTCTTATTAATGAATAATAATTTTATTCAGAAACATTTTGAAC
Organism: Rhysida immarginata; assembly: GCA_023313115.1. Lineage (NCBI taxonomy): Eukaryota > Metazoa > Arthropoda > Chilopoda > Scolopendromorpha > Scolopendridae > Rhysida > Rhysida immarginata. The sequence goes on from JAHWFO010039269.1 coordinate 1,633,866, forward strand.
GACTGTATATTTATACACCATTTAGAAAGGCTAATATTTTGTGTTTTGAGTTAATAAATTCCTAGAATGTAAATCTTATATATAAATATCCAAGATCCCGGACTTAAATGTAAATTTCCTTCTATTATCCTATCTAATCCGTAACAACCACACAATGCGAGCTAAATGTCCGATTTCACATGTTTATAGACGCATAGTTATTAAAAAAATTATAAGAAATGCTCAATTCGAAAAACTTCTTCAAACGAGAAATACAAGCTCTGAACATTTCTTAAGTATTCAATGCTGAGGTTATTACAGGCAGATGTGACTTCCTTCTTTATTGCAATGATTCCTTCTTTGTTGTAGTGATTGTTCCGACTACAAAAAAAAATCACTCTTTGGTGTGGAGACATAGATAGCCATTTAACGGGACCTCACCTTTCGACCCACCTGTTTAGGAAATTTTGATTCAAAAACTCCTCACAGTAACAATAAAATGTATTGGGCATCGTATTGCTAAAACTGCATTCTCTTTTGTTTAACTGCTCTCCTTCCGCTACTCGATCTTCTGTTGTTAGATTTCGGGCCATTTCTAGGCTGAAATAAGAAAAAACAATAATTAAAATAAACATTCACCAGGAGATCCAAGCCTTAACTTTATCTTTATAAGTAAATAAGCAGCTTATTAAAATAAAAACCATAACATTGTTCAAATTTTATTTTCCAAAATGTAATTCTATTTCTTACAAGAACACCCTTAGTTCAAACAACAACGAAAAAAAAACAAAAAATAACGCACCAGAATTCAGTAATTTTATTTACCTGTCTTTGAATTCAATATTCAAACTAGTATTTCTGTAAAACTCTGCATTTGCTCACTAATGGGTTTGGTTCAGTCATTTTTGCGCACCTGATTTCATACAATATAAAATAAACGCATAGGGAATAACAGATTACATCAAACTAAGTTTCTACAGGCCCTAGCTGAAGTTACATGACAGAATATTCATGTTGAAAATGCATTCTCTGATCTACAATCAATTATCTGCAGAGAGCTATAAACAGATGCTTTATTACAAATAAAGCTGGCATAAAAAGTCGTAACCTGTTCAGAATTTCAAAGTATCATGGACATGGTTTTCAATCTAACCGTGTTTTCGAATATGCTTTCTGCGAGTGTACCAATCTTGCATTTTGCGATAATGGTTATTGCTTTGATCATTTTATAGAATTCTCCTTAATGTACTTTCGTATTTTGATAATTGGTAATTTAGTTAGAGACGTCATATAATCAGCCCTATATACGGATTTTCATGAAGATTGCCTCTTCAAGTTTTGAAGTGGCACTTATCTACAGATCCCATTTGCATATCCCATTCTCTGCTCTTGTAATTTCCTGAGACGGAGTGCTTAGTTTGATGTTAATGCATTTTGAATATAAACTTTAGGTTTTACTACGCAAAGAATTTCTGTTATTTGAAGGAAGAAGTTTTAGTTAGCAGGACTCCACGTATGAATATATAATTTTAATAAATAAACTAGAAAGTAAGAATAATAGCTATTCTTTCTGGTTTTCAGTATGGTGTAAAATCTACCAAGATATTTGAGTCAAAAATGCTTTGTTTTTGTAAGTTAACATCGTTTATTTTGAATATTTTTAATAAAAATTTCATTAAAAGCAAGGTACTAAAACCGATCTTATCTTTAATGGCAAATTTCAGAGAATACACGCCAAAGAAGTGGTGTTTTATTTCGGTCTCCCCAAACAACCTTTCTTTAAAAGTTCAAAATTTCCTCTATGGTGACATGATGGCATAGTAGATTGAGTGCGAATGATAGCGACACATTGAACGTGACGAGAAACACGAGATTTATTCGTCCATGGGGAAAATGTCGTGACCCTCAAGCCAGATTTTCTATTCCTATGGGAGTATGTTAGTGACCTTGTGGACAAAACTCCGAATACTGACATCAACGAATTGAAATAAAGAATCGCCACAGGAATAGGCATCGTGATGACAAATGAACATTCTCCAGGGCACATAGCAATGAAAATTGCTTATTTATCTTGTTCATGCTCCTTGAATGTACTCTTTGTGACTTTCAAAAGGAAAGTAACTTATTTTTTGTTACATGATACCTTTTTCGCATTAAAAATTGTTAAAAAAATTAAATGAAAGTTCTTATTTCATAACAGATGCAATTCCTGTTACCACATTTCGAATTTTTTTTATTATCTTTGTTTATGTAGATTCATAACAGCCTTTAGAATCTATCCAGTGAACTTAAAGTCTATGTTTCACTTATTCGACTGCTTCTCAGCAGGTTAATCCAAATACAATGTTAAATTCTCGTAGGCAGCTCGGTTACTTGATACGTAACAATAAAAAATTTTAAAAATAGTTATAATATATGATTAATAGCTAAGCCTTATAAAATTTCAGTTCCCGAACCCAGGCGGGATTTTTGACGACTAAGGTCCTTAAGCTTATTAAGTACACTGGAGCGCTGATTATCCGCGGGTTCCGACATGGCTTAATGTAGAAATATTTGTTATATTTTTTAGTGATCTCTGCATCCTATTATGATGCGGTTTTTAATTGTATTCTTAATTGAATGCGGAACAAGTTTGTAATTTGAAATTGGTCCCTAACTGTTATGGTTTATGTGATAAATTTTTATATGCCTTATTATGCAAAACGTGGTGATTAGAGAAGGTCACCAACATGACTGCAATAGATTTCGGGTATCTCTTTTTTCAAAAGAATTGGGTTCTCATACACCATGTCCATCATTTTTTAGTGACCAATGCTCGCTCTCCTGTTGCTCTTCCTTATGTTTTGGATAATTTAATCTAGTGCGAGCCGTTGATAATTTCCAACAATCTTGCAAAGTCTATCTACCGACTGTATGCAATATCCAGGCTTCATCAAATCTGACGATCTGTGTCTATAAAGCCTAAATAATGCTTAAGTATGGATCGTCTTTAATAAAAACGCGGACATCTTTGAGTCACTTGTATCCTTCATAAGATTGAGCCCATGAAATTATTTCATCCTAGTTTTAACACGGAATTTTATCCCATTCATTACTTCATCTGTATGAATAATCTTACTACACTGGCTTCCAAAAGTTAAGCACGCAATGCAAATTAGCAATTTTCGAAAGCGTTGTTGAATTTGAGTAGCTGAAAATCGCTGCAGATGTACGTAGATGACACTATGCAAATATCGTATATCACAGCCAATCACGATCGACTGTCCGGATATACGCAAACAAGGCATTCGTTGAAGACGCCAACATTCTGAAGGGTTTGAGGAGGCGCATTGCTGATACGAAGGTTTATAACTTTCGTAGGATAATTTTCTATGATATTCGTGTTTCTCTGGCTACAAGAAAACGAATGGCAGATTCTGAGCGCTGGCGTGCTGCATTGAAGCAGGACAGTCAATCAAAAATGCCGTTCTTTTCTTTGGCGTTGATAATTCAGTATTTCTCGATTATGGAAACAATTCCAAACAAGTCAAACAGTTGTCCGGAGACCTATGCTCGGTCGACCAAGCGTTACCACCCCCTGTGATGATCGGTATATTGCTATAGTAGCTAGCGGAATCGATGAGCGCCCGCCACAACTGTTACAACCATGATTGAAGCGTTACTTGTGAAGACTTCAATACTGTGCATACTGTGCACCGAAGGCTCTACATGAAGGGATTGTACGCTCAAGTACCACGTGTTTGTATTTCACTAACCATCTACTCCAGAGGGGCAAGATTAAACTGCTGTCGTCAACACATCAAATGGACAGTCACAGATTGGGACAACGCCCTGTTCACGGACGAGTCCAGATTTGCCATGGAATCCGATGATAAGTCAGCGGTGGCATCGTCATGGTGTGAACTGGAATTTCAATGGGATAAAGCACTGAACTAGGGAAGAGGGAGAACTGGTTCTCCCTCTTCCCTGACTGAACTATCTTTAAACGGTACCGGTTCTGTGATGGCTACGCGGTATCGGAATGAAGTCCTAGACCCCATTGTCAGATTTTACGCTGCTGCGGTTGGTCCTGATTTCCTTCTTATAAAAGATAATGCCCGTCCCCATCGAGCCAACATCGATGACAAGTATAGTGAGGGCATTTCTTGTATGGAATGGTTGGCGTATTACCCTGACCTTAATCCCATTGAAAATCTTCGGGATGCCCGCGGGGGTGCTGTTTCTGCACGTTTACTGTCACGGAATTGGAATAACACCTCAAATTCCGATGACGTCATTCATCGTTACCGGACACGTGTTTTCTATCGTACGAAATCGGGAGATGGACAACGAAAGCAGAGACGTCAACAAATGCGACACACGACACCCAATCAGGAAGAGGAGCGGGAGTTTAGTCTGGGAAGGAGAGACTGCGTAGAGGGAGAGAGACGTTATGAGGAAGGCAACGAGGACGGATCGACAGGACTATCTCCGAGGCAGACGACCAGACCCCGACGCGGAAAAACGTTGTTAGCAATTGGGATCGGGAGAGAAGCCACCAAGCAGCCTGTTACGAGAGATTCAACGTCTCAGCCTTCGAATGCGAGCGTGGAAACGAACGCTTCGCCACGTAAAGAAGCCCTCTCTACTACGAAGTCGTCGACATGGCAGAACGTCTCGATAGACGAACGGAGAGCGGAGTCTACGTTCTTCCCAAGACAGCCACGTTTATTCAACGAGATTTCGGAGCTACGGATTAATGAATAATGCTAGTTCTGCGAGGGAGTGCTTTGTGGAACTGAGATACTCCGAGTTGAAGACAAGCTCCCATGTGCAAGGCTTGTGGCCGTTTGGACTAACGGCTTATATCGAGCATGATATGGGATTTGTGAGGCGATTGAGAGCCTAAATAAGTGCGCAGTTTGAATCCGTGCATGAGTTTCCGTTCTTACTAGCGTCAAATGAGCCTACAGAAATTTGACATACCTTTCTAACGTCTTATATCACTAAATACGTGTTTTCTTTAATTAGTGCAGTGATTTGTGTGAAGAGCAATTTCCACAGAATCGGGAAACAGGAAATTCCCCTCTGAGTGCCATTAATTTAGTGTGGTGAACCCTCGTTTGTGTCCAGTGTGAAGAGTGCTTTAAATTAAAAAGTGCGTTGACATTCGTTGTGATTCAATTAAGTCTATTTCTATTTCCAATAATTTTTGTGTATTGGCGTTAAATATTAATTTAGTGTGTCTTACCGATTTTTATGCTAAGACTCTAAACGTGGATTTAAGACATTGGACTATCCTTTTACGTTCAGACTTGACTCAGTAATACCGAATTGTGTCTTACAGAGTGGAATATTTTATATTCAGATTTTTGTGTTCATGAGTTTTGACTTTGACGAGTATCATCGAATATTTTAGCTCTAGTTGTAGAATTCCTAGCATTTGCTTTAGGTGATAAGGACTTGGACTCTATACATACATATATATATTTCTCTTAAAACATTGACAGGAAGATGCTTGTAATGTATTAGTGTATCTAGTAGGAGCAACTAGATCCAGTGATTGTCATACAATATTGTCATTTCCCTTATGCGAAGTATGTTCATGATTGTATGCATAATTTATGAGATTTGAAATATGTATAAGACTATTTGCCTATTTTCTAGCATGGTTATACAAAAGTAGTCAATAAGCTTAGAGTTTAAGTTATTGTTACTTAAATATACCATTGATATTTCTACGTTTACTTAAGCCAAGGCTTAGCATCTTAATTTTCATTGATTTATTTATTTCCAATTAGAATAAACATTTTTTCATTTAATTTAACGCCTTCTGTCTACGTGTCTCATTTTCCACTGCGCAATACTCATTTGCTTAATTATTACACGTGACATTTACCTTCTCCAACCAGTCTCAGAGATTTGGAAACTGCCCTAAAGAAGGAATGGCCGTTGCTAGCATCTGCGATGGTTGATCACCTCATTGAAAGCGTGTGCAATCGCTGTAAAGTTTGTGTGAAAGTCCGGGATGGACACATACTTTATTAAAGTACGCTATTTTTTTTTATTTTGGCCTTAAACATCAATTTGTTAATAACCCAAATGTGACACCATTATATAATTTACGAAAGTTAAACATTGTTTTCATCTTTGTACATAATTCTTAGTTTCTTAATGCATAAACACATTTGCTACTATCATGTGCAATTTGCTGTTAATCAAACCTTACTTCTCTATTTTTTTACATTGTATTTTACCGTCGCGTGCTTAACTGTTGTAAGCCAGTGTAATACAGGGTTATTTATAAGTCCGTGAATTCAAAAATTCATAACAAGCAAACTAAGCAACGGATCATAGTAAATCTCTCGGCAATAGAGAGGTATCGGTCTCGGTGGCTCAGTGGTTGCGTGATCGCTTCTGAAGCCCGAGTACGCGGGTTCGATCCCGGCCGAGGACGACGAGGACCTTTTCAGAGGCAAAATCCTGAGATCACGCACTTCCTTCGGAAGGGAAGTAAAGCCGTTGTTCCCGTGTGGTCGTTTGCCGGCTGCACATTAAAGAACCCTTGCGAGGCAAAATTTGCGGCGGCCCCTATAACGCCATCCTGAAATGACCATAGCAGTTGAAAGGGACGTTAATACGAAACAAACCAAACCAACCAAACCAATAGAGAGGTAATCTTAAGACAATCGTTTCTGTGCAAACAAAATCTTTTTTATCACCATTCGTATGTGAATTATTGAATTTTAAAGTTTTTCCTGAATTATGACTACTTTTTTCTGATAAACAAATATTTTAGATGCTTCAGCATACAGACGGTGTACTTTGAAATTTTATTCGAAATATTCTTTAATTTATTCAAGTAATAACGTGAAAACGAATGTAGACTCTCATTTTCTATTGCAAGCTTATTACGGAATAAAATTCGTTTTATTTAAAATTTTTACATTTCCAATTCACAACCTTATAAAATTTTAATGAAAAATAGAAAGCTCCAATAAATTAGAAATTTGGTGCTACCTAATTTGTTCTAATAAATTTTTCTTACTGCGCATAATTTGCCCCTAAATGAACTTTTGAATATTGTAAATTTAAATCAGCAGAAATTAGTAAATAAAAAATGAGTTTTATATTTTAAAACTATAAGAAAAATGAAACCAGACACTGAATTCGTTTTGAAATAAATGTTCTCCAACACAGAAACGGCCTCGAGAAACAACGAAGTCGTAGCAACATATGAGGTCCAAGGAATAGCACGGGAGAGAAAGAACATAATTTTCAGGCAACAGCATCTTAAGTTTTAATTGATGATGCAATATTAGAATAATTACAAGGCAACAAAAAGGAAAGGCAATGGAAAGCCACGCCCGCGACAGCACTCGAAAAGCCACCCGCATAATCGTTGTCCGCAGCCGCTCCTCACAAAAGGGAACTTCTCGCTTGGATTGCTCCCAAAGGAACAACGAACCCAACAAGTTAGAAAAGGAAAAAAAGACAGAAAAGAGAAAAAGAATGAAAGAAAGAAAAGGAAGCAAAAATCAATGCGCTGCACGGGAACTCTAAATTCATTCTTAAGCACGCCCAATTATATTTTTTTAAAAAATTTAAATTGCGTAAATTCACAAAGGTAATAGGGAGAATAAAGTACATCGTTGTGTTATTTCAATTCAGATATTTTTTAAAAATAATTATCTGAAAAAACTAACGGAAAATGCGCTATTTAAGGAACGTTATATTCTCAAAATCTTAATCACAGAAAGGTTATCTCATTCAAGACTTCGTGTAAAACACCTTAAGTAGAAATATATTTTAGAAAATAAATGGTATCGACCTTAATTCCAACGAAGTGGTAGGCACAGATATTTTTAAATTAAATTTGCAAGCTAAGAAAGCTCGCATACAGTACACTAATTCTTGGAACTCTCTATTAGTCATTATCGTGTTATGTCCTGGCAAATCCAGCTATAATTAATATTGTTTCTCAACGAAACGACTCTTCAAACATTTTTGGCAAAAATATATATAGCAATGAATACTGCTGTTTCTAACAAGCGGATGATTGTGTAGAAGACGTTTGCCCTTCTAGAGTTGTAAAATTATTGCAAAGTATGAAATAGACAAGAACATTCACATTCATTGTTCATAACTATCTTTATTTTAATAAAAAAAATGAGCAAAAACAAACCTGCTGCATTTTACTAGCAACCTTTGTCTTTCGGTTGCACAGAGAGATTGGTGTTTAGCGATAACTATTAAACAAAGTTTAGTGGAGTTATCCGAGTAAAGATGCGTACTTACAATTTTTTTTTAGATAAGTTCTTTGCTTGTTATACCTACGGGGTTATTCTTATGAAAAAAATTGGAGAATTTACCTCTCTATTGCCATAAGATTTGCTATGATCCGTTGCTTAGTTTAATTGTTATCAATTTTTCGAAATGTTTCAATGACTTACGAATCTTATGTCCGTGAAATATTTCAAAAATTCATAACAAGTAAACTAAGTAACGGATCATAGTAAATCTTATGGCAATAGAGAGGTAAATTCTCCATTTTTTTTTAAATCCTGCGCGCATAGTTGCCGTAGTTTGCCGTTAGGAGGAAGTAGTAATACGGCGTACATGATAGGACGCCAAGGAAAAGAAGATGCTACGTTTATGGTAAGATTCCGGATTACTATCGGTTTACAAATGTTTAATGTGCCGTCCTTCATTCAGCAACACAGCCATTTTATACGGTCTGAAGATGTGCATAAACTGATGTCTGTAACCTGAAAAACGCCATCTGTTGATCCAAAACCAAACAATTCTACCATTAATTTTTTTCATGGGAAAAAATCCTACTTCATTTCAATTGTTCTTGTGCAAACAGAATCTTTTTATCTGCATTCGTGTGCGAATTATTGAATTTTAAAATTTTTCCTGACTTTTGGATCACCCTGTACATTGTAATTCTAAATGAACGAAACGCCATGTTTAGCTTAAAGTTACTGTTTATTAAAAAAAAAAAAACACGTAAAGCATTAGTAAATAGGAAAGCTGAAAGTTATATTTATTCTTGATGTTTGTGCTTTGGCCCATTTTTGTCATGGAACCAATCTTATGTAATTGGGATAGACTACTGTGACATGCTGGATAGTTTTAATTCGCAATCACATGAAGACTCGAGGGACTACCTATTCTAGCAGGATTGTGCACCACCCCATTATCTAGTCAGGCGTTACGGTATCTCAAGGTATCATCGTACTGCCAACAACCTGGCATTTTGCAGCTGGCCACCAAGGTCACCTAACCTTGCACCCTATGATTTTTTCCTGTGGGTATGTGAAAAACACTCTTATATTCCGCCGACCGAGTTTCTGCAGTTAATAATAGCAGCTTTCAAAGAACATCTCAAAATAAAAAGGACGACTATGCCTTTCTAGATCCGGCTATAGTAACAGACGATGCCTTTCTAGTAGATTCGGCATCAAAATTCTGCGGCATCATGCAAAGGGAGAGTCAGAATTTGTCGAAAACGGTATGAATCGTAGGACATACCATATGATGGTGGTGGTATTTTCTCCGAAGAACTTCTCCGAAACCTCCTACTTTAACATTGCTGCCATTTATATTTCCTTTAACAGAACATTTATGTGAATGAAATGACGAAGGCTGTTCGTAGCATGTCTTCACAAACGTCAAATCGACAGGAATTATGGGATATGTTTGTCTTGTCGTGAGTCTCCTTTCGTCAAAATGTTTCTGGCACTTGTGGAATTAATGTTTCGAAATATCCAAAAGGAGAAACTACACGTTTACTTATAAGGCTGGACCTATTAGCCACTAAATAAACTACTCTTTAAATTTATGCGATATAAAACGTGGTTCTTTTAAATTCATTTAATTAAGAAGATCTTTCTAAAACTTCAGCTAAAACGTAAATAAATGTATATAAAATTACCATAGAAATTAATTTAAATTAATCAAATATAATATCCTAATAAATATTTTGGTATAAGAATCCATTTAATTTTACATTAAATTCTTTTGTAATTTTAAATAAATTTATTTAATAATTAATTTGAGGTTTTGAAAGGTCTTCTTAATTAAATCTAATATACCCTAAACGTTTTTATTACTTACTTTTAAATTCATAATTTCTTAATACGGCTAAAATAATTCAGATTCTGTGCAGAGGGTAATTAGCTAATTTTGTTATATGGAAGTAATTTTGTGAAGTTAATTTATATTTTTTATATTAATAGAATCAAATTTAGTCGTACTGAGAACATAATAAGTTTTGATTTATGACTGGCAGCGCAGATAAATTGCCTATGGCCTGCAAAACAGCAAAGAAGCGTAATAGTTAAATAATTCAGTGGCAGTCAAACATTTTCTTATTAGTTTGGAGTGAAAATGCCTAAGGCTTACAAACGCCAACCCTGAACTCTTTCTCATTTACGTGACTTCTGCCTAAAATGTCAATTATAACTAGAAAATAACATTACTAATTGCAATTTCACGGATACGAGGGAGATGGGTGTTATTAATTTAGTTTCATTAATTTAGAGATTTATAAAACGTTGAAGACTAAAGAACGAAGAATTCCCTTGAACCTTTTAACCAGCAGATTTTATTCTTGACTTAGTTCAATTAAGTTGTCAACTCATGCTTTGTCGGAAATGAGATCCACACTGTATTTGGGAATTCGCAGTCGTGAAGTTAGAAAGCCATTATGCAAATAAAGATGCTTGATCTCACGGCATTATTTGTCATCTGAACAACGCTAGACAGGTCGCTCGTAAAATAAACACTTTGCGGAGACAACATGTGAGCACAAATGGTGGTAATGGACAAAGGAGTCCTTGCCATTCCTTCGCGAATAAAATTGAAATAATCCATGTTAGGGCAGGAAGAAAAGGAAGAAATCTAAATTTTAAAAAGAAATGTTGAAAGATTTCAGCCAAAATAATACAAATTTTAAAAACTGGTATTCTCAATAATTCCTAGGTTAAATAATAATTTCAAGTATTATTAATAAAATGAGTGGCATGACTCATTTAGTTTAAGAAATCTATAAATGAGGACTCATTGATAAAATCTTTTCATCACGCGAAGACATCTTCGAAGTTTTTCCAGCGCTCAATACCATTAATTAGCAAATGGAGCACGTGACATCTAATCGAAACGAAAGCTGCCAACAACAAAGCGCATCATCGTAATTGATGTAATTCAGAACTAAATCACGAACGTCAATGTGGATCCAATGAAAAATATACTTTGAAAGAGGAAAAAAGGAAAGGCAAAAAGAAAATAACCCTAAAAGAACATAGGAGGGAATTGGAAATGGTTGAGAATAAAATAAAAAAAAAACTCGAGCAAAACACCTGAGTTTCTCCCAGACAGAGATGAATTGCCCTATTTACTCGTTTTGGGTCCATGGGTTTGGTTAGTAATTTAACTTTTCCAGTGAAAAGAATTTTCAAATTTACAATCGTGTATGTGGAAAGTTGAGCAAATAAAAAAAAAGCTATATTTTTTTACCTCGAAATAAATTTGATGTGGTAAAGAACATACTTTTTTTTTAAAAAAAAAGTAAACATTGACTTAAAAAATCAAATAATTGTATCCGCATTTCTCAAAATTGAAAAATACGATGCTATTTGTAAAGATACGAAGGATCATTCTTTAATAGGAAGCTATTCTTTAGGTTGTATATATTTAAATTATCAACTTAAACTGAATACAAAATGATTTACAACAATGTCATACAACTATTTAAAGTCAGGCATTAATTTATTTACCTAAAGAAACTAATTTGCGTATTAGGAAGCTGCTAGTTAGAAATTTTGTTATGGTGTAAATATTTTAAAAATTAAAAAGGAAATAAAAATAGAATAAATTGTTTAAAATATGGAATATTCATGTTTAAGTGATCCATTTTCACAAGCTTATAAAATTTGTATCGAATTCTGTAATGAAATTCAAAAGTGCAGTGGAATAAATTCTTATACAGGGTGTAGATTAATCGTTGGACGCTACTTGGTGGATCGTTTTAGGAAACAAAATTAAACGAAACTTTTCTTGAAAGGTTTTTACTATACGGCTTACGTTTCGAGAAAATTGACTCTGAAATATGATGAAAACTAACTGTCGTCAAAAGTGGTTAAGTCAGGGAGAGACTGGGCCCGTGCCCCCCTCTTTTCCCGGACCTCAATCCACTTCATTTTTATCTTTGGGATCACTTTTAAAATGAATAGCTTGGTCCACACCAATTAACGACTGTGATGCTCTAACCCAAAGTATCGAAGTGGACTGTCAGCAAAAAGAGCAATACCTGATATTTTTGAGCGCATAAAGAAGTCAATGGTTAACCGCGTAACAAAGTGCATCCAAGTTCATGGTAGACATTTTGAATAGTTACTATAAATACGTACAGTACCGTTCAAATGACCGTTGTGGGACAACCAATACGTTTTTACTTAGTCTTTAAAACACGCCTGTGGAAGCTTGAGATTTGATATGAAATAACTGCATTGCTGTGAGGTTTCACAATCGCACTGCCGCGAGGCCTATGAGAAAGCAGCTCCTGAATTCAAAAGTCACTGAGCAACAATCCAACCTTCATTGTTTCCAACAAACGATAAAACACTGATTATTAAAATTCAAGATGGAGACAATGAAGGTTGGATTTTGCTCAGACCCCGATGGTCGGTGCCTTCTGACTGCCAGGACCTGTCTCGTAGGCCTCGCACTGCCGGATATGATGTCATCATATTTCTAAGACATTTTTCTGGAAACGTAGCCTATGCTGTCTATTAAAAAATTTTCAAGAATATTTTCGTCTTATTTTGTCCTTAGAAATAAATAGCGCCCAGCATTTAATTTACGCGCTCTATACAACGTGGACCAAAAAAACCGCCACTGAAAATTTCTACGTCCAATGGAATCGTTGCACAAAGGGGTGAGCGATTCTCGAAGAAAAAACGCTACCATTAATTAAGGCAGGCGTTAACGTTAAATGGAACGAGTCGATGTACGAACTTAATCGTTAAATGTTTATTTTTCACTTTCTATTAGTCAATAGATATTCAATAAAAGAGACAATAATCTAAAAAGTATACAATTTGTGTATTATTTAAGGTTATGTTCACCTCGTCTACTTGGTTGGTTTGTTTGGTATTAACGTCCTTTTTAACTGCTATGGTCATTTCAGGACGGCGTTATAGGGGCCGCAAATTTTGCCTCGCAAGGGTTCTTTAACGTGCAGCCGGCAAACGACTACACGGGGCCAACGGCTTTATTTGCCTTCCCAATGAAGTGCGTGATCTCAGGATTTTCCCCCTGAAAAAATCCTCGTCGTCCTCGGCCGGGGTCGGACCCGCGTCTTTGGTTATCAGAGGCGATCACGCAACCACTGAGCCACCGAGGCCGATCACCTCGTCTAGAAATCAACTCGTTCCAGTTAACGTTAACGCCTGCCTTAATTAATGGTAGTGTTCTTCCTTCTAGAATCACTCACCCCTTTGTGGACCGTTTCCATTGGACTTAGAAATTTTCAGTGGCGAATTTTTTTTTGGTCCACCCTGTATAGTGAATTCGCGGTAAGTCAAATATTCTTATTTGCTGAATGTTTCCCGAAGTCCCGGACTTTTCCTTTAGAATTAGTGTGGATTCCTCTCCCTGAGTCGAAGCTTCTACGTTTAAGTTTTATTTTTTCCCATTTACTACTTCAAATTTCCCTTTTCTTTATGTGTAAATACGCAATTCGTTACCAACTTGTCTACATGTTAATTCTATTATTGAAACTTAACGAAATGCTAGTCCGGTTAAGTTAGGTGTCACGGAAATCAAACACCAGCTCGATTTCCCACGTCGCTCGTGCTGGATTTCCGACCCGCGTTTTCTACAACACCGGGAGGCGGGCGGAGCTCCAGGCGACGCGTCATCAGCGTGAACAGCATCATCACGCCTGCTCCAATGACAAACGAGAGCGGCAACGAGAGCCAAAATTGAAAGGATCGACGACGACAGGAGGGAGACAGGAGCCAGCTTCGGACGATGAAGGTTGGATGGCAAAAAGCAGAACCGAGCAGCGGCACCAGCTATGTGTGATTTCGTCGGCGACGAAGTCAGTCTCCCGAAACACGAGTCGTACCGAACCCCGAGTGAACGAGCCAGCGGAGAACAAGACGACGGCCGAGTCATGCTGTAAAGCATTGAAGGGGGCGAATTCTGGCGTTCTACACGCAACAAGCAGTGACGGTAGCCAGGAGCCCGGAGCGTACGACATTAGAGCGGTGTTCCCGAACGAACCAGTGCCAGCTGAAGTTCCGACCTTCCCTGCATCTGTGAGTACAGAGTTTTCATTAAACGGGAGCGCTCACCATTACAGGAGCGTGTTCGAGAGCTTAGCTCGAAGAGAGCTTTGTGCGGGAGTAGTTATTGGCTACGCACGTTTGAATACGTTTTTCTGTGGCTCAAGCTAAATCTAGCAGCCCGTGGATGACGCCGCAATTTAATGCCGTTCATCGTTAGGAAGAGACGAGGCAAATCTTCCTTGGTCACGAACGTCCCTGATTTTTTTAAAAATAAATAAGGTGGAAAGGGGAGTGAATTCTTTTTCTTATCAGTATTTATTCCTTATAGAAAGAGCGTAAAGGAAAGCGGTGATGTACCTAATTCGGACACCTCATTTTGTTATTCATTTAAAGATAAGACTCTTGACTGTGACTTTTTAGTAAGGCTTTCCCGCTCTTCGCATTTAGTGACGTTCGTGGTTCTCCTATGTGCAATTTATAAGTTTGTGACATAGAGCTAGAAATCTTGGAAAATTCATTGGTGTGTGAATCCTTGTGATTGATCTTTAAAAAAAAATATGTTGTAGAGCTTAGCATTTTTTTTGAAATACCCTTTTATGTGACTTTGTGTGTAACCTACCGGACTGGACTTAAGATTAATTAATTTAAGAAAAGGACTATGGAGCATTAGCTTTAGTTGATGAAATGATTCTGTGCCAGTAAGAATTTGATGTTTCTTTTTCCCATTGCAGGGAAAATTCTTAAGTATGCTCTCGGCCTAAATCTAAGAATTGTTTGTTACTTATTTTTCGTCCAGAGTGAATTATTATAACTGCGTTACGAAAATGTCTATCTTTACTTTATGAACCCTAATTATGCAATAGCATTAAGATGTTTCTTTGATTCTTTTTATTCTTAAGTATGCCATGTTTTGCTATAAGTTTTAGTTAAGCATTTGTTGAAATTGAAGATTTATTCGTTTAAATTAGCCAATTGTCCTTTTTAAAAAAAAGGGGTTTAAAGATTGTAAAGTATACGTCACTCATTCATGTTTTGTATGATAATTAGCATATAGTAAATTAGGTGATTGATTTTTTTACACGTGGGTTGCTTTTAAGTTAAGAAGTCTATTTATTAGCCAAGCCCAGTGTATTTTTGTAATAATTTATTATCTGCTTTTCATTTATCCTAAGTTTTATCTTTTGTTCATTAAAATTTATATTTTCATTTATCCGCCCGCTTTCACGTAATTCTTTATATTCCACTGCGCAATTCTGCAACTTAACCATATCCAGGTAGAATTACACGTGACATTAGGCCAATTTTGCTAGCGATCTTGAAAATATTTCCATGTTAAAACTTTGATTGGAAAATGTCTGGCCACAAGACAAAATTCTTAGACTGGAGGAGAAATTTAACTTAAAAACGTTGGAAAAATTCCTACGTTGGAATTAAAAGAAAAAGCAGTTGGGAAAGAAATATACAAATTTCAGTAATTTAATAATTAATTAACAAAGCTTTTTTTCCGGTAGGAGTCCATCCCGAGATTGTCCTTTTACAGGCCATTAAAAACATGGAAAGCTTAAAATTGTAATAGATAAATACGAGATCCAAAAGTAATTAAAACAGTTAAAAATTTTAAGAACCCTATAAAAATAGTTATATCTCTCGAATTCAAGAATAAGTTGAACATAAAATAAGTTTTTAATGTTCTGTAGGTGGAACGTGTAGGCCAAGAAACGATAACAATAAAGATGCATCAATACACAGGATTTCGATTAAAATCGAAGTGGATTTGCCAGGACGGTGTTCAAGGAGTCCAAATACAGCGATGTAAAATTGACAAAGCACCTTTTTTGTTGTAAGATTAAATCCGTACTGTTGGTGTATGTCTGTGACATGAGCCAAGTTTCAAGCAAACCATATTAATGTACCTTGCGCAGTTTCTTCCGCAAAGAAAAACGGGCCCTAAATTTAGACTTTTGAATTGACAGGGAATTCAATAAAACTCAAAGACGTGTAATATTCATGTTGGGATCTCGTATTGCTTCAAATTAAGAGAAAAGAATAGGGTCCAATTGTAGCAATATGAAAAAAATTTATTATGAATCCAACGCTTTTCGGAAGTGTATAGTGAATAAGGGATTCGTCTATTAGCCACTACTTTACGGCATTATATTCAAAAATATATCTATTCAGCGTATATTTAGAAGCATTTTTAATACAGGAATTAATTTTTATTGATTAAAAGCGGGCAAATATGTTCTGATTAAGGAGACAAAACGAATTTAAAAATTAAAACGATTGACTTTTTGATTATTTTTATGTATTTGTTGGAACTATATTTTGATTTGGGAGTCGAGAGATCGACCGATTTAAATAATTATAGCTTGATTGGGGGGAGGGAAGGAATACGTTGTTTTCGGCAGCGTCCCAGAAATTTTTTGAGTTTTTGCACTAAATTTGAACCAGAATTTTCTAATTCGTGCGCAGAATGATCTTTTCGTGGCACAGTAGTTCACATAACATTGAGTGGAATTACAAGCTTTCAATATCCTATATAAAGATGTTAAATTTTGATTACTATTTTGTATTTTTAATTAGTATTTTTATAATTAGAGGAAAGTGTAGGAAATCAACTGGCCATATAGGAAATAGGCACAATATCCAATAAAGCAATATTTGTTGCAAAATTTAAGAAGTAGATATCGCTTCCCGTTGACCCCTGTGTCAGTAAAGCTCGATAGATACGAAAGCATTTCCTTGACCAATGTTTTCTGTTTTAATTACCAGAGAAATGTGCAAAAGAGACTGATTGTAATATGTAACTGGTAATGGTAAATTTTTGACATATTGAAGGCAAACTCGCATTATCTTTTTTTCCCCTTAGACTCTATTATTGTTGTTTATCAAACCTAGTGCTTTCCTCTAATATGGCCCGTATTGTTGTCATAATACTTGCACATGACCTCATCTGATCTGACCACAAAAACCACATGATAATTCAAATATTTTGAACATTTAATTTTTTCAAAAATTGGTTCTTCATGTCAACAAAATACCAAACCTTTACGCTATTAGGATAATTAATAACTTTTTTATTACTAAAAAAACAATGGGGGGGGGATCACATTATTAACTTTTTCTCTACAATTTGGTATTTTTAATTAGTATTTTTAATTCTTTAATTATTTTTTTAATATTTTTATACTCTTATACCATCTTGTCAAAAGTATCCGGACACCCCTATATAGAGACGTTTTTGAATATCTAGAAAAATACTTGACAAATTATCCTGAAACTTCAGGGGTATAAGGAACATGTTACACTTCATATATTTCAGCGAAGTTTTTGTCCCGAAGGCGAATAGGTGACCAGCAACAACAAAAAATAATGTTTGGGGTCACCTTGTCAAAATTAATTCTTGAAATATATTGTAGCTATAGCATATGATTATGAGGCTTCTTTTACTTATCTGTGTCCATTTGTAAGAGTATAGCATATATATTCATGGAGATATAATGGCTTCTTTAAAAAATTCGAAATATTTTCCTAAGTTTTTTGTTTATAACATGCAGGGTTTTCAACCCAATGCAATGCCATTTTTAGGAAACTTGACAAACTACAGTAGAGACAACACCCTGCAATCAGAATATTAAATATTTGATGAAATATAGCATTTTTACTAAATAATGTTTAACTGCGCATGCATAAGCGTTACTAAAACGTCTTTTGCATTATTTATTAGTCAAATGTATGGAGCTACTCTTATAAAGAACCCAAGCAAATAGCGTGAAAATTCAGAAAGATATCGCCGAACGAGTTGAATTTCAGTTGCTCTCATAGACAACAAAACGATAAGGGGTTTTCTCTAAATTTTTACTTCAGGTCCGGACAACAGTATAAACTTCTTCTCCTTACGCTGATATGAAGACATTGACTTCAGGCAGTCCTTCTGCCTGACCAAATATAGATACAGTAATAAATATAGACAATTTTATGTGGCGAATGGTAGTTGCGAGAATAGGTACTAGGAGTTTTTTTTTCATGTCAAAAAATCCACGAACGATACATGATCAGAAACAGTTGGTTTGGTTTGTTTGGTATTAACGTCCTTTTCAACTGCTATGGTCATTTCAGGACGGCGTTATAGGTGCCGCAAATTTTGCCTCGCAAGGGTTCTTTAACGTGCAACCGGCAAACGACTACACGGGACCAACGGCTTTACTTCCCTTCCGAAGGAAGTGCGTGATCTCAGGATTTACCCCTGAAAAATCCTCGTCGTCCCCGGCCGGAATCGAACCCGCGTACTCGGGCATCAGAGGCGATCACGCAACCGCTGAGCCACCGAGGCCGATATCAGAAAGAGTGCATAAAATAACAGTAAGTGACTATTATGAGAAAACTCATCACTTCGAAAACTTAATGTTATTTAAGTTCATTTACTATTGTCTATATGAGTAACTGAATATCTGGTTTGTTCGTAGTCAACGTCCGGCCCCCCTCTGTGGATGTTTCAGTGGCAAAGTACTTTGTTTTGTGGTGAAATGCTTAATATCATCTATATTAAATTTTGTGCAAAAACATTAAACACATATCAGAAGGAGAAGAGGAGCAATAAACTCACCGACATATCTTATTTATTTTATTATATTTTCCTTTGAGGTTTCAATTATTAATTGAACTTATCAAAAAAAGAAGCTAGAGACACTCGGTAGCTTTTGATATATTCTATGCGAATTATTAGATATTTCTACCGCCCAGTTGCCTCTATGAAAAATGTAGAACGAGCCATTAGACAATTTCCTTGTTGATTTATTGATATGGCTTTCAAAAGATTGTTTATTTAGCGTAGATTTTAAATTGAAATAAATATTTTACAGTGTTCCTACTCTGGACCTCAACACAACCGCATTTTGCACCTATTGCATAAATGAATAGACATCGAATCTTTTTTATTTTGTTTGATATGGCAGTTTGAAGTTAGTTTGAAGTTATTTATTTTGATATGACTCTAAAATTACCGTATAAATTTTCAACTACAAAATATTTGGCACAAAGCCAAATACATTTTAAGCGAGAGAAATCTCGAAAAGAGCTATTCATATTTCACATCATATTTTCTTCTGTTAATAGTTCGTCTCTCGTTATTTGAGTGACACTGAATTAAATATTATAATGCATAACTTGAAATTTTTTTAAAAAATTTCGACTGGATGCGATTCTATCTTATTCTTTTTACTTAGAATCACGTGATGTTTTTCTTAGAAATCAGTGTCATTTTTATAGAATCATAAACGGAAGTGCTAAGGAATAAATCACTGGAATCGTGTGACTTTTTCATGGCAATTTTCTTTGCAAATCCGACTGCATTTATAAGAAGCCCTTTGCCTCGCAACCTCTGAAGGAGATTCCAATGGCTTCAGGTGTTGCCAGCCCTCCACCTCCCGCCGCCTCCGCCTCTGTCTCCCTCTCGTCGCCAATTGCCTCGGCAAACCGAACGAAACCAATTGCCGTCTCGTCTTTTATAGGCACCACTGATTCCTATTTATTTCTCGGTCGCCGAAAAAGAGGAAAGCGGGGAAAAGAAAAAGGAAAAAAGAAAAAGAAAAAAAATAGAGAGAGAAAAGAGGGAAAGCGCGACGCGTTTCTCCTGCCGGCAAAAATAACACTGAAATTCAATTACCACAGCTTTTCTCAAATGAATTGCGCCCAAAAATCTACTCCGAAAGCCACTCTATATTTATAAATCAGGATTTTAAAGATGTATATAATATCGATCCGAAAATTTGTACTTTTATCATTGGGAAGCCTCAACGTTCACTTCAGTGGTTAATAATAATAGCTCTATAATTATTAATATTTTCTATTCCATTAGTCTCATTAAAGTCAACTTTTCCATTTCGTGCAGAGTCTCTTCACATTTTTTATCCGTTTATAAATCATTCCTTGAGCATCTTACATAAAGCATGATACTCCTTCAACTGTATTCATTTTATACTCTTTCATCATTTAGCGTTCTTAAGAAAAAAGGATCAACATCAACAAGATTTTTCTCAGATTTACTAAATTTTTTTAGTCTTAAGTTAGATTTAAAGGATTATTCATGAAATTTTGACACAATTCAAAAATTCTCATTTCAGTAACGAAATAAAGGACACTAGTCGCTGAAATACAAATCAATATTCTTTGTCCTGCGGCACTCGTTCAGGAGTAATCCATTTCTGACACCATACTCGGTGCACTCTTTATGGTTGCATTTGCATTGACGATACCATGTTCCATTACTTTGAGACCAGCAGGAACTAGAGAAACGAATATTGTCCTTTATGTCGCATGGAATTCGGATCTGTTACTCTAGGGACAAGGGGATGATTGCCCTCCTAGCCGGCTGCGCCCTTTCCAACGTTCTCCAGCTATCATTGAGCTATATGCGATAATAGCAGAACAATGAGAGATTACCATTTTAGTTACATGTGAGCACTAGCGGGCATTCGACGAAACTACAATGCAGCGATCTGGTTTCGTTATCTTTGGCTTTGCTACCGAATTTTTGAAATTTCTCAAAAAGTTATGAAGATTCTTATTCAACCTGTGACAATAAAGTTCGATGAATGACGTCAAATTGCTAACGGTCGTAAGAGTGCACCATCGTCGTATCCTGCCCCAGACAGGTCGAGACATGTTTAAACAAATTTGAGAGAATCAGCGTTGCGTGTGTGTTTATTGTGTTTAAACAGGACATTGAAGAGAGAAAGCGTAGTATGCGCGGTCGAAACCCAAAATGGATCAGCGAACGAAAGAGACTCATGAAATGATGACAACAGCTTACAAAGAAAGTGCTATTACTTTGAAGTGTGTTTATGAGTGGTTTAAACGGTACCGAAGAGGCCGGAACACCGTAGAAGACTCCCCCCAAAGTGGCCAGACATCCAACGTAATGTTACGACCCAACTGAAGGCTATCCCTAAAAACGACTACGCCAGGAGTTTCCAGGACTTATACAGGCGTTCCCAGAAGTGCATTACCATCGACGGGGATTACTTTGAAGGATAGCAACTGCTGTTTCATGTAAGCGAGCAAACCACTCTCAATATGCCATCATTCACCGAACTTTATTGTCACAGGTTGTACATAGATACCAAATGCATGGTGAAGGTGGTCTTTTGCAGTAGCTTTAAAGTGTTTATCTTGCGATATTTTATCGACTTGATTTTATCTGTACGAGGTGTTCAGTAAGAAAATCGCTAATTTTGATCTTTTTACTTTTCATATTTTTTTGAGATCACGCACTCTAAATTTTGACTAAGTCTGATCGACATGTAAAGAGTGCAAGCATACAAAAGCCCATTTGCTCCCGAATCGGACGACCTGAGACCTTCCCCCATATACAGGGTGAATTTTAAGTACACCGACAAATTTTAGGGGAGATAGTATGGATGATTCTAGGGGGTGGCCGTGGCCTGGTTGTCTCGTCGGTTGGCTTGCCAATCGATGGAGTTCAGCAACTTCAGGCGCGACCAGCTGCTGGTTGGGTGACGGCCTGGGCTTGAGGGCCACTGCTGGCGGGACAGCTATTTGGGGCGCGGCTGTTGGGGGACCTTGGTCTGACCCATTTGCCGATTGACCATAGCTGGTGTTCCAACAGTTGGTGACAGCCTCTGGTTCGTTTATCCCCAGCAGCTTTTCCATCATGAAACCCCCCGTGCTTCGGAGGGCACGTTAAGCCGTCGGTCCCGACTGCTACTGTCATCTCGTAGCAGTCGTTATTATGGGATGGCGCAAAACTCCCTCGTAGGAGTAGGTGCCGCAGATTATCGCTCGCGATAATCTACCCTCTGTACCAGATAAGATAAGATGGATGATTCTAAACAAAAAAAAAGTTCTTATGAACATGGATCCTAATTTGAACGATAAATGAGATATGAACAGAAATAAAAATGCCACCACCAAGATCAACAAGTTAATAACCCAGGTTCTCTAACACCTAGGAAATGAAATTTGAGTGAATAATAGGGTACATAAAACAGTGTATACCGTTAAAATTTGATCGAATTCCAAAGAGAAGTTTCCGAGTTACGCATTCAAAATCGTGACAATGCTCATATATTACGATGTTGACTGCCTAACTCGGAAATTACGAAGGGCGATTGATAAATAAGGTCTGCATGGCTGTAAATTTTTTATTTGTTAACCGATTTTCAAAATTGTTTTTGTATCTTATACTCACATTTATCCTCTCTGTAATGCACTATTCACTTTTCGACATAGTCCCCATCTCTTTCCACGCATTGCGCCAACGCGTGACTAGTTGGGTGAACCCGTCGGAGAGGAATTCCAGATTTTTTGTCGACACCAGGATTGAATGGCAGCTTTGGACCCTCTTCTGGAGTACGATAACATCCGCCCGCACACGAGTCACCACACACCAGAGGCGTTGCAGCGCCCACGGTTCAAAGATGAAAAATTGCAGTTCAAAAATTAAAGGCTTTGCACATTGCGACTTTCACCACTTCCCAAAGAAAGAGCCCCTTAAAGGACATGAGTTGGTTCTGACGGCGAGGTAAACGCTGCCATTCAATCCTGGTGTCGACAACAGCTCCCGAATTCCTCTCCGACGGGTTCACCCAACTAGTCACGCGTTGGCGCAATGCTTGCAAAGGAATGGGGACTATGTCGGAAAGTGAATAGTGCATTACATAGAGGACAAATGTGAGTATAAGATACAAAAAGAATTTTGAAAATCGGTTAACAAATCAAAAAGTTACAGCCATGGAGACCTTATTTATCAATCGCCCCTCGTACTTGTTGGAATTCGATCAAATTTTACCTTTATACGCAGTTGTATGTACTCTATTATTCACCTAAATTTCATTATCCTAGGAGTTAGAAAACCTGAGTTATTAACTTGTCGATTTTGGTGGCGGCATTTTTATTTCTGTTCATATCTCGGTTATCATTCAAATTAGGAACCATGTTCATATAAAGTTTTTTACTTTGAATCACCCATACTACCTCCTCTAAGAGTTTCTCGGTGCAATTAAAATTCACCCTGTAGTACGTACTTGCCTGCGAACAAATCTTCAGTTTGTATCTCATTACAAAGAATTTTAGGCGAAAGAACGAACTGAACTTAATGAATAGTAATATACAAATGTTAAATATATTGTCTACGCTTGGAAATAAGTGATGATGTGTTTCTTAGAAAAACCAAATCATATTTAATAATTTTTTTCAGTTTTTCATTGAAATGTTTCGAATCATTTTTCTAACCAGCCAAGATGAGACGGTATACGAAGATGGATCGAAAAGTTTTTAGAACTAGATAAAAAACAAAATTTTGATTCTAGTTTTTTATTATTTTTTAAATATATTGTTCTCGAAGCTAACCATATTGGTCCCACGTTTCTCCAGCTTGTCGATTACTCCTGGAGGTGACTTTCTTCAGAACCGATTCACCCTGTTCAAAGTTTTGTTTGCCTTTTTGTTTCTTGTGTGCATTGGTGAAACTATGTCTCATGATGGTCACGAATCGTGTCCTGAAATTCGCTGGCTTTATCGATTGAGATTCAGGAGCGAATGCATTTTTGATTGCGGATTGAGCAAATGCAGCGCCCATCTTGCAGAAAATTTTGTAAAACCCAAAGCAATATGTAAAATATGAACTGTTCATAAGAGGTTCCGACTGCTTCCTCAATTTTCACACTATTATTCAACAATCTGCCAAAACCATGTCATTTATTTTTGATGTGGCAGCCGTTCGTCACTGGTACACGTGCGTCATGCTTGAATTTCGTAATCCCACTGTGAAAAATGAAGTCGATGATTCTTTAGGAATAGCGTCCATCCTGGATATGATTTCTGGTGAGTTTTTTACCTCCAAATGAAAACGTTTGATGACCATAATGAAAACGTACAGAGTCGTTTCACTTGATGGCTTTACAAAACCAGGCTATTTTTAGGGTTCGATATTTGCAATCGGTTTATATAAAAATGTTGCATGATAATAAAATTTATCGTGATTTCGGAAAATAGTTGTCTTAAGGCTCATCTCTATTTTGAACTGTCTTTACCATCATGAATACAAATGTATACGCATTTAAAGCCAAACACGTAGAAAATAGAACGAATCTAAACCATGTTCCCATCAAATAGTTAGTCAGAATTTTTTTCTATCATTCACTTTAATATAGCGGAAATGAGCCATATCTGCCTTTGGTCTGTGTAGATCAGTGCCAGAAATTTCCTTTGTAAAGGTTTGCATGTAAAATTCATCCAGGTAAAAACGAAAAGAGATAGTTGAAAATTGCTTGGAGACATCATTCTATGCCGGAATTCTATATGGAAATAACCTTTTCTAAGATTGGAAAAGACTCATTAAAATTTAATGTTTTCTCTGCTTATTAACTAGATAAATATTGCTATATCTCTTAATTTAATCTAGACTGATATTTCAAAAATTCATTATCCTCATAATTTCTTAAATCCTGTGAGATTGTGTTCTTTGATCTCGAGATTGTTGTAATAATTATTCATCATCTTTTCCGTTTGTTATTCTATTCTGATTAAAACCTTTGAATTTTAATGCAACATGATGAGACTTACGTTAGAAAGGTCATACTCAAAATCATCATTCATTTCAAATCATCAATAATTCATGCAGAAACATATCTGCTCTTCCTGTTACAAGCTGCGCACAGGCCGCCTGATTGAAAAAGAGCATTCACAAAGTATAGATTATTTGAAAATATGTAGCCAACTGCCCGTTATTGATCTGAGATATTTTAATAAAACTATAATAACCGTATATCCGATTAGTTTCAGTAAAGAAAAAAGAAGTCTGGCAAACTTTCTTCTATGGAATTTTCTATTAGCGACTACACATCATAAATTATTCAAACGAATCAATTTGTTGAAGTGCATGATATATCCCATGGCATAGTAGATGATATATGGCACTGGAAAGAAAAGCCATTTAAGCAGATAGAGAATCATTCTTCTTGAATATACTACAATTCTTGAACCTTATTTTAAAATGGAAGTATGAATAATACATTAAAAAAATTATCTTTTATACATATTTTCTTCATTCCGTGCTAAGAATGTCTTTAGAAAGAGAAAGAGTTTATAAATTTTAAAATGTTAAAAAAGTTTTATTCTTTTTTTTTTCAAAGGCCGATTAAAAATTTAAATGAGCTGTAGTTTTGAATTTCAATTAAAGTGAATAACTGAGTTATTTAAAAAATAAAATTTAAAATTATATTTAAATTAACTCTCATTCTAAACCATTTTGCTTATAAGCAAAGCAAATTAATAAATGCATTTATTCAACAGGGCAAAAACTAATAAAAATTTTATTATATTAATATCTTTAGGTATTTGAATCCATTTGCAATCGTATCCGGAAATTGAATCTTTATATGCATGGTGAATTCTTTAGGCTAATCTATAGCCCCTGGAGGACAACAGCTTTCATTGCTTTCGTATCAACGAATTTTTCATCGCCGATAGACTGACTGGAATTCGAAAACTCTAATAGTAGTCCCATGAAAACAGATTTACAGCATATTGAAGGGTATAAAATAAGAACATAAATTTCACATTCCATTATTTTCAATATAGAAAAGGATAAAAATGGATAGACTTTACGTATGGGGTCGAGGCGTATCGGACATCAAGACGATCTTAAAGTACGAGATCTCAAAGAAGAGATCTTGAAATAGCCACTTTTTATTTTCGTATTCTTCTTTACGCTCTTTAGTTTGTAATAAAATTAGCTGTATGTATATGTATAGATAATGAAATGATTACAGCATTATGAAATACTCTAACGAATAACATCTGCGAAGTGAAGATTTCAGTTTAATACGTTGTGAGAACTCCTCAATTCATGCAGCATGCTGTTCTACGACGCAGTATGGATTCATACAGAGCTTTGATATCCTCCTTATAAATTTTTATGGGAGATGTGCAAGTTCTGTTCGAGTTGTGTGATATTCTCTGATGTCTGAACTTAACGGCTCATCATGTCCTGCACATGTCGATGGGCGAAGATATGACCAAGGAGATTTTCAACAGCACGGAGGCACTCCGGAGAAATGCGTGTCTTATGGTGCTGGATAAATGGGCCTAGGCAGTCGTGGTACCAGATGATCGCTGAATATCATTCACGTATCGTTGGGCTGTTAATGTTGTACATACGACAACCTAGGATATTACAGAGGTAAGCACCCCAGACCATAAAGTCACGATTAATGGAAATTATTGTTGAACAGTCTGCTTGGGAGCGATGATCTACAGTAAATTTTCATAGGCCACAGATCGTTGCATCTAGGTAACTTCGATTTTTCCGGAAACTTCGATTTTATTCCCAAAACTTGTATATCAACTGGAACAGTAAGTCTACTAAGTTTACTAATTTTGGCAAGCATATACGAGCGAAATAAAAGTGTAAAAAATATTGCTTTTTTTTTTTTTTTTTGTAAATCTAAAGATAATCATAAACCAACTTTGGATATGGATTTACGGTGCTCATTTTAATTATCACCGCTCAACAACACAATAAATGCACAGAAGTGATAAATACCATTATCAAAAGTACTTTGACGCCACAATGTTTTGGAATAATGGCTTTATTATGATGGTTATTAATTACTCGATCTAGCTTTTGCTTGTATGACAGCGGCAACACTTCGAGGCATATTTTCAATCAATTTTCGATAGGCCTCAACAGAAGTGTCTCGTCATTCGTCCTGCAAAGCTTTTATGAAAAATAAGCTTGAAAAGGACGTTGTATTCGATTTTCATACCCGTAGCTTTATTTCATTTATTCAAATGGTGTTTTGTGGTATTAAGATCAAGAACCATTCCTGCACACGCGATGCATTGTGTTAGGTTACTCGATCGTGTTGTAAAAAAAAGCGGCTATTTCAAAAACATTTCAACATTTAGAGCTCAATTTGCAAAATACTGTTATTTCCGAATTCAAATCATTTCGTAGAATAACCATTGGTCCTGGCCTTATCCATGGAAATCAACCCCATACCTTTATAAGCTTCCGTTGAACTTAACATTTGGAACTTAACAACTTTACAGTTGCCTACTGTCCAGTAACGGCAGGAGATGCATGGCTTATGTGCAGATGCTCTGCCAAAATAATTCAAACTGTGGAAATTTTTTAAGATAGTTATAGTACTGAATCATCATAATACATTTCTTACTTTATCAGCGACAGAAACGGCTTTCCTGAACTGTTTTTGTTGTACTTGGATATTTTCACATCAGTTAATTTAAGTATATCTATTTTAATAATAGATGGAAATCTAAATGGATTTTAATAGTTTAGGTACTGTATATCGATTTATATCGGTTTTAGCTACGATATTTTACACAAATGGCAACCCCATACCAGTATAATCTTCCAGCACAAACAATATCTGTTTTGTTCACTCAGTGTCAGAACTCGGAAAACTCATATCCACGCGACATGTAATGTAAGTATGCACATCCATTCGTTGAAGATTAGAATATGAAGTGTAAGTCATGGGTTGCTTTTTAAAATTGTGGTATTTATGAAGATTCTCCTTTACTTTCATGAAGAAATTAAATATTAAAAAAGAAATGAACAGTTAGTTCATTAATCGAACATAAATTAATTACTAAATACTAATTAACTTATTATATTGAAGCTAACTAATTGATATCAATGTTAGGCCTTATTTTCATTGTAGACATGAATTTCGATAGAATATCGATTTAATTATAATAATGACTTTAGTTTAAATAAACTTTATAATTGTATCTTTAGATGTTCCTTCTGATAGTTCCTCAGTCATTGCTTTGTATTTAATACAGCTGTGAGAGGTTATGAATAGAACTTTTATTAATTAATTAAAAAGTGAATTATATATTTAATAATTAAAAAAATATAAGAGTATTGCCTTAATGAAAGTGGCAACTCATTTAATTTCTGGCCCAACATTTTAATAATGGGCAATGACACTCAAACGTGGACAATAAAAAGATGTCACTGTTGAGCTTTCATTAAATGAGCGCTTCCTGATATCCTCTGATGTGGATTAATTTCGATCATTTATTTCCTCCTAATTGCATTTTGAAGTTACACACTCTCCTCCATAAATTCCTCAAACTGTTTGTTACTTTCGACAAGAACGACACGTGACAAAGGCCCAATCCCCACCCCCAACCCCGGGTGATTAATCGAATCGCTCCGAACGTTTGGCACGGGAAGGAAATCAATCAAACGAAAAGGTTGGGTTCGGCGGAGAAGGGCGTTAAAAACTCCTTAATTGCCTTTGATAACGTAACAACCAAAGCAGGGCCTCAAAATTTTATTCTTTATCCAATTTTCAAGGCCCTTATCAGAATCCAGTTTCAATTGCTTTCTAGAATATAAAATTTGTAATGAATTCATTAAAAAAATTGACTTGAAAGTGAATCATAATTCATTGATTCTAAAGTAAGCTAGAAGTATATGGAGCAAAATGAAATCCATGAATACTTTAAAGAATCTTTCATTCAAAAGACTTTAGATGAGTTACTTTAATAAACGGAAAAATTTATGATTCATACTAATCATCTTACAGAAGAGAAAATTATAAATTTATTGGTCATTTTTCTTCTCAAAAAGAAAGGAAAATGTTACAAATCTACTTCATTGTTAAATCGTATAACCAATTTAAATGATCCTAATCATTAATTTCTTCGAAGGAAGGACATATCACTTCTATTAATAGCTATTACTACAAGGGTTATGGATATGTTATGCATGTAAAGAAGGAAGCACTATTCAGATAAAAGCTATACCATCATAATGAACTTGAAATAACACAATAACATTTTCGTAACTAATAAGCCACACTATCTATCCAAAAGTAATCGGATACTTTCGATTTTAGACGTTTTGTCGTATATCTAGAAAAATACTTGACAAATTATCCTGAAACTTCAGGGATGTAAAGAGCATGTTACACTTCATATACATGCTCACTTCAGGGATGTTGTATTTCAGCGAAGGTTTGGTCCCAAAAAATTATGTTTAGGATTACCCTGTAGAAAATAATGCTTTTAATGCGTTGTAGCTGTAGCATATGATTAAGAGGCTTCTTTTATTTATCTGTGTTTATTTGTATGAAAATAGCAAGTATATTCAAGGAGATATAAAGGTTTCTATAGAAAAATCGAAATATTTTCGTATGTTTTCAATCTAAATATTTTGTTTATAACATGCAGGGTTTTCAACCTAATGCTATGCCATTTTCAGGACACTTGACAAACTTTTGTAAAGACAAGACCCTGCAATCAGAATATAAAAATATTATAAATCTGATGAAATATGACCATTTTTACTAAATAATGTTTAACTGCGCAAGTCCACGTAAATATCGTGAAAATTCAGAAAGATAGCGTTGATAGAATGAGTTGAATTTCAGTTGCTTTCAAAAATAAATATGCCTTCATATCAGCGTAAGGAGAAGAAGTTGATACTGGTGTCCGATCCAAAAATAAAAATTTGGAGCAAACCCCTTATCGTTTTGTTTATTTTTGAAAGCAACTGAAATTCAACTCATTGTATCGACGATATTTTTTTGAATTTTTACGCTATTTGCTTTGGCTTTATAGAAGAGTAGCTCTATACATTTGGCTAATAAATTATGCAAAAGATATTTTGGTAACGCTTGCGCATGTGCAGTTAAACATTATTTAGTAAAATGCTCATATTTCATCAGATATATAATATTTTTATATTCTGATACAGGGTCTTGTCTCCACAAGAGATTGGCAAGTTTCCTGAAAATGGCATTGCATTAGGTTAAAAACCCTGCATGTTATAAACCAAAAACTTACGAAAACTTTTCGATTTTTTTTAAAGAAACCTTTATATCTCCATGAATGTAAGTATTATTCCCATACAAATGAACATTTGCTACAGCTACAAGGTATTCAAACATTATTTTTTATAGGGTGATACCAAACATTATTTGTTTTGGTTCACTTTCTTGCTGGTCCCTTATTTGCCTTCGGGACAAAACCTTCGCTGAAGTATATGAAGTTTAACATGCTTTTTATATCCCTGAAGTTTCAGAATTATTCGTCAAGTATTTTTGTAAATATTCTACAAAACGTCTAAAATCGAAAGTGTTCGGTTACTTTTGGATAGATAATGTATTTTTCAATCTTTACTTATTGCATTTACTACAAGAACATGTTTTATTGGTACCAAGCTATCACACAGTAGGACACATATTCCGTAAGTTTTAACGTGACCGCCTTGGATGTCTAGTCACAGCTCGCCAGCCTACAAAATTATCTCCAATGCGGCTAGAATAATTTCAGCAACTGCAGCTAAAATGGGTTGTTTCAATTGTTGTATGCTGTGGATCTTCATCGCGTAGACTCGATAAACCTCCTCAGAATAAAATCTAAGACGGCAATTCTGGTCAAAATAAATGCGCGGCATTCTATCTGTGATTGATGTAAAAAATACGTTTATAACTTTGACAGCAGTTCCTCACACCAAACCAAGAAACAAAGTTCTAATAAACATATGCCCGAAATTCCTTAGATTTTGAGTTATTAATGAAAGTTTACGTTATACGTCACCTCAGCAATTCATAAGAAGTTTTCAAATTGATCTCCAGTTGAAAAGGACGTTAATACCAAACAAACCAAACCAAACCAAACCAAACCAAACCAAACCAAACCAAATTGACCTCCGCGTGCACTCTTCGGATCATTGACTGTCGCACCCATTCAAATATTCCCAGACGATGCCAAATTTTTTCGCAGGTTCCCATGACACGTTGATTAAACGTCTCTGCATTAAGAATGTCGATTGCATAAACCAATTGTTTTAGGTGTCGATTGCATAAACCAAAGGATTGAGTTCGGGGGACGTGCAGACCATGGAACTAGTCCTCCTATACCTATCCATTCGCTATGGTAGATATCAGTCAGTGCATCTCGAACAATTGGAGTAAAATGTGCTGGACCCCATCATGCATACACCGCATGCTTCTTCTCATCTGCAGGGGCACATCCTGTAGCAAGACGTGCGGGGAGAACATAGGGACCTGCCAGGCAATCGCTTCAATTCCAGCTCTCACCTTAATCTTAAACTGATTCTGAATTTGTACCGTGAGAATTTTCATCTGCCCACATATGTTGGTTGTATAAATTTATTTTCCGTTTTTTTTCAAAGATTTTCTCAACTGCAAACAAGACCGAGGAGACAAGTAACGGATTGGCAGTTTGTGCAAGAAACCGTCGGTTAAAATTCTCCTGTGGTGGGTGACCGGCAGGCAAAAGACTGTCCACATTGCAGATGATACGGCTACAGGAGCTGCTCGTGAAGTACCCTCCATGCGGTACTATGAGATATATCACGTGTTTGGACCACTTGTCGTATGTTGATACCTGCTTCGTCTTCAACACTCTATAGAATGTGTTCTTCCTGAACAAGCGTACGAGCGACGCTTGGTCTTCCTCAGTTTATGGTACTAAGAATCCTGTCAGAGCAACGCGACGATAAACCGCAACAAAAGTGGGTTGATTCTGCTGCCTCGGTCTGGTAACGCCATCTGACACAGCCGTTACCAGTCACGCGGCCGTACATAAAATTCATATCTGCTTGCTCACAAAATGGATATCCTGCGGTCACCGTTTTTAACTCACTATAGCCCAAGTTAAATGTTGAAGACAGACTGACTACAAACGCACAAATGACAAATGTAAACAAGTTTCCATGGCAACACAGCGTCATCTGGTTGGTTATATACTTCCGTTGATGGATTGTACCTCAAACCGCGTTGAACGTAAACTTTAATTAATATTCCAAAATCTAAGTATTTTCGGATATATGTTTATATAGACTATTTTTTTCTTGTTTTGATGGCAGGAATCCTCTCTCAAAGTTTGTAAACGTATCTTTGATACATGCTGTCTATTTCTTTTCAGTAACTGTTGTTCTGCGAACATGAAGGGTCCTTAGACCCTTATTCTCTTGATACCCAATCACATGTTAGCCAGTATTATTATCATTCTTTCACATTACCTACAAAAATGTTACTGTAGCACAAAAATATAGATATTTTTATTTTGTTTTAATCATCCTGTTTATTGATATTTTCAGACAAGAGCGTAATCAAACGTGAGCTAAGAATCGGCGGCGAAAAATGGTGAAATAAAATAAACTAAAATCAAAGTCCAATTTATGGAATTTCCAATTAACATCTATTTTATCCACTCACTCTTATTATAGGACCAGTGACTGACAAATATACTCCATTGAATATATATATATATTATATTATTATATGTATTTGTACTGTATAATTTATTCTGAGAATTTATGAGGCACGCCATCTAATGTGATATTGGGTTCAACTTTTAGCCTATATTATTTCTCGGGGGCAGCCGTAGCCCAGTTGTCTCGCCTTGCTAATGCACTGGTGGAGTTAAGCAACCTTGGGCGCGGCTAATCACAGGTTGCGTGACCACCTGGAAATTTCCATCTCCTCCCGTGCTTCGGAGGGCACGTAAAGCTGTCGGTCCCGGCTGCTGCGACCATCATACAACAGTCGTTAAGATTTAGGGATGGCGCAAAACTCCCTCGATGGAGTAAGTGCCACAGATTACCTTTGTACCAGATAACGATAACGATATTATTTCTCAAATTCTTCGGAGGCATGTAACCAGTAAGTTTCCGGAAAACAGTCTGCAGGTATTTTACTTATTTCTCTCGATGATGACAGCACCTAACTTCGACAGATTGGAACACTGGTGATTTCGAGCACAGATTGCTGTGTCGACCTAATCTCATAAATGTTTGATCAAATTCAGATCTGAAGATAGCGACAGCCATGGAAAAAGACCAAGCTCGTTATCCTTCGGACAATCAGTGAATCAGCCCTATGACATGGAATATTATCCTGTCGAAAATGTCCTTGTCCTAAAGACAACATATAAATATGAACGGGTGTGAACTTGGTCAGCAACAAGTTCAGATACGTTGTGGCAAAAGATTGTATCTAAGGTTGACCGGACCACGCAAACATTCTCCACCAATCATTGATCCTCCACCTGTCTATAAGATATCAATGCATCTGACGAGTCTGTCGTATCGTGTGGTTGACACCGTATCCACATGTTTCAGTAACAATCGAGATTCATCTCAGATCATGCAGTATTCTTCCATTCGTCGACCATAAGCTAGGCCAATACCATTCCGCTTATTTTTCGTAGGTCCCTGCCATCGAGCATCTGTTTCCAACCGCGTTCTTATTTTCTGGCTATTTTAAGGTGTCATTCTCGATACACTCTGCCCAATCGTTGCTCCAGAAAGACTCAGACTACTGACGGTTATGGTACCTTGCACCAACTATCATTCCTTTTTCGAAGTACTCAGATCCTTACGCTTGCACATTCTTTAGTCGCTGACTAATGCAAAGTATTGAAACAAACTGATTACTTATACGTATAAAACAACGATTACGTTTGTGTCACGGTTCTGGTTGCTTGCTAAAATGTTGTTTGTTTTATTTGTAAAGTTGAATTATTTCCCAAACAAGTGTGCTTATGTTTATATTTGCACAAGTAAATAATTCAGTGTTTTGTGTGTGTAGAGCACTCTGGTGTAGAAACCTTTTGCATAGGATGGCTTATCTGGAATAAAAGTCTTATTTATTATACGAGTTCTAATTGGGTGTAGTGATATTTTTAACCGCATATTTTATGCGGACTCTCCGTTTCAAACCAACCAAAAGACCTCATTATTCCAACTTAAATTCAATTCCTTTCACTGAAGATGCTGCCTTCCGATATTTCTTCAAAAAAGTTAGTTTACTTTCAAATAAAAATGTCATCCAAGCGTCGTCCCCGTAATAAAATGTCGAGCACACTGACTGCATCTATTTATCAATGTAATGAAGCACCAAGATAGATATGTCACCTTCTGTTTTATCCATGACCACTTCAAACGTTAAGCGACAGTTGTCGGCCTTTGAATACCACCGACAGTCAACGTAAGTTTGCTAACTTTGGACTATCCTAAATTGAAAAATCATTAAAAATTCTGTTCAGCAAAGTTTACGGCAAAACTTGAGAAATCAATGATAATAATTTAATTATTTCTGGGGAAGGTTTAACTTTTGAAATAATAAGATGTTTCTTAGAGTTTATGCAGTGCTTCTGCCCAGCAAAGCTAACACTTCTCGTTTTCGTTTTTGACAGTTGGCATGATGCCATTGCAAGTGCAATGAATTCTTTATGCTGATAAGAGTAGCAGAGAAATTAGCTTCATTAATAAAACACTTTACGGAAAAGAAAATTTCCTCAAAAAATATCTGGCGCTAATTAGGATGAAATAATTAATGATTGAGTTAGAAGAACTTGTTAACTTAAGGAGCCATTAAAGTGGAATCCCTCTCGTCTTCAGTGTTGCGCTTTTGAGAGTGCGCTTATGATAGAATTTTGAAGTGTTTGAAGTGCTTCGATTGTGAAACCAAATTATACGAATCTTTAAAAGTAGCAGTCGGGTCTTATTTTTAATTTTATCTCGAGTATTTTCAGTGCATATTCTTTCAAGTATTGGGTGCTTAAATCTCGTTGTATTTGTAACAAAATTCAAAAGAAAAAAATATGATATATTTTATTCAAAGTATTGTCCTTCGAAAGCTACAATTTTTTTTCCACTTTTCGAGTAACACATTGTTTCCGCGGAAGAAAATTTCAAGTTATTTTGAGGCGATCCAACAATCGAAACATTTTTGATATCTTCGAAAGATGTAAAGTGTTGCTCAGAAAGGCCATGCTGCATTGACAGTAATAAATGATAATATGAGGAACAAAGTCGGCGAATAGAGCGGGTGAAATAAGACATTTACTGGTTTTGCAACCGGGGTCTCCTAGCATCTGGTTCATTCCCATTACTTTCAAACGTTTGCTAACTGTTGACTCATCAACATTTACTGTTTCTGACTAATTTTCAGGAATTTTCTTCCAGAAATACCTCCAATTCTTCTTCTTCAAACTATTTCGGCCGACCAGGGCGCTTTTTGTCTTTAAACCTGTCTCTGCAAGTTGTTTCAGATAGAGATGCCTCCCCCCCCCCCCCCAGAAGCCTTCCTAGCGAACTATGAAAGCAGAAAAATAATAATGCTTCGCTTCTCGCAAATGCGCTTTCTTTACCCAACATCTTCAATGCAATAAAAGAATGTGTAACAGGTTCTAATGTCACACGGATTATTAAAGCCTATTGAGAGCGCTTTTATATAGCCTACCCTAAAAGTCCCTTTCGGCCATGTTGAAATGATACAATACTGCCCGCTAATTAATAAACAGTCAACCATCCAATACATCAATCAGAGCATACTTAAGATTCTCACTTGTTCAATTTAACACTTTGAAAAAGGAAATCCAGAACCGACATTTTACCACCGAAATGATTTTATGTTAGCGTGAACAACTTCTAAAGTTAACACCAAAGTGTTTGTGGAATAGGGCTTTATTATATTAATTTTAAGATAACTTAGTGGTAATGTTTATATAAAAATGCAGCAAACTAAACTTAATTTGGGACACTGGTATTTGAGAAAAGGATGAATATCTGAATAAGTTTTTTTTATTAAAACTTCTTAAACTAGCAAGGGAACTACACGAGCATTTACCTCACACCAAAATGAAATATGTTACTCATCTAAAACTACTATTGATGCTTGCAAAATAAGAAAATGTTACATTTTGTTTCTTTCAAAAATATACTATACTCTGTTCAACGAAAGAAAAACTGGGCGTGTCTAATTAAATTTCCGATTTCAATTGTTAGACGTTGTTGCTAAGTAAAATTAACAATCGATAACAATTGAAATTGGAAATTTAACTGGATACGCCCAGTTTTTCTTTCGTTGGACAGAGTATAAGCAACACCAACTAAAGAGAAAGCCTGAGCGCGGAAACGTCATACATTGTTAAAACGTCATAGGTAGTCATCTTTAATCGCATTTCTACCAATAATAAGCCCTAAATTTTGACTAGGTATGATGATGTAACAATGCATGAAATTTTCGCGCTCAGGCTTTGAGTAGAGATGGTGTTGGTATAAGCGTGACCACCGAGAGAGAAGGCTTCCGCAATGAAATTGAATACATTGTTACATCATCATACCTAGTCAAAATTTAGGGCTTAT
>JAHWFO010039269.1:1710659-1743594 GCA_023313115.1 Rhysida immarginata
CCCCCCCCCCCCCCCATCTGGGTTCCACACAGCCGTTGCTAGGAAGAGTTTAAATCATTTTCTCCTTTTGAAATTAATTTGGGTCGTCATAAGAAACGTAGCAATAAACTATAGTTTTATTGCAGAGTTTCTGATCGCTTGTGTAGCCAAACTAGTGTCAGAATCAGCATATGTAATGCTTAGCAACGACATGTGTGGAACCAAGATGGCGCGTTGCCAAGGGATGGAGCTAACTGTTACGTCACTCGTGCGAAGTCCGAGGCTAACGAGAAAGGCAGGCTCCGGCACTGAAAAGTCACCTGACCAAGATAGGTCTATTGACAATGTAACTTTCATTGTTGAAGTGAAAACTTCTATAGGCGCACCGCATACAAAATTTTGCTGGAGAGTGAAAGTGTCTGATCCGTCACGCTCGGAAGTGAAACGTTTTCCGGTAAAACTCGGGAAAAACTAAACTTCGGGAAAACTCGTAGAAAGTTTCTTAATTATTAAGATAACTTGAAAACGAATTAACTTTACCACACTCTGTTTTCATCAATCCATTAATATGGGACAAGGCACGAACAAGATCGAGCGTGAGATACCATGGTACGCGCTCTAATAGCACGTGCTCTAATGGTACAAAAATGATACACCCTTAAAAATTTCCTATAACCAGACATGGCAGATAGTATATCAAACAATTCGTCACGACGTGTCATGAATGAATATATAAGAGTAACTAGTGATAGCAGACCTAGGGTCTAGTGATAGGTGTCCGTGTAAGGATCTCATAAATGAATATAACGCGTAAATAATGATACAGGGAATTGGTTTAGTAGCACGTGCCCTAATGATACCACTTGGCACCCTATGTTACTGTTGTTACTTTTAATGCGTAGATATGGCATGTAAAATATCAAACAGCTCGTAACAACGTGTCATGACTGAATATATATCACTGACTCTCTGTCAGGTATAAACCACAGTAACGTCCGAAGTTGTCAGTAAATTGTAGGGTCGACGGTCATTAGGTTGACCGTTTTGGGTATTAAACAATACAACAGCCAATTCCGAATAATCAGGGTCAATACAAGCTACAATACTCAGCGAGGTTAACGCAGGCAATTCATTTTAATACCAAGAATACCGTTGCAGGCGATTGATCGTTTTGTAGAGTTCAAACGTCGACAATTTCTCGGTTGCCCAGCTTATGCAATGACAAATTAACAAATCCCAGGAACAAACCTTCAACAACATTGGTATATATATCTAGAGTAGATAGATACTGGTATCCCGCCTTAGTTTGCATTGAAAGGCTCGGCGAAAACGGGCGTCTCAGCTAGTTAACCTAAAATTCATGTACGAGGGATGAACAAAAAGTAATGTCGCGTATTTTTTTCTTGAAAATGACGGCTGATATGAGAAAATTGCGATATTTAAAAGTTATTGGCTCATTGTTAAAGTTTCCTGTTAGTGTCGTGTGCATCCGCCAAGTACCAGCGACATGACAGTCCAAACAAGATGGCGGCTCTCATTTCATCCTCCAGTGCTTTTGAGCGGCGGAGTGTTATGCGTTTTCTTTGTGCAAAAGGACTGTTATCCCCCATTAAGAAATTGTGTCGGTGTAAGGAGGTGATATCGTGCAGCTCCGAACAGTACAACGTTGGTGCCAGTCTTTTAAAGAAGGACGAGAGGACCTGCTGGACGAACATCGCTCTGGCTGGCCGCGGGAATCTATGACTGACAGCAACATTGCCGCTGTGGAAGCACAGGCGAAGTGCGGAAGAACCAGTGGATTACCGTGAGAGAAATTGCTGCAACGTTGGACATTTCATATGGGACGGCGTACGACATTGTTCACGAGCAGCTCGGCTTTCGCAAAATGTCATGCACATGGGTGCCACGACAGTTGACGGCCGAACATCAAGATGCTCGTTTCGATGCTTGTTTGCTGCATCTCACCCGAAACAAGGAGGACGGTTAGGATTTTTTGAATCGAATCATCACAGGCGATGAATCATGGGTCTACCATTTCACGCCCGAAACCAAGACGCAATCGGCGGTTTGGAAACACACCTCATCTCCCACAACGAAAAAGTTCAAAACTATGCTATCAGCCGGCAAGGTCATGTAGACATGTTTTTGGGATTGCCGTGGTCCGATACTGCTTGAGTTTCTTCCACTTCATCCCACTCTCAATTCCAAACGCTACAGAGGCTCATTGAGGATTCTTCGAATGGCCATACGCAGGAAAAGACTTGACTTAGCAATGGAGGACATCGTGCTGCTCCACGACACCGGACGTCCCCACACAGCGAAACGAATCACGGACCTGTTGCAGCGATGGAACTGGGAAACACTGCTTCATCCTCCATACAGCCCGGATCTCGATTCCAGTGACTACCATATCTTCGGGTAGTTGGAGAAGTCACTGGCCGGTCAACATTTCCGTGACGACGACGAGGTGAAATCGGCATTCGCAACTGGTTCCACACTCAAACCGGACGACTTTTATCGACAGGGCGTGGAAAAACTTCTCCACCGCTGGGATCTTTACCTCAATCGGCTTGGAGATTATGTGGAAAAA
Organism: Rhysida immarginata; assembly: GCA_023313115.1. Taxonomy (NCBI): domain Eukaryota; kingdom Metazoa; phylum Arthropoda; class Chilopoda; order Scolopendromorpha; family Scolopendridae; genus Rhysida; species Rhysida immarginata. The sequence continues at coordinate 1,713,229 of JAHWFO010039269.1, forward strand.
TAAAAGTTGAATTGTTCTATCGAATGTACATGTGTTTATTTTTTTCCTGGTCACGATTTTATAGAAAAAAAATACGCGACATTGCTTTTTGATTATCCCTCGTATTATAAAATCTTCGGTTTCAAAATAGAGATCGTATAACGATAACTTCAAGCACAGCGAATATTTTATTGCGTGTTCAACATGCTTTAAGATCTCAAACATAAATAAACTTCTGCATTAACTGCATCGTTGTGAAAATGGATGTGATTAAAAATTCATAACAAATTTTTCAGGATTTTCAAATAAGATAGTGAATCTATTCATAATGAACAAAGGTATGAATCTATTCAACTTTTCAAATCTATTCATAATGAATTTTAACAAAAGACTACAAATAGATTTTTTTAATTTTCGGTAGTATGTTTTGTTTTGTGAAGGTAAATGATGAAGAGCGTTAAAGCTTATATCTTGAAGATCTGTACGCTTCACATGGAATTTTACATTCGAGAATTCTTTTATTAATATTATGTTTTAGTTTTACAGCATGAGACGTACTCCAACGATCTTTTGTCAATGTTTTACTGTGTTTCTGATGGGCTGGTTATGTACGAACGTCGAAAAGGATGAGGAGTGACCGTGATAACAACAAGTAATTTTACTCTCTGTACAAATTGAAATATGACTTAGTCTACAGAGATCGAGTTTTATTTTCGGGGAGAAGCACCGAGGCTATGAAATACTCACACGCACAGACACCCACCCATTAATGGCCCATTGTAAATCTCGCTTTCTGGAGCAATGGGCCTGTCAGTTTTAAGACTTACTCGACACTTTCTTACGCACATCTTCCTTTTATACTTTCTAGTTAATGTATAGAATATAATGTTGCCTGCTCTTTTCATGGAAGTTTCTCAGACGCCTCTTTTCGGAAGCGCATACAAATTTTATTACTTGAAGATGAAGAGTAGTCTTACTTAAAAACACGGTTTTGAAGAATAAGTGGAACTTTACCTAATTAATTTATAAGTATTAGATATACTGTCGAAGTTAAATAAACATGGCTTTTCTTAAAAGTTATCTTTTAATTCAATTAATTCTTACTTTCTGTATACATGCTTACATTATTAGAAGATTCATAAATTTTATTTTGTCCTAGTCAGATTAAGTTAGATGAGCAAAAATGAATGCTATTGCCGCTCTTGATAAATATTTCACGTTCGTTTTTATTTTAACTGTTTTTAATTTTCCGCGACGTAGTTAGGAATTACAGTTAAATTTTATTAAAATTGAATAAAGCTAAATTAATTTTCTTGTTAAACTTTATGAGCTGTAAAAGCGGATTTCATATCTAACAACCTACTTGCAATTTGGTAGTTTTTATCGTCCCAAGGATTTAGAAGTGGAATTTTATTTAAATTGTTTAATTGTGGCATTGACTTTTATAGGTTTAAAACCCCCCAATCACGCTCAGTTCTAATTGCAGTAGTGTTCCTGTTATATCAATGCCAATGAAAGATCGCCATGAAAGGTGGACTCTTATTCATTTTCTAATAAATTAAACAAAAGTTTAAAAAGTTTGGATAACGATTTTTCTAAAAATAGTCTTATAAATTATCAAAAGGACATATTTTGATATCTCTAACTCAATTTCTACGACAATTTAAACAGTCTCCCCAGGTCCTTCAAACGCAGAATTGTCTTATTGCGAAAGTTAGCTCTACAAATCCTCACCAGAATCTATGTTGTCAATTTATATTATACTATTTAGCGAAAGTATCCCTACTTCCTCAATATCCTTCAGAAATGAGTACGAATTAATTTAAAATAATATTCTGACTTCTTAATAGATTAATATGATTTCTATGATTTTGAAAATATAATTTAAATACATCAAACTATAATAAACTTTTTCAGTGTTAATTAGGAGATTTTGTGATAAATAGTTTGGGGGAGGCCGTGGCCTGGTGGCTTTCATTGAACTCACAACTTCTGTGAAGTTAAGCAACATCAGGCACGGCTAGTCACTGGATGGGTGATCCATGAGTGACCCACGATCTTTACCTCTGGGGGGGGCCCCCCCGGCTGCTGCGACTATCATACACCAGTCGTCAATCCAAGTTTATCCAGAAACCCAACTCGTCGTCCTCTGGCCATATAGGCCCTGACGGATGTATTGGATTCCATTAGAATAAAAATAGCGACAATTCTAATGAAAATTCATTTGTCAAATGATAATTTTTTCATTAAAAAAAAATGTCATTTTTCGTCATAATGCGTGATTGCTACTTTTTCATTGATTACAGATAAAATTGCGCACTTCCTGATTATCCGAGCATGTATAATTCATAAAATTGATATAATAACTACCCTAAACATTGTCAATAGTTTTTACTAACTGTAAACACATTTTCTTGAGGATTTTTCGTGAAGTAATCTATTTATTATCTGAATGTAGGTAAATTTATTAATATTTCTTATGTAGGATTAATGCAATAGCAATACTTTTTTTGTAAAGAAATATGTATCATATCAAAGTAACTTGGAAACGATTTGTCACTTGACAAGCACAAAAGGATGTCTCACTGAATTTAAATAAAATATTGTTGAAGAGCGAAAAAATAAGAGCAACAAAAGGAAGAAGAGAGAAGCCTGGAATGGGCTTTTACCTTGATTTATGAAGCCATTATGAAGCAGTGACGATGAAAATTAAAAGAATTTCATGATGGCAGCCAACTTGTTGTTTGAAAAGAAAGCGTAAGGAAGAATTAAAGAAACAGTTGCCTCTCAAAAAAAAGTAAATGCAATCTCTTTGAGGACTACATTTGTTTCAAATATCTATTCTCCATCAGGATCTTTAATGTTTTTCCAACGTGGTACCAAGTTAGAGATTACTCATACGCATTTCTATTTTATTTCGTGAACTTATTAAGGTTCCATCATAAGAATAAAAAAGTTTTAAATATCTTTTAAGAGTATGTGACATGCCCATTTACGTGCCTAAAAGCTTATCGAAAAAGAATTTCCTCGTTAAAGTTGAAGTTTCTGACATATTCGGTGTTTGGCGGAACTGGAATCGATTGCGGTCTTTAATTGATCATTATTGATGATAGATAACTACCACAAAGACAGTCTTCGCAGGACTTAAGGTTCTGGAACGATTTTCTTCATGTGGATTCGGCAAATAATGGAGGAATACTCGCTAAATGCTATAATGCGGTTTATTATAAATGTAGAATACAAATGATTGCAGCGGTTTTGTAAAATATTGCAGCATTGTGGGATGAAGTTTGATTATGTAAAACAAGGATAACCAGCAGAAACAATAAACTTGTTTTCTTTGTGGAAATAACTGCGCTGGTGTAACCTATTTCAACCTTTATAAAAACTGGCCCACAGAATGTTCATTGCGACCTTTGGTAACGATTTATTGCGTGAATGCTGCGGGTCACATGCACGTGCACATGACAGAAAGCACGTAAAATAATGATATTACTTCCGTATTGTTGTCTCATTTTATTAAGAAAGCAGTAAATTTCATGAAAAATGCCTCCGAAAATCGGACCTTATGGAATTTTGCTCTAAAGTACGGAATTCCAGCTATTTCGCTCTAAATTGCGCATGTAAAACACGAAATTTTCTCAGTTTCGAAGAAAGGGATTTGGCAGTACTGAATGGAAATGGAAAAAAGGGTTAATTCCTACTGGCCAGAAACAGCAAAATCCTCGAGTTCCCTCAAGCCGAACACTACAATTTGACCTGCGGGAAAATCCAGCAACCCAAAGAGGAATCGCCAATATTGTAGGAACTTCACAGGCTACGGTAAATAAAATAATAAACAAAGTTTTGCAACTGGAAAAACGTCACAAGGGTCGTGTTCATAAGCTGCTCCCTGACATGTCGCATAAAGGAAGAGGAACTCACGGAAGCTCTATGAGAACGATGGAAGTACATTGTCACTTTTGATGAAGCCTTCGTCCACCTCGACGATTGCAAGAAAACCCGCGCGATTTTCTACCGTCCATGTGGAGAGAAGTCATATCAAATGTAATGAAAGTTTTTCAAAAGTGTCTATGGTGATTGGGGGGTACGCGTACAATGGCAAGCTCACTGGACTGGAAGGCTATGGTTAACTCCCTTTACTATCAGCGGCACGTTCTCAGTCCAATTTCCCACGAGAAAATCTCCGCATTGTATGGAGAGGACGAAAACAAAATTAGGCTGCATCAAGACAAAGCCTCCAGCCACACTTCTAACTCGACCGTTCAATTTATGTTGGATTTGGAAGGAATTCACGTTATACTCTTTCATGATATCCCTGTCAAGTCGCCAGATGCATCCCCGGTGTATATTTATGGATTTGGATTATTGAAACGAGCACTTGCTCGCCGTCGTCCAACAACCATTGAGGGTCTCTGAAAAGCCTACAAACAGGAATGGAACAACATCAGCCTCGCCGTTCTGCAGTTGTGAAAGATACGATGCAGATCAACAGTGAAAGATACGATGCAGATCAAGTCCACAACTAGGATCACCAAATCGAATGTGATCGTTGTTGGAGAAAGGGTTTGTTTGTTTTTTTCGTAAACTATCTCCTCCATAGATCTTAATCAATCTTCTGTATACCATAGTTGCAACATGAAGATGCTCCATCATATTTCCACCGGAAATCTGTGATTTCTTTTGAACACATCTTCCAAAAATATACTATGATATTGTCAAACCGTTGCAATTATTTATAGATATTTATTGTTGCGCTTGTATTAAATATAACCGCAATAGGAAAATGATCATTAAAGTACGGAATTATCGATTTCTTATTATACTGCGACAGTGTTACGATGAAGCTCAGAATTTAAAAGTATTGCTCGCTCTCTGAGAAAGGACCGAAGAAACGTCAGTTAAGATGACATCATCTCCGAAGTTATAGGATATCAAAAGAACTTCTCTAGTTTGGTGGTATTGATGCTGGAGGGAAGAGTTTCAATCGAAGGAAGGTTTCCACTCCAAGAAATCAGGAATGAACTATGGTGAAGACTTCGAGGATAAACAGTTCCTCCAACTATCATGGAGCAAAGCAACTCATGGCAATTGCGGAGAGATCTAAAAGAATATTATGAATAGGCTACGAGGACCGCTTTACTTTGATTACAGAGAAGAAGATTGTTTAGCAACTATTTCGAACGACAACGAGACCTCACGTTGAGCGGCTGAGCACATGCAGTGCTTTACGGAAATTCAAAATATTTGCCTGGTTGAGGCAACCAAACGAAAAATTTAATAAAGAGAAAGCCGAATCGCTTCTTCAGATGGATCACGAACCACGCAAAAGCAGCTCTCACATACAGTTAGAAGAATATCAATTTTCATAAGAGTATCAGAAATTAACGTCGTCATTAATAAACGATTATTAAAAACTTCGTTTCATGTTGCATAACCAGAACGATGTTGGTTAAAAGCATCGTTACAGTACTGGCATCCGTCGCCAATTTATTTTGAGTTTGGTCGGCTCGAAGGACCAAAATAATGAACTTTAACCGCCATTTAGGCCATGTTTCTTAATAGATCGGACATGTGTGCTTACCTATTATAATTTTTATTTACTTTTTATTGCTTATCTGAATCTGAAGTAAAAATCAAATAATTTGAAAAAAAAAATTGGCCGCAAAAGCGAACGACTTCCTGATAACAAGCAGGAGGTAAATTAAATGTTTGGTGCTACGTGAAGGATTTTTTCTAAGGACAAAATAACATGAAAATGTTCTTGGAAGTTTTTAATAGTCGGCATATGTTTCGAGAAAAATGACTTTAAAATGAGATGATGTAAGGTTTTGTTCGCAACACTTGGGCTAATAACTCGGCTTTTATGCCAGCTATCTCCACGAAAATTGGACGGTTTACGGGGAGTACTTACCCGTTAATAGGTTTAAATTATGTGATGTACGCTCATTAATTTTGGAGATGCGGGACTTAGTTCATATCCATAACTTCTTGTTGGTGGTGCAATTTCATTGCAAAGCAGTGTATGTTGAAACTGTAGTCGATTACTACACGTTTATCTGACAGCTCGTTCCCGTCCTTCACCCCCTTTAGTTTCGATCCGAACTACTATAACAAAATTTTCCGTTTATTAAACGAACAATAGTAAATAATGAAATGCGTAACTATACTCTGCCCAGCGAAAGATGAACTGGACGTGTTCAATTAAGTTTCCAACTTCTATTGCCAGACATTGTTAATTTTACTTTGCAACAATGCTTAACAATTGAAATCAGAAATTTAACCGGACACGCCCAGTTCATCTTTCTTTGGACTGAGTATAATGTTTGTTTGCCTTGAGGCATTTTAGTACATCCAGCCTTAGGCCCGCTGCAAATTCATTATATCGCTAGCGAAAAATGAATTTGCGGCGGGCCTTAGTTTGTCCGAGATGTGATGGGCGTATCAGTTGTTATTTTTTGCTAAATTTTTATAATAATAATGTCCAAAGAACTTCTTGATGAGCTACACTATTTAGCAAAAGTAATCGGACACTTTCGATTTTAGACGTTTTGTCGAATATCTAAAAAAAATACTTGACGAATTATCCTGAAATTTCAGGGGTGTAAAGAGGATGTTATACCTCATATACAGTCACTCACCAAAAAGTCATGGCAACAAATAACGTGTTGGGCTCCCTCTGGCCCGGATAACGGCGGCGATCCGTCGTGGAAGAGAGTCTACCAGTCCCCGGAATACATCCACAGGCACTGCAAGCCATGCCGCCTCCACTGCACTCGATAACGATGCTGCATTTACCAGTTGTGTTGATGACGACCTGACAGATCGTTCGATGACGTCCCACAAATGTACAATGGGAATGCAATCTGGGGAATGTGGAGGTCAAATAATTGTCGTGAAGTCGGTAGCATGTCCTTCCAGCCACTGCCGTGTCACAAGGACCATGTGTGTCAGCGCATTATCTTGCTGGAAGATGCCGTCGCCCGCGCGATAAAAACAGTTCATGAAGTAGCATGCCGAGTAGATGTAAGATGCACCAATGGACCCATTGCATGCAACGAGAAAACACCCCATAGCAGTATGTAGTCTTCACCTGCCTGAGTGGTCCCTACTTGACAAGCGGGATCCATGGCTTCGTGTGGCCTGCGCCAGACACGGACACGACCATCGGCCCGATACAGCTGAAACCGATACCTGACTCGTCGGACCAGGCAACCCTTCGCCAGTCCTCAGCGGTCCAATGTCAATGTTGGTTGGCCCAGGCCGACGATGTGCAGCTGTCAAGAGTGGCATCCTTCGTGGCCTCCTGCTCCCAAAGCCTGCAGCTGCCAAGGTTCACCGAATTGTCGTCACTGACACTGTTGTTGGACGTCCTTGGCTGTACCGCATGCTGATTTGGCCCGTCGGTCAGCAGTTGCAAGCCGGGTGACCCGGCGAACACGTCCGGCATCAATGAGGCGTGGGCAACCCGTCCGCTGTCCGACATGGGTTGTAACCCCTAGTTGGGTGTACTCTCGATAGACCCTTGAAACGGTTGTGCGGGAAAATTGCAGGGTGTTGCCTGCATCTGATATTGAGGCACCCATCGGTCTGGCACCAACAATCATCCCCCGTTTAAATGCAGATAGCTCTCGGCGTGCCGCCATTTCTGCAGCTAGCTTTGATAGTGTGATATCAAGGAGTACTGTGCACCTGCATTTGCGAGAATGGAAGCAGCGGGATCTGTCTCATTACGGACAGGGAACCTAATTGGGAGGGGTGTGCCATGACTTTTGGTGAGGGAGTGTATTTCAGCGAAGGTTTTCTCCCGAAGGCAAGTAGGGGACCAGCAACAAAGTGAACCAAAAAATTAATGTTTGGGATCACCCTGTAAAAAAATAATGCTTGAAATACGTGTAGCTGTAGCATATGATATGAGGCTTCTTTTATTTTTCTGTGTTCTTTTGCATGAGAATAGCACGTATATTCATGGAGATAAAAAAGTTTCTTTAAAAAATCGAAATGTTTTCGTAGGTTTTTTGTTTATAACATGCAGGGTTTTCAACCCAATGCAATGCCATTTTCAGGAAATTTGACAAACTATAGTAGAGACAACACTCTGAAATCAGAATATAAAAATATTTAGTAGTTGATGAAAAATGAACATTTTTACTAAATAATGTCTTTTGCATAATTTATTAGCCAAATGCATAGAGCTACTCTTATAAAAAGCCCAAGCAAATATCGTGAAAATTCAGAAAGATATCGTCGATAGAATGAGTTAAATTTCAGTTGCTCTCAAAAATAAGCAAAACAATAAGGCGCTTTCTCCAAATTTTTATTTTTGGACCGGACACCAGTATAAAAGTATTCTCCTTATGCTAATATGAAGGCATATTGACCTCATATTGAGTTCATGTCAGCGTAAGAAAAAAAAGTTGATACTGGTGTCCGTCTAAAAATAAAAATTTGGAGAAAATCCCTTATCGTTTTATTGTAATAAATACTGAAAATTTCTTGAAGACTATAGTTAATAAATACAACTGAAAAATAAAATAATAATTAACAAATAGCAAAATAATTAATAAATATATAAGTAAAATCAAAATAAAACTAAAAAATCAAATAAAGAGCTGACGTTTCGGATAGAGCCTATCCTTTATCAAAGCAAAAAAGGATAATTCTCTAAAAGCAAATAGAATATTAGAGAATAATCCTGAAGTTATGAAGACTATAGCCAAGTTTATCGTTAATGAAGAACGGTTTGTCAGAATAATATCTTCATTGTTTTTAATATTAAAAAGAAAAATCCTTCGTTCAAATGATTTATTTTTTAAATTTATTTTCTTTATCTTGATTTTTTACATTTAGGATTCAAGTTCCATTATCTTTAATCCTGAATACAAGTTTTTCCAGACCCCTTTGACGTTATTTATTTATTGCGTCTAATATTAAAGTGAATTGAACCCCATTCCTTTGCTTTTGTTATTCATCGTTTCAAACCAAGTCAATAAATGAAAAAATTAATCTTGTTAATGCGACTGGATTTGTGAGCAGAACAACATACGAGTAAAAACAACGCACATGATACACTTTGATCTTGTACATGATATACCAGATAGATGGCATCACTGTAGCATCATTTTAGGATAGAACAGCTGAGATATGCTATGATCATGATTTCAAAAATAACAACCTTGAATGGAAATCTTTAAAAGATTTTAGAGACTGATAACGTGCAAAACAACGAAGATCGGGGCGCCCAAACACATGCAATGACACACACTCTCCGCGTAATGTTACACCTCCGTTTAAACTTTTGGGAACTTTTTTATTCATTTTGAATAACACATTTCCGTTCGAACTTCGCTTTGCCTTAGCAACCACAAGCTTCTTTAGCAACCCCATCTAACCCTAACAACCAAAGGTGTCTTTAGAAAACAAATGGTTTCCTTTTTGTCCTCGAATTCCTTAAAATCCTATCGGTAGTGGTTGCACTTTTTATTCATAATGAATAGGCGCTATTTGTGTTTCTTTTCAGAAAAGCCACTACGATTCGATAAGCTTAAATGTTAAATGCTCGATTGAATATTAGTTTACAAATTGCTTTTGTTTACTGTAATATAATATTAATTATTTATTTTAATAATATTAATTTTTAGATATTATGTTATTGTGGAATGTGAATTTTTTGCGGAAATTGTATATGGGCAGAGTATTGTTGAAATTTGAATAGACCAGACGAATAACTGCCTTTCACTAGTATGTAAGAGAATTCACGAGAAATTTTAAAAGATATTGCAAAATATCAAGAGTCTTTATTTTCTATTTTAAACAAGTATTATATATCTGTACTTGAACTTATTTAAAACAGAAGTCCGAAATAGAGTTTCAATATATGTTGATATTATGTACTGCAAAAAGCAGCCTTTTTAATAGAAGCAATTATCCTTTTTTAAAAAAAGTTGAAAAAACTTATCGATGAGAGAGACGTTGGAGGGAAGTTTAAGATTTTCCCCTTTGCCTTTTGTAGATGGGAAGGGTATTTTCTGCGACCTCGATGCCCTTATCTATCCAGGTGCCATCGCCCTCGTCACTCTTCATCCTCTTCAAGCGATGTTGTATTCATAAAAGAACACGTGAGCTGTGCAGGCGTCAGCATTCGGAGTATCATTCTCGTCACAGGCAGGACCTTCGTAAAGGGTTCACAAACGATGGCAACAGACGGGGTCTTCGATAACATGAGCGCATGCAAACTCAGTCGGAAAAAGCCAAAAAAATATGGAAGGAAGGAAACAAACTTCTTAATCAAATGAAAAAGTTTCTCCTCCTTTTTTCTTTAGTAAAATGTTCTTACTCTCCCCGTTCCAATCGACCCCCTCCTTGCTCTTTTTTCTGGCTTCCATTTTTCTTTTTCGATATCCTAAGTTAGTTTTCTTTGTCTGTTGCTTGTTTTCGTTTCTCTCGTTGGTAGTCTTCCCTTGCCTCGCCAGGGTCACGAGAAAGATCATCTTTTGATATAGAATCATATTTCGGCTCACGTTACAAGTGTTGATTCAAACAACAGGGATACGGATCGATGGACGAGGTGGGAACGCTGTTGCCGTTACTATTTCAAGACTCCTTCCTTCATTCAACATTTATTTTCACTTCCGAGGTTTACAGATCATTGAATTTCTATTCGAATTTCCATCGCTTCAAGTTCGATGAGTCATCTCAATTAGAGAAGTGAAATTTACAATAAAATCAAATTTATAATCAGGACAGTAGCTCTGCGCTTTCGGCTTCTGAACCTTTCGGAAAATCCCCGCTATTGGCTCGCTTTGTAGCACGATTTGATTCCGCTATTTGCATGCAAAGTATAAAGAATCTAATCCATCTTAATTTGCTTTATTCAAAGTAAGCTATGCTATGCGCAAATTCTATGGGTCGCTACACAGATGCGCGTTCATATAAAATTACAAACGAGAAATTGAAAGCCAATTAGTTCGAGGATAAATGCCACTCTATGTCCATGAGTAAAAAAAAAAATAGATCACCGTAATGAATTTGCATTAAGAGAACTGTATAATTTCTGCATGAATTGCTCCATTCTACTTCGGAATCGCTCTTAGGAACTAGGACTATACATTGATCCACTCAACTGAAGTTTCCAATGGATAAACAAGGATTTAACTGCGTTCAAATGCGATATTATTGTGTGGCTACGAAGGGCAAGGTTCAATAACAATGTTCTACCTTCTCGTGCGCTGTGTCAAATCTCTCCCTCTCCATAGAACAACAGTGGAGCAACAACGTGCCTTGGATGCACACGGTGGACTTAGTGCTACAGCAAGTATCAAAACGACAACGTGTCTCGGTTGCCCAAATCATTGATCAATTCAGCGTTAAAGCGCTGCAGCAGATATCCATGTAGACGATGACGCCATTTATTTAGTCTTTGATGTTCTTTAACGGTGCTCATCCTCACTGCTAAATAGAATTATTTCTCGAAATGGAATAGCCGCATGAAAAAAAAACAACTCGATCATGACCATGTGAGATGGACAACTCTCGTTTTCAACTATATCACGCACATCAATCATGCAATCAGCGATAACATTGCATTAAAGTTGCATAAGGATGCTTAGTAAGTCTTTTTCATAAACATTATCTATCAATAAGTAATTGGACACTTTTGATTTTAGACGTTTTGTCGAATATCTAGAAAAAATACTTGACAAATTATCCTGAAACTTCAGAGGTTTAAAGAGCATGTTACACTTTCATATATTTCAGCAAAGGTTTCGTCTCGAAGGCAAATAGGGACCAGCAACAAAGCGAACCAAAAGACATAATGTTTGGGATCACCTGTAAAAAATAATGCTTGAAATGCCTTGTAGCTTTAGCATATGATTAAGAGGCTTCTTTTATTTATCTGTGTTCATTTGTATGAAAATAGCACGTATAATCATGGAGATATAAAGCTGTTTTTTTTTTTTAAATCGAAATGTTTTCGTAAATTTTTTGTTTATAACATGCAGGGTTTTCAACTCAGTGCAGTGCCATTTTCAGGGAACTTGACAAACTACAGTAGAAACAACACCCTGCAATCGGAATATAAAAATATTAAATATTTGATGAAATATGAGCATTTTTGTTAAATAATGTTTAACTGCGAATGTTTAACCATAATTAATGTATTTTACATAATTTATTAGCCAAATGTATAGAGCTATTCTTCTATATCGAAAATTCAGAAAGATATCGCTGATAGAATGAGTTGAATTTCAGTGGTTCTCAAAAATAAGAAAAAACGATAAGGGGTTTTCTCCAAATATTTATTTTTGGACAGGAGACGTGTATCAACTCCTTCTCCTTAAGGTGATATGAAAGGTGATATCTTTCTGAATTTTCACGATATTTGCTTGGATATCGCTCTGTACATTTGGCTAATAAATTATGTGTGGAATTAAGTTATAGGGTGAATTTTTCTAGCATGCTTTAAGACTTCTACTCATCGCCAAGAAGAATCTGAAGATCCGACCGCATCTTCCTGGCTAACCAAGTTTGCTTTTCTCTGCAATGTACTATCGTTAAATAAACATCTACCAGCATTATATGGCATATTATCATTGCATTCTGGAGGTGGTTAATCTATCTATACATATCATAAAAATGTAACGTGTCCGTGGTTGTTCGCGCATTACGCAAAAACTACTGGACGGATTTTGATGAAACTTAGTATGGTTTTATCTTACAGTCTGGGCCTTCAACTAGGGTACTTTTTCCTGCCTGAAAATGTCTCATTCCCACAGGAAAATTCCAAAACAGCGCGATTGAATGGTAGTTAAATTTGCCAACACATGTCATGCGAGTTTTTAAATTCGCGCAGCAGTAGTTAAACTTTAAACTTGCCAATAGATGTCGCCAGATAAGAGATATCTAGATTAGGAAAGTACGGCAAACTTCGTCGTCTGCTGCAAAATCCGCCATTGTTGGCCCATTTGGCCCTATCAAGTGAGTTACGCTTCCTCTAAAATTCGGCTTAAATGCATCCTTTTCGCAAATTTTCTTATTATTATCGTCTGGAAATATAACTGACAATCAGTAAATTCTGTAACTATTGATTTTTCTTTAAATTTTGTTTTCAATTATAATTTTTTACATATAAATAATGATAACGTTGAGGCAATGATAACGTTAAGTTTTTAGTTTATTTTCACTTTATTTATTCATCCTTAATAGACGATTTACATGTAATTAATAAATTTTACATAACATTGTGTGTAATTTTTGTAATTTTATGTATCAAAATATAATTTTATAAATTTTTATTAAAATATAACTTAATAAACTTTTATCAAATTAATTTTTATATTTATATCAAAAATTTCACTTTACCAATTTTAATTTTGTTAAATTATAAAAATTATTAATTTATTAAAAAAGCTATAATTATAATTATAAAAAATATCAAATTTAATAAAATAGGAACTATTAAATTTAAGTTTTTGATTTAAATATAAAAATTACTTTGATAATTATATTTTGATAAAGAATTTTAAAAATTATAATTTGGAAAAACTATCCATTTGATTACAAAAAAATAATACACATGCAACGTTTTTTGAAATTTGTTCATTTATGGAGGTTTATAATATTGACGTAAAAATCTACCAAAAACTTATAGTTAAAATTTCCTATATTTTTTTTCACCCAAATAGCAAATTTTCGTTATTCAATTTCATACGTTATATTCAAGTTTAATGATGAGTGATAATTAATTTCGCTAAAATAAGATGAAAATAACATGCACGTTTTATTTCAAGTTTTGCCTCCACATTTCACAGACAGTTTAACCTTGTTATATAGAATTGTATTTTCTTAAAAAAGAACTATATTCAACAAAAAATTATATTTTCTGCTAGTCTGAGAATTGCATAATACAACATTTTTATAACATTCGGTAAAGTTTAATATAAACGTACTTGCTTCTTATTACTTCTTCGGATATTTTAACGAATTTATTAACCTCCAAGGAGCATAGTTTGAAGGATCCTGAAATTTTGCTTATTCGGATTAAAATTTAGGATCAATCAACGAATATTTCATTAAAAATTTAATCTAAATTGCATCTTCCACATGCATTTCAGTGGTATCTATCGCTGCGTTTGGGCCAACTATGGCTGACAAACTCACGTGACAGCCGTTCTACCAATCAGCAACTGCGGGCGGCGCGGAAAAGGTTTGCCGTACTTTCTTAATCTAGAGCTTTAGATATGCCTTCTAAATATGCCTTTCAGAAAGAGGAGAAATCTTTCTCAGGACTCCAGTAAAGCTACGAGAATGAGACAAATACGAATGAAATAGTGATGGTTATAGCTTTTAACTTAGTGTAGTTATAGCTTATAGTGTGGGTCAACATTTAGGCTGCTTTTTCCTCGGGAAAACGTCCCATTCCCACGGCAAAACAGAAACACTGGAACCATGCGATGTTCAAAAGCTTGCCAAAAGATGCCCAACGAGTGTTTTAGATTGTTTTAAACCGCGCTGTGGTTAATTTTTTTCCTAATGAGGATAAAAATATACTACATAAAAGAATTCTACGACAAGGGTTGCTACCTCTACTGTGTTATGCGGGCTGGAGACTCCCGTATTGGCCTTTTTACGCCGGACTCCAATTTCAAACAGCCATTCTCCGGTATTTCAGCCGTTACTGCGGGACTCGCAAGTCATTTTGAAGGTTTCGATTTCAGAAACAACTCAAAATCCTTGGCCCTCCGACTACCATGGATTAAGGGGGGAGGGGTGTCGAATCAGGACGGTTCAGAAAGTACGCCAGCCTGTGTAAAATAGACATCATGATTTTGAAAAAAGTCCATTTGCACAATACGAAATGTTTAATTTAAAAGAAAAATTAAATTTCAATGAAAATGTTAATGTCTCTGAAAAATTATTAATTAGATTAGATGGAGAAATTTTGTTTGAAGAAGGTGGCAACCCTAACTCCGGTTTTGATACTCTTTGTAGGTGGCAAATAACGGACTTAGAATTTTCCTTTACGTATTGGTTGTTGTTTAGTTTTTGTCCTTTGGCTGCAATTTTTGAACTTTTTTTTTGGGCTCTGACTTTCTCCGTACTGAGTTTTACGTGAGCGAAGCCGCGGGCACAACTAGTTTATAATGGAATGAGAAACAAGAATAAGAGCCTTCTATTCTCCGAATATCAATCTTACCCAATCTTGTATATTCATTGTGTTAACCACATGCGTATTGAAGATCCTTATCTTTTATTTACGAGGATTGCTCGAAGAATAATGCCCCATATTTTTTTTCATTATTTTCCTAATGGGAAATATTTAATGAAAGGTTATTAAAATTTTACCTTGTACATACCATTTTCCTACATAATCCCATCAATTTGTGGGATTTTGCGTAATCCCGTCATGCAACAATTTGTTGTATGCATGCCAACTCTTGTAGTCATATCCTCACTGTATGAATCTCGCTATAATCATTTCCAAACCTTGTCTCTCACAATGTACCAAAAAGATATAAAGGCAGTCAAATCGGATCTAAAGAGAGAATGGGGGAACATAGTCCAATTCAGTTTCGCGAAAGATCCTGGGATTTTTGGCAAATTGTCGGAGGGCGGCCGATAATGCATCTATATCGCCGCACAAAAAAGCGAGAATTTATATTCTGCGAAAATTCGCTTTTCTCTCTTTAGTATCGGCTGAGAAAAAAACATATGAAACAACTACTTCCTATGATTTTTTTCTTCTTTCCGATGGCTTTATTATATATGCTCTAAAAAGAAATATCTCATCTCTGTTTAATATTTCAGGACGTAAACGATACAATTATTTGAATTTACCACCATGACACAAAACGAAGTTCATGGTTTTACGCGATCGCATGCAAATGAGAAATACATCTTCGTGAAATCAGAATAGTGAAAGATAAAGGATTGATGGTATAAGCATACTTATTTTATGGATTGTTTCTAACATTTATAAATAATATTGAATTCTGTTCTGCATGAATTTGGTACTACGTTTGCTTTAATTCAATAGCCTTTAATTCAACATATTGTATTTGTTAAGACCGTTAACTATTATTAACTCAATTATCTATAATTTAAGCTGCGTAAGCTCATCCGGCTTGAATGGTTCGCAAGGAAAAGTTCAGCAATGCCAGATGGCATGAGGTCAAAGCCTCAAATGGGCATTCACCTGCTTGTATATTTCTTCATCATCGTCCTTTTTTATCCATCTCCAATTAACATGTAAAATATAAACAATTAAGTAAAATAAAATCTTAAATTTTAGCAATGACATTAACTTATTCGCTATGTAGTCTTGAAAATATTCTATTCATCTTTTATTGAGAAATTATTTCTTTACATTCAATACTCATATTTCCCCTTATAGTTAGAATAAAAATTTTAAACCGTATATACAAACTGAACACATAACAGAACATTGAACCATTATTTATTTTTGTTCCGGTTTAGAAATTTTGGTTTTGTTTTAGTTCCGTTCCGGCAATCAAGACCGGTTCAAACAGGTTATTATCTACCTTAATGTTAAATGAAGATTAATTATCCGATGTTTATACCGTATTATTTATTGCGGTACGCTGTAGAGGAATGTGGATATAGGCTGTAGAGGTGACACCTGTAATTACGAACGATGCAATCTCTCTTAGGTCGACATAGCACACACACGGAAGAACATTGACTTTGAGGCTGAATGAGTAACGATAGTCAGATACGATGAGACGGTAGGATCTGTAATGATAATATTACAGCTGGCGTATTAAATGTGTTCTATGGATCCTAACCTTTCCATTATGGAATTTCCATAGGTTAATGACAGAATCATCACCAAAAGGCAAATGGAAACCACTGCCAAAGTTTCTTCCAAGTATAAATGCCTGTCATGTGGATTTCTCCAATATTTAATCAAATTCCGCAGGTAAATTGTTCCCCTAATCGGATTTCTAAGGGGCACAGTGTATGAAGAAGACATATAAGCGAGGAAAGAATACAAACATGACATTTACGAATAATGGCATTGTTAATGCGAATTTGGTTGGCCGCGTCAATCACTCGATGGAGTAACTGTTCACAAATACTGATATCAACAAAAAAGTAATGTCAATTGATAATGGACTGTATTTTATGTTTTTAATGGTGACTCTATTTATGAATTTATTATACACTAACAAAATTTTGTCCTGTTGTAATTTCGTACCTATTTAGTATACGACCATATGACACTTTTTGCTCAACCTAACCTCCTCTAAAACAATTTCCCGAAGAGAATGATTCACCAAAGTGGAGAGTGGCCTTTATGAAAACGGAGATGGTACCAACGGCAGAACGGAAGGAGGCTAAAAGTGTCAGGAACAAAGAACTATCAGCATAATTACACAGAAATACCAGGAAAATGGAAGAGCCGAAGAGTCTTTTGGTTTTTGAAATGAGAACAAGAGATGCAATAGGAGTAATAACAACAATTGGAGAAGGATGCTTGAAAAAATAAATTTTATTAGCTTGAGATTTTTAGATTTATGAAAGACCTTCTATTTTGTGAAATGGAAGAAACAGATCCAAATTTTTGAGAACAAATTTTTGAGAACAAAGGAGGGAGACCAAAGGTTTATCGCAAGTTGTTTATAGGACAAGAGGTAATCACGAGGATATGTTAAAAAGTACTGAGTTTGAGATAGGACAGGGAGTAAGCAGGCTGTCATTTGTCTCTAATTCTCTTCAACATCTCCGTGGAACAAATGTAGAGGGATATTGGAATGGAGACATAGGCATTGGAGGCAGAGTGTATATTTAATGTCTCTTTTTCCCCTCTTGAAGAGTGAGGAGTCACTTCCTTTCCGGTTGCAGATACTACAAGGATTTGTTTTTACAACATGCCAAATATTTTGCGCAGGGCTTATTTTTACAATATAATTAGCAGATCACATAATTTTGTTAGCAAAAAACAGAGAGGATGGAGGAAAAATATAGGTTGAGAATTAACCAGAAAAAAACCCAAACATCTTGCGAGTGGATGAGGTTGAGCAAACAAGTAGAAAGCTGTAAATATCCTTGTGTTGGAGAGAACTGGAGAAGTGAGAAAGAAATAAAAGTGCGAATCGGGATGGCAAAACAAGTATTCAGACAGAAAAGCAAGTTGTTGACTAGAAAGATGGATATAAACTTGCGGAAAAGAATAATAAAGTTTTATGTGTTGAGTGCATGTTGTATGGTTGTGAAACATGGACATTACTAAAGAGAGATCGGGAACGAATTGAGGCATTGGAAATGCGGATCTGGAGAAAGATATTAAATCAGATAGGCCTACATGTTTTTAATATTTTTTTTAAATGCCGGTGACTGTAAATACCGGGTGATCCAAAAGTGTGTTACATTTTTTTTACATTGTTAGCGACATTTTCAGTGTTTGCGCGTGCCTCGTAATTCTTATGAAATCATTGAATTGCTGGAAAGCAAACACTGAAAATGTCGTTAACAATGTAAAAAAATGTAACACACTTTTGGATCACCCGATATATCAACGTACTCTGCATTCGGCTTGTCCCTGGGCTTCATGAATCATCATAACGAAGCAATATGAATATATGTTAAAGGAATATTATCGCTTTCTATTGAAATAAATTCTCATATATTTATGTAGCTGTTGTTTTAGTAATAATTTTTGAAAATAATTTTTTTTTGAATTCCCGGTAAAGTTGAACAATAATCACCGAAATATTCCCATTCACGCTTTGTTGTGATAAACAAATAAATCTCTCATCATCTTCCATCGTTTATTGCCAGTTATGATCAAGTTAAACAACATTTCTCTCTTTGCAGATCTGAACTTTCAAACTTAAATTTTGTGCTTGTTGTTCTGTATAAAATTGATGTTTGCATCTAGTTTCGCTCGCGCGTTAGATTGGACAATAAAATGCAGCTTATGTTCCAAATAAGATCATAAGAAAGATTCTTGTAGGCCCAGTAGTTTTTAAGTCATGAGATCACAACATCTACACAGGAAAGTTTTTATTATTTAGTAAATATTAATGTTAAGAGAGCAATACAAATATCAAACAAGCTAATGCGAAGAAATCGTTGGCATTGCTGTCGATGCTGTTGCCAGCTTTTATTTCGTAGTTGCAAATTTCGTTGCCAACTACAGGCTAAATGACTTTTATTGAAGTGTTTAAAGCAGCCTCAGAGGAAACATTTGATTTTTCCGATTCGTTATTATCTTTGGAACGAACCATCAACCACAGCTGTAATGGTTGTCATTCGTACCCAATTTTCAAATAAGAAACGGCATTATAGATTTTTATGGGGACGATAAAATAACTACCAAAGTGAACATTTTTCCATTTAAAAATAAAAGTTTTATCTTTAAAATGTTTATAGCTTTAAAAATCGTCCTAAAAATTTAAATCATGTCCTCTATGTCAACTGTCTAGTAGAGGAAGCTATAGAATTACCGTAGCTATAGAACTGAAGTGTATGTTGATGAGTAACTTTTGCATACTGAAAGATGGAAAGGGTTAGATTCTTTTTCTTATTAGTTTATTCTTAAAGAAAAATTAATTAACTTCATTTTCTTTTTTTTTTTGCCAAGATAAGATTTCCCAACTTCTTTTATTTATTTAATTTTTAGCATTAAAAAGTGCATTAGTATAAAATTACCGATGAAATTATCGTTTTTTCTGTTTGTTTTGTCAATTGCTTTACTTAATAAGTAGAGGGAAGAGCGGGAAAAAAAACTGGAGGAAACCCAAAACCATGCCACATCAGGGGAAGGCGGAGGTCAAGTTGTTGAACCACGTCGACTAATCCAGCAGCGCAATCCCGGACTTAATCAATGGAGCACCGAAGCAACAAATGCTACTAGCACTGAGAATTTGGTGAATTCGCAATCAACCAAGTGCAACGACGGAGAATTGACCCTTACAACAAGAGTTATTATTTTTTATTTTCACTGATGTATTACATGTGGTAAAGAACATTTGCACCCGCATTGGCCCTTTGAAGTGTTCGCATTAGAGATGGACGGATTGTTTATCGGGAACGTAAACGACTGCTTTATAAATTATATCTTCGCGAATAACTGGCAGAAATATGCTCACACTTAGTTGGATGCAATTTTCATAATTGATTGTCACGCAATGTGAATCTAGAGCAGCGTTGCGTTCCAAATTGATTTCCAACTTGGTTTAATTGAGAGAAACGAAAACTTCGTAACCGGCCCGGTTGAATTCGAAACATAATCTTCTAAGAGTTGATATTGCTGCTCTATTTGTTTAAATTTGACGTTTGTTTCCAATTAAAATGAACGGGAAGCCTTATATGGCGCTTTCTGTTCTTCGGGGGGGGGGGGGGGGGGGGGGGGGGGGGGGGGGGGCCGTTGCGCTAGCATTTCCGCGCTTTGGTGTCATGAAGGCAACATTTGATTAAGTCTGATAGAATAATGAATGTGAGTCATACTCTTTTGAATTAAGGGCTCATGTCGCGACATGGAAGATAATTGAAAGAAATAATAACCCACTTATGTCATTATTATTGTCTGTTTTAAGTATCGACTTAAAGTTTTTGGAGCCTTCAAAAACATATTCTTCTAATCAAATTTGCCAAGTTTCTTGGTGCCATTGTAATGCTCTCATGGTTTTGTCAGTTTTGTTCGAATGGATATGCTAATGAAACGACGAGTTGAATCTAATTGAATGGATTAGAGTTGGAGAGAGGGTTTCTTTGATTAGGGGAGCCAAAGCGTTGCTGGTTTTGAACTTTAAGCTTGTCGAAGTTTTTCGTAATCGAATTCATTTATTAATTGGATTCACGTGATTTGTTCGTCATTGTTCCAGTGAATTTGAAACTAATCTGCGTGTGAAAAATGCTCACAGCAATGAGGAATTAATTAAAGTAGATGCTGAGGCCATAGCAATGATAATTTCTCATCTATCTCGAGTCGAAGTTCTCTTGTTGTTTTTTATTTTGCCTTTAGGTTTTTTTAGATTTACAGCATATGCTGCATACAAAAATATAACATTTATATTTATTTTTAAAAAATACAACTTTTCCCGTATATTTTCAAGCTTATTTTGTTGATTATTCAAAATTAATGAAACGATGCGTAAACTTCATTACTCTGTAACCGACTCTGATCATAATCTTCATTCTATAAATTTAATTGCGAGAATTTTGCATAATAATAACAATTTTAATGACAAGAAATAAAACGCACTGTCCATCCAGTTAGGTGGAACTGTTCAATAATTTAACTTCAATCATTCAACCATTCCGCTTAATTATTTACCCATTCAACCATTCAACAATTCAGCTTAAATGAACACAAATAGGAAAATTCTATAACTAAACGGATGTGATTGTTCGTGGTCGCAGAGGTCATGTCAGCATAAATGGAATCCAGTAAAAGCCTGCTTATAAACGGAAAAAGTTAATTTTGGTTTTTAAATTTGTAAAGTTTACTGCAATTTTCTTTAATAAGAAACTAATTACTCTTGTTTAAGTTGAATTATAAATACATAGAATAAACTTTACTTTTCATAGCGAAGGGAAATCAAGGATCAGATAATTTAAATGCAACACTTAGGAATTTAACCAATACACAAACAGGCACTGAATTAGAAATCTTGATAAAAATTAATGAAACGTTACTCATTGTGTGTTAATGCAGATTGCGTGATAACGAGTGTAACAACATGGTTTCTACAGCTATTTAAAAGTTTACGTGGCCACAATTTCAAAAACTGCCGAGCTGACTGAAATTTCAAAAGGTGAGATATAAAGTGTTCATTATATAAAAATTAATCCACAGAGCTGGTCCAAGTGAATTAATCGACATCCAAAAAAAGGCATTTGCTGATAGAAATAGACGTCACCTGAAATGACTTAGGAAGAGCAACAGAAATTTAAGTGTACAGCAATCGACAGATCATTCAGTACAGAATTGAAGTGCCATTCTGTGCCAACTATAAAATTGCAGAGAATTGGTTTAAAATGCCACATGACATTACAGAAACCACCGATTTTGAAGAGAACGAGAAAATTCGTCTTTACTGATGTAAGAAATGATTTCATTGAACAACAAACGACTGAAGGGGAAAAACAGCGTGTGGTCGGATTATATCACGGTAAACCCCTGTTTCATATCGAAGAACAGCGGACGGTATGGCAAGATGAATCATCAAGCTTGCTCGGCGCATGCAATCCAAGGGGCTAGAAAAAGGTATAATGATCTGAAGTGTGTTTTGCTTGTATGGAATATCGTCCATGCAATCTGAAGTCCACTGATATCGTCAGTAAGTCGTGTTAAGTCAAATTTTAAATATGTACTATAAGATGGATAAGTACATCCAAACTTTCTATGCAGATGGAGATGGCCACTTTGTTGATGAAACTGCAGTTCTCGTCGTGCAAATTGTTCAGCAGTCCAGGAGCATACAGCATTTTCCATTTACCAGGATTTTACTTATACAAGATTATTCATAAGTTCGTGAAACATTTCAAAAATTCATAACAAGTAAACTAAGCCACGGATCATAGTAAATCTTACAAAAATAGAGAGAAAACTTCTCCATATTTTAAAAGAAAATCACGCGCGCATAGTTGCCTTAGTTTGCCGTTAGGAGATTTTCTTGGTTTGGTTGGTTTGTTTGGTATTAACGTCCTTTTCAACTGCCATGGTCATTTCTGGACGGCGTTATAGGGGCCGCAAATTTTGCCTCGCAAGGGTTCTTTAACGTGCAGCCGGCAAACGAGTACATGGGGCCAACGGCTTTACTTCCCTTCCGAAGTAAGTGCGTGATCTCAGGATTTTCCCCCTGAAAAAATCCTCGTCGTCCTCGGCCGGGGTCGAACCCGCGTCCTCGGGCATCAGAGACGATCACGCAACCACTGAGCCACGGAGGCCGATAGGTTTTTGTGGCAAATATGGTATTCAGGATAGGACGCAAAGGAAAAGAATATGCTGTGTTAATGGAAAGACCACCCCGGTCTCCAAAATTAACCCCGTGAGATTTCTTATGCGTACTCGTCTTTGTGCCTCCATCTAACCTACTGGATCTTTACAACTGTATCACCGCTGCTATTAATATGGTGGACCGTGATATATTGACACGCGCATGGGATGAAATAGATTATCAATGCACAGTTTATTTTTGAAATGTTTCACGGACTTATGAATAACCCTGTATAGATAATGTATGAGATACACGTTTGGTTTTGGTCCATATTTGGTTATATATTTCTTCTAGGTGCCAATCCCTTATTTATGATCCTGGAAACTAGGAGGGTTAAGGTAGAAAGATAAAAGGGATAGTAGAATACTCTTCGTCTCGCTTCTCAACCATGACCTGAATGGCATGGGTGAACCTAAGGCAGCAGTGCTACCTACACCCAGCTTAGCTCATAGAATCCCGCAAACCCCGCATTAAGGGTGGCATTCACTCAGGGGACAGCAATGCTGTATGGGATGGAAACACTTCCTTGAAGGCAGAAACGAACGGATGAGGGTAGCTAAAATGCGGATGCTGAATTACCATTTGCGTACTGATGGGCATGTTGGATGACAAGGATGGGCAGGAATTAGGAATGTACATTAAAAATTGATGATATCAATGGTAAAATTCAGGAATAGAGACTAGATGGTGATATCACGTCATGAGGAGGGAGGACCGTTATATGGGAAAGAAGGTAATAAAAGTGGAATTTTCAGGTACACGGAAAAAAGGTATGCCAAGGAAAAGTTGGAAAAAAGCCATCAGCAAAAAACATGGAAGGGAAGAATCTATATGTAGTGTTGGTGGATGAACGTACACTTTGGAAAAAAACAGAGCAGAGTGTCCCCGTATAAGAAAATGGGATAAGCTATGAGAAGAACAGAACGCATACGTTACATTGGAAAAAGCAACTCGACAGAGACATCCAATTTTATCCGATTTAAGCGATTTGCAAGCAAGTATCCAATTCTCTTACATTTGATATTCTCTAGCAGTAGACCTCAAACAATCTGTGGAATCCATACTCAATCTCATACATGCTACAATTCGGGCTAAAGAATGTCTAACACAATAATAATAATAAAAATTTAATGCAGTGATAAATATGTGCATTACAAATTAAGAAGGAGCATAGATAATTACTTAATAAATCTTCTATAATTTAATTCCCTGAAGTCGGCATTTTATCGATTACAGTATCTTCCTCAAGTGCTCTTCTTTAATTTTTGTTAATAAAGTTTGCTTGGCGTCTTTATTTATCGAAATTGCGGGAAATTAAGCATTAGCCAAGATCGATTGAAGATTTATGCCCCATTTATCTACGTTTTCTCTTTATCAGGTTTCGCATATCCTAATTTTCTTAGGAGCTAAACACCTAATTTGATTATGACACAAGTGTTTTTTTATTACAAGTTAGCTCTTGCCCGTGGATGTTTAAAAATTCTAAACCGGAAATATAGTTAAAACAAGAATGATTTTACCGCCAAAGCGGATAAAGGGAGCACGTTTTCATGTTACAGCATCCTACATGGATATATTGAATTAATCAACATTTTAGAACACTTAAGAGAAAATAAATAAATATGAAAACTAAATTGTAAATTACTATTTAAGTAAGCTAATGTATAGAGAGAATTTAAACGAATAAACTTGAAGAACTGAAAGGTAAATGGAGAGGGAGTTATTCCTCATACATTTAAAAAAATAAAAGTTCTTTAATTTGTAAGAATTCCCTCAATTGCTGAAGCGTTGTGTGTAAGCATCTATTATTTTTTCATATTAAATTACTAAATTGCTGCTACCTTATCGTTTACTATTGAAGCAAGCGATTAACTATTATTAATTAGCAACATGAATAACAGTAGTGAGTTTTAGATAAAATTAAGCCTAACAGCATTATACTTCTGATACAAATAAGCTATGGATAACAATAGATCTAACAACTCGTAATGAGTTGGTTAATATATTACACATCATATCTTAGCATTGAAAGTTCTAACAGTACTATATTGTACCATTAGGGCGCATGCAACAAAACCAATTCCCACTATCATTATTTTCTCGTTATATTCACTCATGACACGTTCTTACGAGGTGTTTGATATATTACATGCCATATCTTAGCATTGAATGTTCCAATGCTAACATATGGTATCATATGACACCATTAGGGCAAGTGCTACTAAGCCAATAACCGTTATCATTATTTACTCGTTATATTCACTCATAGCACGTTGTTACGAGTTGTTTGATATATTACATGCCATATCTTATCATGGAAAGTTCCATTTGGTACCATTAAAACACGTACTACTAAACATTTCACACCAACATTATTTACGCGTTATATTCATTCATGAGACATTCTTGCACGTACACGTGCCATTAGACCAATACCTGCTATCACTAGTTACTCTTATATATACGTTCATGATATGTTGTGACGATTTGTTTGATATATTACATGCCATATCTGGTTATAGGAAGTTTTTAAGGGGGTATCATAATGGTACCATTAAAGCACGTGTCATTATAGTACGCATTTATTCAGGCTATCCCACGTTCGTACTTGTTCGTGCTATCCATATTAATGGATTGATGAAAACAGACTTTGAAAAAGTTAATTCGTTTTCAAGTTATCGTAATAAATACTAAGATCCCTAGGAATAAAAAAATTCTCTTGATTTAGAGATCGAACTGCCCTTTCAATAATCGTCAAACACGTGCATCCTGCATGCGGACCATCTCATTAACGTTTAGAGCACGCGCAGAGCCGAACCCATGTATGTTCTCAACACGCGTTTTCCCGAATGTGAGGAAAATTCGTGTCTTCCAGCAATTCAATACATGCACTCTTTCTATTGCAGCGCAATGAATTGTGGGATTGTCTACAGACAGACGGACGGACGGACGGACAGCTGGACAAACCGATCACATAAGCACATTTCTATATATAGAAAATGTGCTAAAAAAAGTTGCTAAGTATAGATATTATTAATGTTCTTTATGACACTACGGAACACATACAACCAAACGATACCGCCATTAATTTGCTTATAGCGCCATCTGTTGTTTGTTTTATGGAACTAAAATATATCTTGACCTTATATCAGCTTGTATTGCACTATCAGCTTAACGAGAGTTTAACCTAGTACTCGATTTCTAGACGGCGTATCATGATAAGTCATACACTTTTTTTTAAATTACTCCTAAAACAATGGAGCTATGAAAACCGCGTTAATTTTCGTGTGGTAGTTTTTGCGTGATGACTCATCACTGAAGAGGTAACAAATAAATAGTCAGACAAAAATTCTAAAAATGATTGTTTTGGCTTCTTGGTAGTGTTAGTGAGACCTGTCATATAAGATTTTCTTTAATTATTTCTATGTACAGACACCGGGTCGACTACAGTTTTATTATAGGTACAGATTATTGACTCTAGAACAGTAATGATATACATAGGCACAAAATATCCAATTTTATACAATAGTTTGTTTTATTGAGGCGCTCAAAAGATCTGTAATAAACCGAATGTTTGTTAAGTATGTTTAATTTTAAACAAGATATAAGATTTTAGCTCATCGGGGAGAAGTCCCATATCAAAAAGAAAGCCCGGAAAAGAGTGTAGAACGGAAATCAATATCTCCGAATTCCTCAACACATCAAAAAGGCCGCGATAACAGCATCGTTGTCGGATAAGTGGCCTCATCTTCTCGAAAGTATATTTTGTGAAGAAGTTTCGTCTAATTTCTTAATGCATTCGGCTATGGGAACGCGCGGAATATGTATCTCGTTTTTTTGTGATACTCTGTGACCTGATAATAATCAAATCACCTTAGATTCAAAGAAAGGAATCCTGTTCCATTCCATCGGTTCGGTTTGATAAAGAATAAAGGTCATTAGTTTGGTTGGAATTAGGAACACTTTTTACTAAGAATGTAGGTATTTCTTTTTTTTTTATTTTTTTTTTCCCGGTTGACTGTGTTCATGAGAAAGGTAAGCACTGTGAAGTCGGCGAAACATTTTACGGCGTTAATGTCAACAAAAATTGTCGAATAAAAAGCAATTCTTTTTGAATGTTTTTCATACTAAAAAGAAATACAACGTATGCTTTAAGTGTGCATTTGATGAAAAGTAATTTTACTTTTAAGTTACTGGTAAGTTATCATAAAGCTCCCCGGAGTGCTGTCAAAGGCTATATTTTAAACGAAATCTATCAGATTTTTTTGTAGACAGTCTGAGATTTGTCTCTATAGATTTCGTTTTAATCAAATTGTAAGCTTTTGATGTTTATCTCCGATTTAAACACCTGCCGTAAATACGTGTCATTCTTCAATGGTTAGCAGTTACTCTATTAAATAATGAAAACTGCAATTACTATTCATTTGGACGAGTCCATTATCCTAATACGGTTGCGTGAAGGATTTTAGTATAGGTGAAGGATTCACGTGATCCTCGCTTATAGATATTTGAATTACGCCATATACAATGAGTTTATTCAGTAGTTCTCAAACCACTGTGTATTCACTGCTTTCTGAATCGTTCTTTGTATAGTTCACTGAACCGAAAATCTGTTAACTTTTCAAAAAGACGCCTGCTAAACATCATCCTATTGATCAAGTTGGCTATTCAGTTCTATTTTTAAGATGAACAGCTGCTGCAATGCATTTTAAAGGGTGTTGTATCCTAACGATATGAAACGAATAAATAAAGAATAGCATATCGTCAATATAAAACCGCGAATAATATCAATAAATAATATACGAGGGTAGCCCAGAAAGTAATGCATCACAATTTTTTTCTTCAACAATTATTTATTGAATACAATGAAACTTATACACACGAAAGAATGATGTTTCTTCTACACTCACTATTTTTCCACATAATCTCCGTCCCGTTCTATGACCTTCCTCCAGCGGGACACATCACGTGTATGCCCTGTCGGTAGCAGTCCTTGTTCTGTTCACGCAGCCATGTCTTCACTGTACGAATCACCTCTTCGTCATCCTCAAAATGTCTTCCACGAATGGCATTCTTCAATGGCCCAAACAAGTGAAAGTCTGAGGGCGCTAGGTCAGGGCTGTAGGATGGATGGCGTAACACTGTCCAACCCTGTTTCGTGATGTGTTCCCTTGTCAGGCGAACAGTCGAGGATGGCCGCCCCGACCGCGGCAAATCTTGGAGCTCCGCCGAACCGCTTTCTGACGGCCTCACCCTCTGTGCCCAGCGACTAACCGTACTTCTGTCGACTGCTGATGCTCCATAAACTGCACATAAGCGTTTGTGAATGTTTCCAACCGTTTCTTGCTCCGCAGTAAGAAATTCAATGACGACACGCTGCTTGTAACGTACATCATTTACAGACGCCATGTTGTTCCATTGCTGCACGTACGCTATCTGTCGGAAGAAACGGAAACTTCGCGCGCGCACTCCGAAAACTTCAAAGAATGCATATCTCAAGTTTCGCGTTCGTACCATTGTTGGGGACGGAGAAAAAAATTGTGGTGCATTACTTTCTGGACTACCAATAAGATTTGTGTTTTCCTTTCACGATTTCATGATTTTATTTCATTTCAGAACATGCTATTCGGATTTCCTAAAACTTTTATTACTGGTTTGAGTTAATATCCAAAATGCAAATTTAGAAATAAATTAGAGTTAATAAATTAGATTCCTCTGTTATTATACATAATGTAATTTACGCATTAAGGTAATTTAACCAAAAGTTGAACACTATATATAACATTCAATGAAATTCTTAATAATGCATTTATGAAATTCTGTTTGTTTGTGGTTGTTTAGTTGTTAGGTTTTTACGAATCAACATCTAAACCATTTTGCACCCTTTTTCACATGACTAATATCTTTACGTATTTTTGAGTCAATTCTACGTCAATTTCGTTTTTCCTCATTTGTCAGACGAACACATTCATGCTCATGGAAGGATACGAACCCGCGACGTAGAGTTTAGAACTGGAAAACCTAAACCCAAGCACTCTGTTTGTGCAGATAGCAAATAGCAATCCGATAATAATGAAAATATTTGAATATTTATGTTACCTTTAAACGTAAGATATTAACGTATGCAATATAATTGGATATTATATAGTCAGTTTAGTCAATAGCCAATAGTCTATATGTGAATTGTAATTCGAAATGCGTTAGCTCTTTTATATTAAATGACATTCATGTTATAGTACTGCTTTAAAGCTGCCCCCTCTCGTCGTTGAAACTAGGTTATCAATATAGAAATTAAAAAATAAAAATTAAAAAATATTTAATTGTGCAACTAAAATATTTTTAATAAATTCCTATAATAACAAATATCTAAAAAAGTATGTGCAAATTGCCGCTGAGATTAAACTTCTATGGAAGAAAGGACACAATAACTAATAAAGTAATAAATTTAAAAAAAATTTTATATCAAACAAGTCAGGTAACTGAAATGTCCAGGACCGATAGTATTTTAAGGCATTCGAGAATAAAAACGAAAGTATTTGATTTCTAAAGAAGTCTTTGGTTAAGATTAGATGAGGCTGCTAAGAAAGCCTCTGGTTGCTAAGCAAGGCATACTTCTCAGGGAAATGCATAGTTCAAACTGATTAAACTATCTGAGAAGTTTAATGCAGAAAGTAGCAATTCTCTATAGATTAGAACATATAAGAATCCTTTAACTTGTAAGCATTCCAATTTAATGAAATAAGCGTTAATTGTTGAAGCGTTCTGTGTAAGGGTGAATTTTTTCTACATAAACAATTGTTAACGCTTTTCTACGTAACCATGTACTATTGAAGCGAACGATTAGCTACTATACTCTGTCCAACGAAATTTGGAGTGGGCGTGTCCAGTTAAACTTCCTATTTCAATTGTTAGACATTGTTGTTTCTACTTTGGCAACAATGTACGGATATTTATAAAGGAAAGGACGAGACACAAAAACCCTGGAATGCAATAAATAATAGTTAATAAATAAAAAAGAAAAAGAAAATAATAATTAACAAATAACAAGATAATTAATAAATATATAAGTAAAATCAAAATAAACCTAAAAATCAAATAAAAAGCTGACGTTTCGGGTAGAGACTATCCTTTATCAAAGCAAAAAGGATAATTCTCTAAAGGCAATAAGAATATTAGAGAATTATCCTGAAGTTATGAAAAAATCGACAATCGAACAGTGAAGTGTGAAAGTGTAAATCCACCCATGTGGGTGCATGTTGGTGAAATCTTGAAAGTTTGGCAAAAAGTTTGCACGAATGTGTAAATCCACCCATGTGGGTGCGTGTCGGTGAAAATCATGAACGTTTCCCAAAAGTGTGCACGAAAGTGTAAAGTACATTTGTTAGGATGGGACGAAAGCAGCACTTTCACAAAGCTCATC
>JAHWFO010039269.1:1743839-1768555 GCA_023313115.1 Rhysida immarginata
CAATTATCGGGTTTCGGGAAATCATGTACAAAGTAATTAAATAGCACAGGCCCGAGGACAGAACCCTGAGGGACACCGGCCTTTACAACACGGGGTGTGGAAAGATCTTCTCCAACTTTGGCTTGATAGGATCTGCCGTCAAGAAAGGATTTCACCATCAAAATCAAATCGGCAGGGAACCCGTCTCTGATCATTTTGTAGACAAGGCCCTCATGCCACACTTGGTCAAAAGCTTTACTGACATCGAGAAATACCACCCCACAGTACCTGGATAGGTTCAGGGGGGTGCTCAGGTCTTCAACGAGCCTCCATATCTGCATCGGACAAGAGTGGGCAGCACGAAAGCCAAACTGCTCTTCCCGAAAAAGGTCATTTACTAGACAGTGATCTTGGAATCTGACGAGGATCGTTCTCTCCAACACTTTGGGCATCGTGGGTAGCAGGCTAATAGGTCGGTAACTCGCCGGAATTGCAGGATTTTGCCCCTGCTTGGGGATACTCAACACAATAGATTTCTTCCAAGCCACAGGTAAATAAGAAAATTTCCAGCAGTCGCTAATGATATTGGTGAGAAAGTCAATAAAGTTCTTTGGGAGATTCATAAGGGCGTTATTACTCACCTTGTCTTTTCCTGGAGTCTTCTTCTTTTTCAGTTTACTTATGATGTTGGCGATCTCTCCAGCCTCGATGTTGTACTTCGTTAAATGCTGCGGGACTTCATCAAAGTTGACAATACCTTCTTCCACACGCTGAGACATGATTTGGCTCTCGGGCTTATCGTTGGTAGGAGTAACAAACTGCATTTCCAGTGAATCTGCAATGACTTGGGCCTTGTCCTGATCAGTTTGGACATAGTCACCTTGTGGAGTACGTAGTGGAGGAAGCGTATCATTCTTCCTCCTCTGTAAAGCTCTGACCATACTCCAAATGGAATTGTCGCGAGCCGACAAGCTTTTGAGTTTTTCATTCCATCTAGCGTCGCGAAGCTCTTTTATATCCTCTTGGACTCTTCGCACTAGCCTGTTATACTTGGTTTTGAGCCAGGGTTCACGATAACGTTGCCATAGTCTACGAGTCCTGTTTCTTTCAGAAATTAGGCGTTGGATTCCAGGAGTGAGCTGGGTTCGATGGGTAAAGCATGACCAAGAGTCCAGGGAATGCTTGTATTGAAATTCAACTTTTGGGTCGTTAAGAAATGAAATTATGTTGTCTGATACCGAAGGTACGTTTTAAACATAAAATTGTAGTCAAACACAAACAAATTTAGCACACTTTTAATTCCTGTTTCTGAAAAACAGATACCTACACTTTTCTAGGTAAAATGTTATGGTACCAATAATTAATGCCCACCATTTAAATTTGAAATGCCGAAAGTCTAGTTTTTCTTAATTAGACTTTAAACCCCTAACATGCATAAAATTCTAAAGCCAGGAAATAAGAAAATAGTGAAAAGGTTAAAGGTTGAATGAGTGCTACAAATAAGCGTTTATACGCTTCCTATAAATATTTGAACCCTTGTAGCTGAACCGTTGAACCGTTACTGTTTCGCCATTCAAAAGAATGACAATTCTGTGAATTCAGCGCGTCAAAATCTACAAACTCATACAAGGTGATTTTCAGAAAGCACATACATGTATAGTAGAATCTCTCTGGAAACTTTTGTGTAATGAGCTCTGTCTTACACTTAACAGAGAAAGTAAATTGACAGAAGGTATTCAAAATGTTTTCTCTCCACATCTTTTCACAACTGAGACTTACTCATATTTGTTCAGGTAAATGAAGTTCATAATTATGTTTACACCAAGGTCCTCAGGATAATCGTAACTTTGCAACGTTACCGAATTCATTCGCAATGGACAAATTGCTCAAGTATCCCTTAAATGAGTAAATGTTAAAATGTTTAACACGAGTATAATTATTTAAATTCATGAAACTACGTAAGCGCCAGAGCGATAGTTCTATTAAAAATTCGGACATAAATCAATTTTGAACCTGTCAAATGATATTTTTTTACATTAAAAAATATTGAGCTTCTTCGTTAGAATATCTATATAACGTGAGAGCCTGCGTCTTTGGAGCTGCGTCTTCGTTGAAGAGAATAAAATGCTTCCGATGGAGTGTCGAGCTGTTCGCCATAGATGACAATGCTGCTAAGCTACAATGTACACGAAAATATTCGCACACCTCTTATAAAATTGAATTTTAATCATGCGGGTATAACTTTAGAACAACAGTCGAATAACTTTAGAACAAAAGGTGTGCTAAGGTCATGAAATTCAGGTTTATGTGTAGGAAAATGCCAGTAAATGTAAAAACGATCTGATAATAGGGAGGTGTCACGTGGATTTCGTCAGAGACCGCGTTCGGCGAAACCGAAAGAAGTTGATGACGCGAAGATGTTACGTGATCATCAAAGAGCCACTCCGAAAGCGACACGAGCGGGGAAAAAAGAAAGAGGACAGAGAGAATTTTGGCAGCAACGGGGAAGGTCAGGAAATCAGGTCGGCCTCCACGTTGTGGAAAAATTCAAACATGAAGGGCGACCGTTCAAGCGGAGTCGACGTCGTAGAGGAGGCGGAGATTCGTTGGTAACGTCGGCAGAGAGGGAGGTTTCTTCCGGAGAACGTCGCGACAGCGACCAGGTGATAGCAGCCGGCGAGGGAGAGGACTCCGATTTTCGCTACGCAGAAAGCGAACAAGGACCCGTGCTCACTCCAGGTTTAAACGACGTTGAATGGCAGCATCTAATAACGAGAGCCATTGACCGTGTTTTGACGGAGCTGTTCAGTGTGACCAGAGGGAAATTTGCCGTCCTCTAGTTCACCACCAACGTCTAATGGATCGTCCCCGTCGAAGGAGAGCGAAACCAGTGTTCTTCGCCACGTATTCTCCGGGTACGAGCGGACTTTAATTTTTCACGAACTTATTCATTTTATTTACGAGAGAGTAACATTAAATGTCACCGTACTCCATATGAACGTCATAGAGTCACAGATGGTTCTTTATCAGAAAATTTTTACGGACGACCCCATTGGACTCAACGTAGGAGATACGGTTATCGGGATTTATCCCTTTTCCCTTGGAGCCTATTTTCTAAGAGGTGCAGGGGGATTTATCCTGAGGCCTTGAAATTTAGCCACGTAATCCTAACACGAACTTTTTGCCGTTACGTCAAGGGCAGTGCTGAAACTCTAAGATTGTCGAACTTATCACATCACGTGAACGAGCCGTTGCTTCGAACTTAATTGTGTTTTATACTCCAAGTATTTCAAAGCCGGGAGGGGCGTAATTCGGAGATAACAATTGGTCAAATTATTTCTACACAAGCTTCCTATAATGTACTTTCTTCTCTGCTGGTCTACAGCTTGATTTTGTAATTTTTCTTCAGGCGAGAATCTACCGTCTACGCATCAGCAGCGCATGATCGTCATAAAAGATTAAGGTCACGACCCGACTGTGTGTTTGGTGTCATTTTTCTTGGTGGTGTGTATTTCTACATATGTGTTTATGGCATCGGGTTGACGACATCTGGGGTCAGTTATATGAAAGTGCATGTTATGCATGTCGCCAATGTAAATGGTGGTGCATTTCAGAAGTGATTAGTGTTTTTTTTTTTTTATGCTACCAGTTTAATGTGTTACTGTGTGTGTTTACGTAGTATTAAAGGCCAGTGCGCCATAACCGTGTAGCGGTTCCATTTTTGTGCCTTAATTACTCAGCTTCAAAAAACGAATGTGATAGTGCTAATTGTGTGCTACGGTGTACCTATTGTGTTCTGTGCCCTATAAGTTCAAATTATAGTGCGGTGTTCCTCGGATTTTTGACTAGCGACTTATGCTGCAAGTGTGATTTTATTCCCACGCATAATTACGCTCGTGGTAGTGTTTCAGCGTGCTCATCGGTGCCTACTTCAAACTTCGTCCAGAGCAACAATAGTTCTCCAATGCGTCTCGGCGAGTTAACTACTGCCTCGTCATTCGCCTGGTAATCTCAGCAACGGATTCATCTATTCCGACTACAGCGATGTCATCATCTTCTGGCTTACAGCTACTACAATAGTTTTCCCATTTCGTCTCGGCGAGTTAACTTCCGCCTCGTCATTCGTCTGGGACTTCTTCACAGCGCCATCCTTGTACGCTGCTACAGCCTTCTCAGCAACTTTATTCATCCATGCTTTAGACATAGAGCCGGTATTTCAGTGAGCCATCTTCAATCTCGTCTTTCATCGGACATTTCGTTTTTTGCTCTTAGCCGTCAGCCCCACAGCTAAGGATCGGACGAAAGACTTTATTCGCAAATGCTCGACACGCCTCGACTTTGCTAACCTGGCTTTAATTAAGTCTATTTATTTCCGTTCAGGCAACCAACAGAACTTTAAGACTTTTGTGTATTTGTTTACATTTATCATTCCACTTCCACTGCTTAATTATTTTTTTTTTGACTTCTCATTTAACGAAAACGTTTTTACATCGTTTTGTGGCAGGCCACCTATTATGATTTCTTTAAATCCTGATCAATAAAGTATTGATTTATAAACTTTTATTACGTTTTTACTCTGCAAAATCCACTTGACAGGAGGGTTAAAGTTTAGTTTGCCAACAGGACAATTCAGCAACTCCTGTTTTTCTACCTAACTTTATATCCGGCTTAAAAGCACACTGAATAAATAAAATATATTAGAGATAATGGTAGAGGAAAGTTTGTATGCGGTCCCCTCCCCCTCTACCTCTCAGCTCAGAGTAGAAATACTCTGACCAAATTGATACAAATGGAACATCCAAGCATCTTACAATTGCATCGCTATCGACGACTGTGGTGGTAACTACTTTAATCGTGGATGCTATAGTTGCCGAAAGATAAATGGGCCATTTTATCAGCTAAGTGGTAACAACTCTCATGGGCAATCGTATCAAGGGTACCTTGAGTATGTCAACGATGGGCGTAGCAACGAACACAAGTGATACCAAATAAATAATGACAGAAACTTTACTTTCCTGCTTTTAAAACGAACATATTAACCCTCGTTTAACATAAAATCCACAGTTTATAAATTAGGAAAAAAAAAGAAATTTAGGTGACAAAAATGTTTTGATATTAATTTAGCTCAAACACAGCCTCAAGAAATACTTTACTTTGGATATCTATAGTTGAGGTTGTGTTTATACGATTTACGTAGTGTCAGAATATATCAGTGTAATTGTGAATTTGTTTCTGAATCGGCAACTGTTATTCAGAAAGTTTAAATGTATGCTGGGTGCGGTTGGTAACTGCGTCATCTTGATGTCTAGCAAGTTCTTCTCTTCAGCCCTTTGATAAAGATATCATAAAATATGTTAGATTGTTATATTACAGCATTTTTATACTAATACATTGTGTGATATTTTTTGATGTATCACCCCCTCCTCCGAAAACAACTTTTGGATTTTATTGCGGGATACTAGCGTTTTAAGTTTGGTGCTTTAATAATGAAAAGAGCTGTAACGAAGTTCAACAAATCCAACTACACAATAAAACTGATTAAAACAAAAGCCTCTCGTTTTTTATTCATTACTTTCACCGTTTCATTTTCTCTCGTGGTAGTAGTTTTTAATTGAGGATGAGTTCAACCGTAAACCGAATGAGACAAATTAGAAAAAGCTCCCG
This sequence comes from Rhysida immarginata, assembly GCA_023313115.1. Lineage (NCBI taxonomy): Eukaryota > Metazoa > Arthropoda > Chilopoda > Scolopendromorpha > Scolopendridae > Rhysida > Rhysida immarginata. Next base: position 1,749,483 of record JAHWFO010039269.1, read on the forward strand.
GGAACTATAAAGCAAAGGAGACAGGAATGTTTTAATTGGGGGGAAAGAAAATTAGAAAATGCGACTATTATCTACAACCAGTTTTAGGAAACCGAGCACTCTTGTTCTTTCCCAAACCTCTGCTTCCAAGTTTTAATTGTAATGTTATAAAGTGGTGATAGCGAGAGAGGGTAGAGGTGAACGATTAATGATAACATGAATAATCATGGCATGTATGGTTTTTCCAATGATTAATTGATGATGACAAGGAACGAGAGTGTGCGGCAGGGAAGTCGTCGGTCGGCGTTTTCCACTCGCCATTAACGGGTGAATGACATGAAGGAGAGGAGAAGGAAACCGCAATTGTTCAATCTTTATCAACTCAGCGGGTCTTTTTCGAAATGGAATCGATTCCTGCAAAGAGAGATCGTTTAAAATCACGAAGCCGAACGAGAGGAAATAAATGAATTCCATCTCCAGGGGTAACTGGAATTTTTTTTTATTGAGCGCAATGAAATTGGTTGATTTGTCACTCGTTAAGTTTTCCATTTTTTTTCTCTTCATTATTAAACAGTGCGTTGAGCGTGAAAATAAATGCTTAAAGGCAAATATCAACAAGATGGTAAAATTGCACTAGGTTGTAATTCCAATGATTTACGAAATTAATATTTTCTAGATCACTGGTTTCCATTTGGTGGCCGCGACTTCTAGTGATCAATGGAGTCCGTGATATCAGTATTTATTACAGCTTTTTATAAAACACTAACCTATTTCTCAAGTACAGCTACTACAAAGAAAACAAGGATTACAAGTATTAGCTCTGTGGTTTATTTTTTAAAAGAAAAAAAAGGAATCCATAGCGTTAACTAATTGATCAAACAACGCTGCAACAGATGAGTATGCCTTTCAACATTTAGGGCCATGTCTTTAGCAGTTCTCTCGTTGAGAATGAACTTGTCAATTATTTGTGTTATTCAAGAAAACTCATGTGTAATAGTGCCATGCTGTCATAAGCATTGGAAGTAGGAAACTACTTATTGGTTTTATCGTGTCTGTCTGCCTGTCTGTCTCTCTCTTTATTCTTTGACCCACTGAGTTTGGTGTTATGGGATAGGACCTATTCCGTCTTATTAACTTGCTTTATTATTTTATTGTCCTTCTAGCCTTTTATTGGGTGGGTACAAATGAAATGGCGACTTTATATTTTATAAAAAATGCAAAGAAAGCAACGCCACATGCCTATTTATTCAAAATAATCTCTATCCGAAGCAACACATTATTGCAAACTCGTGGCTAGTTTAGGTTAGGCTAGGTTTAAAATCCTATATTTGAAAAATTCAGCATCTCTGATTGTGTTCCATTGTTCCATTGCCAAATACAGTGATACATCAAGTATCCATTGGATGTAGCAAAGCTTCGTAGGTCAATTTGTGGATTTGCTGCATGATTACCAATGAAGTATGCTGTTGGGTAACTACTTCTATTGACAAGTGCTAGCTGCTTAATGCAGAGTCTGCTGTATATCTGTACAGTATTTATATACTGTTGTGACTTGACTCGTGGAATAGTGAATGATACCGTCAGATGACCACCGTAAGCATTATACCTTTTGCATGGAATAGGTGCTTTAGGAATTCTTCCTGTAACCTCATTTGCTCCCAACTATTTAATTGAGTGTGCATGGTTGTAATACGCTATCCACTTATCGCCATCTGCACTTCATCATGTTACTTGTTCGTCAAAGTATTGCTGCACTGGATCGGCATCGGACCGGGTCTCATTCCGGGGTTCGTATGGATGACGTGTGGAAAATCCACATGCTAGCGCCATAGCACGATGAATCTTAGAATTTGTCGAGTCTAGATATATATAGGGTGGATACAAAAATGACCCCCTCCCCTTTTATTTTCGTAACCGAAGCAGACATGTCAATTTTGATGAATCCAATGAATAGGAAGTTGTGGGTGACCTATCCCATGGTGCACTTTTCATCATCCCAAATAAGCCAATTAGGACACATTCAAAATCCTATCTTAAAAACTGTAAAAGATACACGAAAAATTCCAATTGAAGACTTGTTCAGCATGGAATTCCGAACAAAACAAAAAAATATTTCCAAAAGCCGATGAACGGATCACCAACAATCACATGTTGAATTTTTTAGGTTACCTCCCTATCACTTCACAAAGACATTTGAATGTTCATCAACATGCAAATCAGGAAATTACCAAAAATTAGCATAATAACATTCACTTTCATAAGGAAAAGCAAATAAAAGGCCTGTGTCAGCATAGAGAAGACAACAATTCCAGGATGGCAAGCTACACTATTCCTGAAATGGTCAACATGATCTGCTTTGGATTATGATTGTTGGCCTCCTACCTTCTACCTAAATTCTTATTGGCATTATTAAAAATATTTTCTAACTTGAATGCCGGATTAAAAATTATCTTATGACTTGATCTACTCAAATGATAGGGACATCTTAACCCACTATTTTTAATACAAAGAATAACTCTTTAACCGTAACCTCTGCTTGGTCCCTAAATAGCTGGTTAAGACAGTTTAAATATTTATTTTCGATTAGATTTAGATATATTTGAACTGTCGATCTATTATTAGTTGATAAAGAGTATAAAAATGTACAGAATCTAGTATGCATTTAGCCAATCTAATAAATCGTTGATTTTCTTTAGTGTACTGTATTTTCGTGTCATAGAATAGTTTAGATAAACCTTCACAATGGTCACAGTTATTGCTACACTTTGTGCTGCATTATGTAACTTGAATGATCCTATTGTTCATTTTTAAACAAATCATTTGTTATAAATAAAACCTTAATTCAAAATAAAATTTCATTTTTCTTTATTCATTTAATACTTACATTTCTTCACATTCTTGACAAAACCACTGTGCCTTTCTTGATGGTGTTTTTTTTTCAGTTTTACACAGCTGAAATTAAACCATTTATATTATACATTACATACTAGCTAGTATGTAGTAGATATAGCTGATAACCCGGCATCGCCTGGGACTTCATTTATCCTCTTGTTGGGTTGACCTGCTTCAGATTAAAATGATATCCATTTTCACCCCCAATTTTAATATTAAAATATTAATCTGGATTTATAATGCATATTTATATTTCAAAAGTTCACTATATTCTTTCTAAAGAAAAAAAAATCAAGATTATATTAATTTTCGAATTTCAGTTATTAGATATTTGTAAATTTACTTTGCAGCAGTGTCTAACAATTGAAATCGAAATTTTTTTTGGATTGCCTAGCTTTTCCTTCGTTGGATAGAGTACGAAGGCAATCCATGTTGTTTAAAAATATTATTAAAGTAGTAACTCAAGCTTTAAGTAGTTCAGGTTGTCTATAAAAATTATTCTAAAGATAATGTTGATGATGATGATGATGCCATTATTTGAAATCTGTTTTGTTGGATTGTTTGTGAATAAGAAACAAAAGAATACAAAAAATTATTAGCCTTGTATAAAGGAAATTGTAAATTGTTTATTGTTTAGATAAAGATGTTATGTGTTTAAATTTATATTAAAAAACTATTTAATATATTTTAGCACAATAACACGATTCGCAGAGATTATATTGGTTTCGCTTCGTTTTTGTTTTTAACGCATCTTTACTATCGCTGTCAAAGTATAAATAACGTTTATGAGAAAAGTGAGTTAAAATATTACTTTTTGAAAAATTAAACTAAGAATTAAAAAAACATTTATCCCACTGTTATACGGAAAATGTAATTAGTTCGTCGACAATTATGTGCTTAATGGTGATCGCCGTGAGATATTTCGCCCTTCAAAGTTTCCCGTTCAGCCACACAATAGGTTCGTCTTTCAAATATGTTAATAGCCTTCCTATTCTCCGTAAGGAGACTTGGTGGTTTTCAAGGGAATCGGTTCAATGTTTTTCTAGAAATAAATCACAATCGTGGTCAAAGCAGCACATTTTCGCTTCACAAAGTGATAAAGGGCATACATTATAATAGGATATAAAGAAGTAAACTAATTTGAGGAAATTGACAAGTTTAAGCAGGCTGAATTAAATATAATTATCTTTTACTGAAACAATAGACAAATAGTAAATAAATGTAATCTCTACGTGAATTTACATTTTAATACATTGTATCAATGAAAGGTTAATGAAACTTTGACATTTAACTGCTGCGTTATTTTTGCCACTTAAAAACATCATCTGTCGCTTTTTTTCTTAATTGTTCGGCTTATTTTTATTAATTAGCTCATTCTGATCGTCCACTTGAAATCAATTCCTATTCTAATCTCAGGAATCCTTGTCCTGTATTTATTCTGTTTTGTATCGCTTTAGAATCATCTGAGTAGAGCCAGAATGGATTGATACAGGACTAAGACTAAGATATTTCATAAAGTTTTCTCCATATCTTATGCATCTTGTAAACACGAACATATAAAAGAAAAATAAATATTGTTTTACTGTGTAATTTTTTCTCTATTTTATTAAGTTATTTCAAAGTCCGTTTTTTCTTTATTTATTGGATCGTTCTTGCCCCTTCCTTCAATATCTATTGTATTTCTTTACAGATATTATAATATGATGAACACTAGTCACTAAAATCGTTTAAATTACAAAACATTTGGTATTGAGAAAATGAAAAAGTCTTGATTACGAAATATTCTTAAGAAAATAAAAAGAAATTTAAACGATATTAAAGGTGATGATTGAAAGAGTAACAACCTGAGATTAAAACCTCATACACATAACAAAAAATATGTAGACTGATGTATAGTGCTATGAATATTTATTTACATCATCAGTAAGAACGATATTCTGAATTGCAGCAATGTGTTCGAATTTTTTTCCTACAGGTGTTTGACTTTCTTTGGCAGATGTTTTGAAAATGAATTTTCAGTTTCTGTGTAGTTCTTAAGTCTTATGATAATCATTAATCGTCGGTAATAATGATGCTGATATCAAAAATGGACAATTTAATAAACGAAAACGTATCATTTCATCCAACGAAATTTAGAAACTTGACGAAATTTACATTTCAGTGTTTATTTAGCATGGGCACATTTTGGACTTTTAGTATATCTTTTTCAAACCATTTTAAGCAGCATTTTTTGATTAAAAGTTGTTGTTTTTTTTGTTTTTGTTTTTTTTTTGAATCTTTGAAAACGGGATAAAGAGAGCAGTTCTTATTAGTTTATTTGACACATCTGCATCAAAAGAGTGTCATATCGATATGAAGTAATTCGAAAATGTGCCCCTTTATACTTAATGACTTATATTTCTGTTCAAAAGAAATATCTTTGCCCCTTATGAATATATATGATTTAATTAAATATTATTTAGAGTAATTACATTTAAGAAGAGAAAATTAGTTTTTGAAAAAATAAATTTTGGACAAAGAATAAATGTTGAGCGAATAGATTATTAATGTAGCCCTTATAATTTAAACAAAAATAATCTTTCTTAAGCGTAGGAAGAATATACAATAAAGTTGGTATCTTAAAAATTTCAATTAAGCATTGCATCATCATAATAAATTTTTATCGGGCTAACTGAAAAATTTAAAGCTAAATAAAAGCTTCATTATCACTGAAAAAGCCTGCAAAAATTATTCTTATCCTTCTATATCCTTGGAGTTTTAAAGCAGCAACTGAGCTATTGGTATTTTTAAATTTTAAAGCCTGGAGTCTTTTCAACTTCTTTCTTCCTTTTTTTTTTTTTTTTTTTTTTTTTTTTTTTGGACTGCTGTCCTGTAATCGTTACTTGTTTCAGTTGCTGTGATTTCCGGAGTGGCCATATTTCCCCTTAACCTCTCCATCACTGAGAACGAACTGGCGCAGTTCTTGGAGAGCGCCCACATAATTTCCACTTAATAATTCTAATTACAGACGTAAGTCAGGAACCAAGATGGACGACTGCGTCAAAGTGGATCGCACAAGTGAAGCAAAAGTCGAGCTCCATTAACTCTCTTTAAGTCGGGCTTCCAAGAGAAGCAACGAGACATACACAGACACATAATACGCAGGATCTCCTCTTCCTCATTCTTCTCCTTTATATCGAAGCAAAGCAACCCCCTTAAAGAGCAACAATGATTTGTGAGGGAGCTCTTCAGAGGTTTGTCTTGAAGGTCTTAGGTTCACTTGAAAATAACTCGGATGTTCAGGAATGAATGGCAGGTCTAACATCGAAGGAAAAGAACCTCACGAGTAATTTGCGAGATTATAATCGATATAAAATTGTTCCATATTCATGATAAAATAATAAATAATCACTATGCTATTTAAGAACAAGATTTAGAGCCAAATAACCTAACATTGTTCTTAGAGGTTATTGAATTTTCTTCAGCTGCTCCAATCAATTTACGCCTTCATAAATTATCGCGCGCGTTACGTGAATGCATCTTTCAGAAGAAATAATATTTTATCATATTTTCCTATTTAAAACGCAAGAATTTATGTTTTTCAAATATTAAAATTAAATATAGCCAGGCCTTTTTAATATTAGTCAGTTAAGTTGTTCAATAAACTATGAAGCGACATATTTCTGAAATTTGGATTTATAAGAAGATTATTAGGAGAAATAGATATGTATTTCCACTTCTGTGCTTCCAGACAATATGTTAGGAGTTTTTATTTATACAAATTCTTTCTTTTAGGATTAAAATTGGTATGTCTCGCTTCCGGAACAAAGAGCTTTTTATCGCTATATATCAAATTAGAAAATTGATCATTTATCATTGCAATTTTCAATAAAGTTTGTATGTCATAATACTATTCTTAAAATTTTTGCTGGAAAATATTTTCTTGAAGAATGATTCTACATTTTACTTTAGAAATGGGCGCTAATTAATATTTCTTAAAATAACCGTTACTTTTTCACAGTTTAAAATTTTATTTTAAAAGGCGTTTATAAGACACATTTTCAACAGCGATGCACGATCTGGCTGCTATTATCATCAAAAAAGTTGAACTTTGGCGTTGAAAAAAGATTTTCTACCTCAATTGTCGGTTTTTTATTACTGTTACCATATTGTAAGGCGAAGAAGTCATTATTTGCCATGTCTGGGAAACGTGGTGGTTGAGACAATAGTTCAAAGTCAAACCACAGCACAGCGCCTCCATTCCAGACCGAGTGTATGGTCATCAGTGATGAATACACCTTTCGTTAACATCCCTCTTTTCTTCCGCTTGATCTGTACATTTTTTTCAAAACATCCGGGTAATACTTTGTAGGGATGTTCTGTCCTTTATTTGCATAATCTGCTTTATACCCTATACTACAATTCTTGATCATCATTGATTTAAACATGATGAAAGTTTCAGACTTCATCAAGTTCAAATCAAGATGTTTACACTGCAGTACTGGGATCATCATAATGGGACAACGCCAGAATTTTTGCAGCTGCATGATAACAAATATCGCTTCTGGCTATAGGAACATCTTTCTTTGCCTGCCGTATCCAACTTTATTTGACGTCAAAATATGTCGTTTTTTATCTTGATTTAGTTAATCAATGCCATTTGAATAAACAGAATTTTGCTCTAAAATATTTGCTGAAGCAGCATATTTCACCATTGTGAAAAGCCTTGTAGTCTCTCGTTTCACCGTTACCTTTTGTAAGGAGTCGATCATATTATAGGAATTTGATTAAAATCGTTGAGATCGTAATAATTACGCTTCAGTGAACTACACTTTAGTCAAATGACATATCATTTTCAGCGAGTTGATCAAGAATTTTAGCGTGAACATGTGTATGATAATTCTGCTAGAATTCCAAAAAACACCTTTCCTGATGATGACAGGAGTTTTGGCAAGAATGGAAATACCTCATCCACTTTTCACACAGTCATACGCCAGTGTATTATCTCCGTATACTTTCGTTTTCATTTCCTCATGAATATATGTTGCTGATTTCCCTTGCAGATGAAAAAAAAAGTATGACGATGTTCTCGTTTATGTTGCCTCCAAAACAACACCCACATTAGTGCTTCTTGCGATCTGGCAAAAATTTTTCTATGCATATAAGTCTCTCCCTTACAAGAAATTCAGTTCTTCTTCCAAGGTATACAATAAATAAATATTATCAAATAAATAGTATAAATAAAATGTACTGTTGTATTAATAAAATAATTTTTAATTTACAATGCTGTAGATAACAAATGCATTAATGATGCTAAAGTTAATACGCCCACAACTTTTGTTTTGCTTAAAAACTTCATCTATGATCACTATTAGCTCAAAGAAATTAATTATACACAGACCATTAAAAAAACAAAACAGTGTCATTAAAAATGTATAAATTAATCAACAATTGATGGAAGATGTTACCATTAACTGCGTTTTAGGGGGGACATACATAACCACTATATATAACCAACACGCTCCTAGCTTCCTTTGGTAATTAATGTTTTGAGGCGTGTCCTTGTCTGGTTTCCCCATTTTTAATGAAAATTACGCGTTACCTTTTTAGATGAAGGGCATTGTCCTCGGTGATCTCCTGTGATTCCCCTCCCCCATGAGAAACACACCATTTCGGACTAACTTTTAACACAGTTAAATGTTCCACCGAAACACGAAAGTGTGGGAGCAATTTTTGAATAGATGTCGTTAAAACCAAAGGCAATCCGAAAGGCGAACACAATCTCCATTGTTAACAATCTACATCTAAACGGCCTTTTTAAGAGGTTTTTACCCTTTTTTATAAAGAAATAAATTATTTGTCGTTAAATTAATAAAGATGATAATAATTTAGTCTATATAATGTGATTAACATATATCATGAGAATTGTGTTTTTCATAATGTAGTGCTGTGCTGGAAAGCTCCCTGAAAGTTTTAACCATGGATAGTCGCTTTTTTTCGAATTCGTAAAGTAATTTTATACTTTTATGTATTTTATTTTTAATAACAACGGGGAGTACCAGCCAGCAAAAACTGGAGGAAAGAGCCCCTGTTGTCTCTCACAAGTAAAGCCCAAAATCAGGGTTAATGAAAACACACGTAAAAGAACTAAGACGAATCAATACCATAAAATGTATTAGTCAGCAAAGGAAAAAAAAAAAAAGAGAAATAAAAAAAATTAAGAGTGAAAGTTAATCAAACAAAGGAAGATCACGGCCAAATCGATATAATTAAAATATTCAGTAAAATTATTTATAATCTTCATTATAGGACTGATAACTGAAATATTGAACCTCCACTTGATAGAAGATTTTAAGACTAAATCTCTGCGAGACCTTTTAAGCTTTGGAAATTAAAGTCATTTTGTATGGCAGGCACACTTATTCTGTTATGATAACACTTAAGTAAAATATTGCACAGTTGTCTACTAATTATACGGTTAGTATTGAAGATATTGTCCTTGATCTGAAAAGTGTTTTTGTGGTCAATAATAATAATAATAATAATAATAATAATAATAATAATAATAATAATGCATTTGCTAAGACCTAATCATTAGAGGTGGATAAGGGCAGCAGCAAATTTCATAAATAATTAGCAAATTCCTCGTTTCAATATTGATAATTAATCAATGCCACCAGCTAATGCTCTAATACCGGTAATTAACACTCCTACTAAATTTCACAGTTAAAAGCATTTTTATTGTTATTAAATTATCTTTAATTATCTTGAAATGCATATATTCATTTATTTTAAGTTGATCATTAGAATATTAGATGATAAAGACTTTTTTATGATGAATACGAGTATGGTGATCTACTAATACATATTGGTAGTAGTGAATTAATTCTAAAATTCCATTATGCGTCAGTTAAGATACTAATGTAAGTTAAGATCAAATTATGATGTTATTTAATAGCATGATTAATCAAGAGCATCATTAACTTTTAAATAAATAGGAAGGGGAACAGCTTAAAGAAATTAGCTAAACATTGAAGCAATTTAAAAAATAGCTAAAAATTCATGCACAGTAACATCTCATTTTCTGTAATATTTTTAGCAAAAAAAAATTAAAAAAAACAAAACAATAGGTCCTCACAGAAAACTTTATTTAATTTATTTTCCCCATCTTTTGGAGGAAAGCTGCACGAATAAAGGTTTTTATTTTATTTATTTATTATTTATATATTTATTATACAAGGTGACGAAAAACAAATGATATATAATGATACACATAACAGATCAGTGTATAGTGATGCTTTTTGTCCCTATGAACATGGGTCCGAATTTGAACGCTAACTGAGATATGAAACAGAATAAAAATGCCGCCACCAAGATCAACAATTTAATAGCTCAGGTTCCGCCTAGGATAATGAATTTTGGAGGAACAATAGGGTACATAAGACTGTGTTTACCGTTGAAATTTGATCGAATTTCAACGAGTACTTTCCGAGTTACGCATTTAAAATCGTAACAGTGCTTACATGCGAGTACTAACCAGCACGTGTTATTCGGAAATACTCGTTCGTATACAATCAAATTTTAGCCGTATACACAGTTTTATGCCCCCTATTACTCCCTTACATTTCATTTTCCTAGATGCTATAGAACCTGAGTTATTAACATGTTGATTTTGGTGGCGGCAGTCTTATTTCTGTTTATATCTCAGTTAGCGTTCAAATTCGGACCCATGTTCATAGGGACAAAATGCGTCACTATACACTGATCTATTACGTGTTTCATTATCTACCATTTGTATTTCGTCACCCTGTATTTTGGTAAATTAAAAATTAGTCTCCCCTCAAAAAATTAAATTCTTTAAGATTATCATTATCCCAAAGGAGTTTATACAGGTTGCAAGCCATTAATATCTCTCTCAGCGTCATTAACATATGCCGACTTAATATCTGGGGAGGTAACTTAACACTTAAAACTTCCTATGTGCATCTCTTTTCTTCGAATAGCATTTTAAATTTCACTTTAAAAACAACCATATCTGCTTATCGAACTTTATTTAAAGACTGATTACTTTTATATATAACCTTTTATATGTAAGTTATAGAATGGAATACAGATTTATGTCTCATAGTGAATTTAATGATTTCTATGTAGTTAAAATTAAAAATTAAACATATTCAAGTCCTACAAACTTCATACCAACTATCTCAGGGATCAACAAAACATTGGACGTCATCATATTTTGCTTCAAACAAGTGACTGTATTTAGTTTTAAATTAACGCTGTGTAATTAACGATGTATAATTACATCACATCAAACTGTACATCCCATCTTTTTATATTTAATGTTTAATTTTTTAATCATTAAATTCAGTATTAGACATAAACCTTTCATATTTATATATTACTTTTTAAATACAGTATGGACCATGGTCTATAGATATAAATGGTCAACGAGCTCCACTGAAAAATGAAGCTAAAGTTTCTGGCTCCCGATAGGGCGGGAACTCCATTGAAAAGTGGCGCTGCATGTATAATCGGCTCAATTACGCCTGCAGCGCAGCTCTATCGAGAGCTAGAAACTTGAGTTTCATTTTCAGTTTCAATGCAAGACCTCTATCGTAGGTCACGGTCGGCCCTAGTCAACACCACCTAGCGCGATCTCTTTTCTTTAGCTTCTCGAAACAATGGAAAATGGCGGAAGCTCAATGACCATTTCTATAAATGAATATGAAATCTTCAAAATGATAAAATAAATAGAAAATGTATTGGTGGTTATGGCCTGAATTTTTATTACAAAATTATTATAGCAAAGAATGCGCGAGAGGGAATAGCACGAATTCTGTAAACTGAAGTCGTAGCGTTTTTGTTATTTTCTTTTACCATTAAGGTAAAAGAAAACTTACAATAGGATATTTTTTTAGAATAAACCATAACCATAAGCAGATTTATTTTTATTATAATTATACAGTTGATTAAAAATATATATACTCCTTTTAATGGAAAGTAGAATAACATAAAATGAAATAATAAAATCTAAATAAAAGTCACCCAATGTGGAGAAATACAAATGAGGTGGAAGTCTTATGGGGACTGATGTGGACAAAGAAAAAACACAGGTGAAGAGAAGGTATTGTAGAGTAACAGACACAGTAGAAACACAGAAAGATACACAAGAACAGACGATGCACATAAAAGTAGGAGAAAATCTGGTGATGAGGGTCCGATTTATTATTATTATTATTATTAGAAACAAAATCATCAAGTTCTACGGTTTCTTAGTAAATCCAGGACTAAAGTTATTACTCTCGATCCTGTTAGTTGTTTTTTTGTTGACAACGGCAGTTCTGCCCTGCCTGATAGTCTTTTTATTTTTTCTTATCTTGTTTCTGCTTTGTCTTATTCTGTTAGTTACTTTTACTGTGATATTCATTAACCCCGTTTGGGCTCAGCCTGCGGGGAACAACTCAGGGTCTTCCCCTCCGGTCTTTTCCGAAGGGTATTGTCAACACCTCCTAAAAAGTAAGCCTATGCACTGAAATTTGATACATTGTTACATCATCATAAAAAGGCATTGTTAATCGTATTTCTACCAATAATAAACCCTAAATTATGACTTCTTATGACCATGTAACAATGTTTGAATTTTCAGTGCATAGGCTTTCTTTCTAGGAGGTGTTGGTATTGTTCCCTCTGACGTTGTTACATTATTATTATTGTTATTATTGTTATTATTATTATTATTATTATTTAATTTCTTGCCCATAAACATGGAATATAAGGAAATTCAAAAAATAAAAAACATTAAAAAGATTTCATAAGTTTCTGACTCCCCAATACAATTTTTAAAACGGAAATTAAAATGTTTACACAGAAGTTTACTTTTAAAATTCGAGAAAATGAAAAACAGTTGACAAAATTGCTTAAGGAATTTCATTCCATTCCTTATTAAATTTAAATGGAAAATTTCTCCTTTGAAGACTATCAAGCTCAAAAGGAATTTCAAATTTAAATTTTAATCCAAAGTACACTACTTTTTTTATTATTCGTAGCTAAATTGCGTCACGTCTTGGCGATTCGTTATTTACATATTAACGATTGGAAATGTTATTTTTTTTTGTCTTGTACAAAATATATATCTTTTATCATTTGATTGCACTCTTTTGCGTATCCTGACTTTTGCACATACCATATTTAATATTTTGACTTTTGGGACCATATTGCATATTTTTAATTGTCCCAAAAAATGTTCTAGTTCTAAATTACAATGTTAAATATTGTTTTAAATTTCATTACCTTCTGAAATATCCAATCTAATATTGATCAGGAATTGTAAACCAGAAAGTGAATCTATAATATTAAGTAAGCCGCATAGATCATTATAATCTATGAATTGTATTTATAGATAATAAAAAAATCTATTAAAAATCTATAAATATAATAATTGTATTTATATAAAAAAATACCGGAGGCATAACTTCAATTTTCTTTAGCATCTTATCTCCGCTCCTTATTTAGGACGATTTCCTTGAATTCAAGAAATTGCATACCTGTTGACAATTTCAGATGTGCAACGTATATTACTCTACTTTGTTTTCATGCGTACGAAATTTACATAACCCATCGAAGCCACATTGACATTCAGATGGCTGAGTCCATTGATAAAATGCTCCGTCTGCTCGAATGAATCAGTGCGCATGGATTAGTTCACATAGTGAAACATCTCAAAGTCTACAAAGAGTAAATTTTTATGGAGGGCTTTTAACCTCTTAATAGGGGTAGTGAATTAAGCGTGTCATTTTTGAAACCAGGAGCAATTTTATATTGGCAGTAGACAGCAGGGTTTCATCAAGTTGCCTCTTTTTTTTCGTCTTTTTCTCTTTTTTTTTCGTCGTAAAAGGCGGGATGTTGACAATGACACACTCCCACAAGGAGGAATGGTCTGCTCCATTCTGTGTGGCAGGTGGTCGCCAGTGGAGTCTTTTCGGAGGAGACTGACGCACAGCTGGGCCTCTCACTCTTCTCTGCTGCCAACTCAATCCTCGTATAGAGAGAAATAAGAAGACACGACTCCATATATCCCTTTCTCCTGCTCTCCCTTAACTCTTTTCACTTTTTTTTTCCCTCACCCTCATCACTATCCTTTCAACATCTTTTTTTTTTCCTTCCTCTCATCTCTTGGCAGCTTCCTTCGACGCTCTTCGTTTGTTTTCTCTCTCTCTCTCACTCTTGTGTGTGTTTGTGAAGGAAGAACAATTAACGGACGGAGGGAAAACGCACAGAAGGGCGACAGCGGCGGTTTTCCCCTCGCGCTCTCCATCGCAGCCCGTTGTGCGGAAGGCTACAATCGGGTGATCTCATCGGGTTCGCGTTTCTGCGTCGGACGAGGACGAGGGTTGGTGGGCGTGTGAGTGGGGCATTGCGGCGGAGAGGCGTCGCCACTCGCTGCTAACGGGATGAGATGAGCGGCTGTTGTTACCACGGACTCGCATCTTCTTACATGGAGAATGGATATTCCTAGATTTCGATGTGCCCACGGTGACGGCGGCTCTCCCTACCGATTGACCTCCTGTCTCCACTCTGCCTTCTGCCTCTGTATATGGCTCCTTTTTTCCGTCTGTCTATCAGGTAGGTGAATGAAAAAATAATTTTTTTGGTTGCATAGAGAATTTTTTTTTCAAATATTTCCCCATCTGGCGCAATCGCATATCGCACTCATTTTGCACACAAGCGATTCGGCTTCGGTGTTGGTAGTGGCGTGGGTTTCAAAGTTTTAATCGTGAAGTAGGAGATAATATTCTGATTTTTTAAAAAGGAGAATATTTAATTTTGCAATAAAAAACCAGGGTATTTATACATATGTTCCTTATTTACTTTTTAGATTGGATTTTCTCTTTCAGGTTCTTGATAAAAATTTGAAAATTTATTAACCTTTCCACGAAAAAATAATATTCGCAATTAATTTTTAAATTCACTGTATATCATTAAATCTGATAAGCTTACTAAAGGGATTATTATTTTTTATGACGTTATCAAGAAGAAAATAAATTTGTAAAGATTTAAAAATTTTACTCCTTGCATTTAAATAGAACAGTTTTCTATTGATATTCATATACATACATTATATTTTTAACGCAATTAGATATTAAGATTATAATGTAAAATTTAGATCCCGATGGGGGAAATAATGGAATCCACTTGGAAACTTTTTATTGTAAAAATGTAAACTTTTAATATTTCCTTTAGTCATTTCAAAACCGCAGACAGTTTTTAAACCATCAATATAAAGTATTATGTTATTTAATATTATAATATAATAAACTAATTAAAGGCTCCTTTACTAAACTAATTAAGGTTACTATAATTGCATTTCGATGCATATCATAATGTCAATAAACATTGACCAAACTATAATATTTTAATTATACTATACTATACTATGACATAGAACATATTGAATAACTGGACGACTCTCAATATAATGAAGATATAAATAACAATAATGAGACATTTTTCAATCCTTCAAAAGTTATATCTTTTATACCCCGGTCAATCGAAGTCAGGGTGTGAACATTTTCCTATAATAGTTTAGGCTTGTCTCTTCCTCACTAACATACAAATGCGATAACTCATCCAAGAATAGCGAGGTCGTTAAAACTCGATAGTCGTCTAGTAACTTTTTAGTTAGATCGAATAGCTTCCCGCCGCTGCCTGCCCCCTACTTGCTTTTATACTCCCTATCCATCATTTGGCGAAAGGGGTCGTTTTTCTTCTTCCTTTTAACTTTCCCTGTGTATGGCTTGTTGTTTTGATGCTGAACAAACTCCCCCCTCGTCATTTCAGCCCCACTCTTATCAAAAGTGACTCATTATCCCCCACCCGCGTTCGACTTTCAGTTCCTCCATCATCCTCCCTCCCTCCCACTCTCTTTTTCTGGTGATTTTTGCGTCCGGGCTATCCCCCTTTTCCTATCTATCCCCAACCAACCCCGCCCCTCACTTTTCCTTCCCTCTCTCCTTGTCTCTATTTTACAAGCGCCATCTGCTGGTGTGCGATCTCCCATCGTCTGCACTACAAGCGACCAACTGCTCCCGATTGACGCCGCTTGTCTCTGCCGTTGCACTCACTAACAATACCTCATTTGAATGCTGAGGTTTAAGTTTAAGGAAGAGGAGGGGAGGGGAGCAACTAAAAAGGAAAAGTCATGAATTGCATTTATAGGATCAGCTTGGGGAAAATATCTAAGATTTTAATATAAATAAAGCTCTTCCGTTTCTTTCGACGGGAGCAAGAGTAGCAACTTCTTTCAAAGAGCTGCTTTGTTACATTTGCTATAACAGCCAATATAAATGGCTTTTGTTTATATATTAGAAATTACGTTATACATGGTTATTTTTAGTTATTCTGTATCTTTCGTTGATGAGTGAATGCATATTCAAACTCGTTCTTAAAGGAAAAATTTCAGTTTAATTTAAATGTACCGAATTACTACGAAGTATATAATTGCATTAAAATACTAACTCATTAGCATTTTATTGGCGATGATCTTTTAATATATTTTTAGAATGTTTTCATATTTTGATAGTTCACAGTATTAATTCATAACAAATTTTATATCCTTCTGCAAATATTCACATAATAAAAACAAAGAAATAAACGTAATGTAGGAATTTCGTGAGTGTATGTCTTTTCTAGATCTTACTCGTTGGCAAAAAGCCATATATAAAATTGTACAATATATATTCTTCAAATTTGATTTAAAAGGCTCCCCATACACAGGACTTCCCTGTATAACGCATTAAATGAAACTGATTACTGAAATTTTTATGTTATATTAATGAATTATAATATATCAAACTACATAATTGAGAGTGTACGTGACCATCAGAAAATTAATTCTTTGAGCGCCGAGAGATGGTATTACTTTAGTAGTACATTAAAATAATAAACTCGTGTTTTATTTTATTCAGATTAAAATAAATTAAAATTAAATCTAAACTGGTTATTTAACTAATAATATTATTAATTAGTTAAAAACAAATAATTTTCTCTTTTATAAAGATTAAAAATTCCAAAATAAAATGAAGGTCAAACAAAAAGTCAATCAACTGTCATATGCAACAATCAAATACTTTCATTATTGCATTTCATATTGTATATATTGTTTACTTTTTTAACTATTCTGTTTTCAATTTGATTCCCAAAAACAAGAACTGAATATGAGGAGAAATATTTCTCGAAAACGTTTTATTATATATTTTTATTTTGGGCATTATATCAAGAAACTTTCAACCATAGTCTCCAGTAAATACCATCTCTGGAATTTTGAACTTTATTTCAAAAAAAAATTTCTAAAAACGCAACTTCAACCGTTCAAGATTCATCATAACATCGATTCCAGCATGGAGACTTTGTCTTCAAGTGACGGTTTTCTGCATTTGCATTCTTCCACATCTTCATTATTCATTTCTTTGTTTTCTTCAATATCTTCAATTTCTTGAAGAAATTGTCACTATATTCTTCAGCGCGTTTTCCTCATCCTCAGCAATTTTAATTCTTCATCGTTGCTGTTTTCTTCAAGGACTTCAGCTCATCCTCTACAAAACTCTCATTTGGTGAATTTTAATTAAGATTTTATTACCTTATTATTTTATTTTTGAATTTTTAACCTTTATAAAAGAGAAATCTAGTTGTTTTTAATTACTAAATTTAATGAATGGTTTCTTTTAACGTTTGTTGTGGATTCCGCATATAGTTTCGGCTATATTTCCGTCATCAGTACTTTTCCTATGGTAGTTTGGGATATCCTTTTTTAATGAATAAATTTAAAAAAAAAAAACATTGTTGTTTAATGTAAAATTTTTGGTCGCGTGATTTTTTTCATGGGTGAAATTCTATTGTCCGTTGTATTATTCTTTTCCATGGTATTATTCTTTCAACAAACATGTTAGTGCATATTCTAGCTTTCGCTAATAAAAAATTAACCTCTTTAAAAATTTAATAGTTTATTTCTTTTCATTTCATTTTTATAAATTAAATAGTCAATTGTAATGTCAGTCGAATGCTTAAAATATAAAAATTTAATTCGTATACTGTTACAACAAATTATAGAAACATAATGTAGAAAATTTATTGAATTCTTTCTTCTGGCTTCATTGACTTTAATGGGTGGTTATAAATAAAGTGACTCTAGTAAGAGCCATCTGGAGCCCTTGTTTAATCAACTTATTTCAGTGAAACTCAGTATAATAGGCTATTCAGACTACAGTATAAGTCAGAATTGCGAAAAAAAAATGCTTAAGAATTTTCTCATCAAGTGAAAATTTAGCTTATCTAAATCCGAGACAAAACTTTATTACAGTTACAGTTTTTGCTCAATGTGCACGCCTTTACAGTAAATTACATGTTGGAAGCGTGCTCAATAGTAGCACGAATCAATTCCCGGGGAATGTTAGCGACATACCCTCCTATGCTAGCATTCAGCTTAGACATAGTCTATATGCTTGCTTGATAAACATTATATCTCAAAAATCCCCACCTCCAAAAAGTTACACGGGTTCAGGTCCGGAGAATGGGAGGCAAGTATCTCAAAAATTTTCTTGATCATCGCCGAATTTAGCAAGAGGCTGTTGTTTCACTTGCCAGCCAATATGATGCAGTGCTATATCCTGATGAAGACTGCTTTGTAAAAACATCTTTGTTCATGCAAGGTAGGAATCCCATGCTGTGCAAGCAATTCTTCATTACAGCACTTCGAGGTGTTATCTCTTCAGAATGAATTCAGCAGAGAATTTACTCCATACAGTCACGTAATCGGAATGCAACGGGACTACTTGCACCGTATTGGTATATGCGATATTTTTCTGTATTCCTTGTAGGATAAAATGCCTATCATCTGATTACAGACTATTACAAAGCCACATGTCGACAAGCTGTAGCCGTACCAGAGTAAAATAGACTGCACCATTTTTCGCATCGTGGACCAAGGGATGGACAGTTTACGTACCATCACTCGAGCCCCTTGCAGAATATCGAGAACAGGAAGCCACAGTAACAGCCACTTCCTCAACAGCTTCGTCCGCAATCGGCCTTTCTCCCATTTCTGCTAGCACGCCAACAGTATACAGTCTCTTCAAATTTCGTCATCAAACTTTTTAACCAGTTCTTCGACATAGGTCCTTTTTGCAGTCCTTTCAAATAACGATATTTTTGCAGTCCTTTCAAAT
>JAHWFO010039269.1:1768565-1952543 GCA_023313115.1 Rhysida immarginata
TTTTTGCAGTCCTTTCAAATAACGATATTTTTGCAGTCCTTTCAAATAACGATATTTTTGCAGTCAGCTAAGCTAGTAAATTAAAAAAAAAACAAAAAACAGTTTCACCAGCAGAAAGCATTTTCTGAAGGTAAAATAATCAACGCAAGAATGGTTTTACGGCACTGACTGTTCACACATTATGACAGAAGGACTCCGATTTACATAACGAATCAATCGAAAATCGCCATCTAATGGCAAAAATTTGAACTATTTTATCCTTGGAATTCTCTTCTCTGTGGTCTGAATAACCTGTATACCAAGTTTCACAGAAATATCGTGATGAGAACGGGCTCCAGAGGACTCCGAGTAGGGTCACTTTATTCATAATCGCCCTATACTTTTAAATTTATTATTTAGCGAGACGTGAGCTCTTAAAATGTTTAAAGAGGGTAAAACACATTCGTGCTTCAAAGTTATACAGACGCACATAAATGAAAACCGGATATTTGGAAATTTAAACTGATTAAATGACGAGTCATTCTTCGTATGCTGGGATATTGAAATATTTATTCCGACAAAATCCCGATATTTAAAGTATCACAAAGCGGCAACATTAACAGGACGAATTTTAAATACAGATATTTCTATAGATGTTAGAATTCGCAGCAATGAGAACATCAGAGTCAACTCTTATTATTATTATAAACAGCAATGTTTTGTAAAACATTATGCAAACATTATCATGAAAAAAATATCATTAGGATGACATTTTATTTGCATCCCGTCAAATTTTATGTACAATCTCATCGGACTATCTCTTTTATGCCTGTCACTATTTTAGTTTCAAACGGTCGACAGCATATAAAGTGGCTTTTGTTTCTTTTTTTTTCCCCTCGATAGACATACTGAATGATGGTTTTGTAAATTTTTTATCTCTTGTATCAAATAGTTAAGGCTTCCGAATGTGTTCCGGGAACGAATTTTTAACAGTAGTTAGGTTGTTTTTCTAATTACGACTTGTAGTATCATCATTATGAGTTACGAATTGATTACGTAAACGTTAGCTGAATGTTACAGCAACTCATTTGATATGTATAGTTTTGTTCATTTTCCAATGACTATTTAAATCCACTGTTTATTGAATTATTAAAAATAAAATTTTTATATTTTTAATGTATTTTTATTCCATCTTGACGAATCGTTTTGGATGGAAATATTCGATCAATTATTCTCTGTGTCTTAGGTTGAACTCTATAATTTTGAATGAGATTAGCTATCTAAATTTTACCGAATAATTTGTCACTCAGATTGCCTACCAGAAAATTTAAAGAAGCTGAAATGCCATTTTCTTAACCTTGAATGAGAACAGCGTTTCAAATGTCAACTAAATTAAAGATATTGATCGATCGCCATCAACGATACGTCAGTTCATGCAATCTAAAAATTTAAGTTGTGGACTTCTACCGAGGTAAATCTGAAATCTTTTTAAATGAATATACAGCAGGTCATTAATGAATGACATAATCAAATACTGAAAGGTTAAATTGTCACCGTTACATAAACCATTGGGAAATATTCCCTTTATGTATACGAAGAGAATATATAAACCATATCTGAATTAGATATTCTAACTTTTAAAATTTCTTAATGCAACTTGTAAGCGTTCCTACACATAAAATAATGTTGAAACGAACAGTAGATGTATTTTTGAAATGTTCTACGTAAACATCTACGTCGCTGCAAAGAATATATCTTTACGGCACGATTTCCAAGCCAGTACCGATGATGTTTAATTGTCAAACCAAAAATATCGTTATATTCATTCTTGATTCTTTGCTATGAAATGATTGAAGTATCACATGCCATTAAAATTTTCTAATTTTACCAGTAGCCTACAGCATGCACCATTGACCCGATTTCTACCATTTTTGATCGGCCTCGGTGGCTTAATGGTCGCATGATCGTCTCTGATGCCCGAGGACGCGGGTTCGACCCCGGCCGAGAATGACGAGGATTTTTTCAGGGGAGAAATCCTGAGATCATGCCCTTCCTGAGACAGAAGGGAAGTAAAGCCGTTGGTCCCGTGTAGTCGTTTGCCGGCTTCACGTTAAAGAACACTTGCGAGGCAAAATTTGCGGCCCCTATAATGCCGTCCTGAAATGACCATGGCAGTTGAAAAGGACGTTAATACCAACAAACCAAACCAAACCAAACCATTTTTGAACTTTCCCCATCTTTGAATTATATTTATCGATTGGCGAAATTAGTTTTTGAAAATCTTTCGTACGTTTCGTAAATCTTTCGATACTTAATGCTAGCTAAAGTTATAGTCTTCATTTGTTATAAATATATGTCCTGTTTATAAATATCAGGACATCTCTTTATACTGAAGATTATGATTCTACTGAAGATTACGATTCTACTTCATAAAGCAATAAGGAAATGACTCATTATGACTTTTCTTTTTGAGGTTTTCCTGTTTTATTTTACTTTTTTGATTACAGTTGTTTAATAACTTAATGTAACATCAACAGTTTCATAATAAGTAAATGTAATAATGGAGCTCTCCATTAAAATTAATTTCTATTAGAATAATAAATCGAAAATTTCAAAGAGATGAAAGTTATTAATGGAAAAGTTAATAAATGTAAACAATTAATAGTTTAATATGTTAATTGCAATTTTGTTTGCACATCATTAAATTGAATAAGCTATTTTAACTCTTCACAGTATATTTGACATGCTTGAAATTTTGAAAAAATATTTTAACTCTTATCAGTATTTGAATATAATTTTTGGTATATCAAAAGTAATGATAATGTTATTATGCAGATTTTTAAATTAACCACTTCGATGAAAACTTTAATTTTTTAAATTCTTCTGTTACATCTTGCATTGGGCGCAAATGACAACGCTGTTGACTCGCGCGTAACCCTAAACCAAACAACCAACTACTGTTTTATTGTCCACAAACGGAATTAATTTAGTTTTGAAGGCATTGTTCTCATTTTAATTGAGCAATGAAAAAGTATAGATGATATACTCTATAATTTTGAATTGCTGCTCAGGAAGCATAGCATATTTATTTTTCCACATATTTTCCTTGAAAGCCATTTATTCTGTATGTATGGAAATGTCTCACAATATAAATGAATGTTTTCTCTAAAATAATTTTTTCCATATGTCCTTCATAAGCTTGTACGGTATTAACCCAGCACGAAAGAAATTCAATGACTTACCGGACTTAAGGTGCTCATTTTGAGAGTTCAATTTCCATCAGTGTACAAACATTTGTAAAAGAAGTTCACCACTGTATTTTTCTCTGCAACCAAGAATGGGGAAGTTGCATGATTTTTTTTTTTACAAATTAAACCGCCCATATGTATTATACAGATGTGTTCATCCGCTTGTATTATACAGGGTGTAAATTATCTCCTTCAAAAAACTACACTACGATGTAGACGAAATTCAGGCGATTAAAGTGATATAAGACACTTGGGGTCGCAAATCGCAAGCAACGCCGTAAATTGAACCTCAAACTAAGCTGAATGGCGTGGCGCTGCATAGCACGAGCTACAACCACGTTTTCCATACGATAAAAACAAGGTCTGAAGCGGAAAATTCACCGGACCATACTATTCCGACCAACGATCCAACCTTCATTGTTTTCAACAGAGGAAAAAATACTGATTGTTAAAATCAAAGATGGAAACATTGTTACTCGGACTATTATGGCCAGGTGACTTCCACGTCAGGGCCTGTCTTTCTAGTTGACTCTTCTGCTAAACCGCAATCGAAGAGAAAGAGACAGGCCTGGGTCGTGTTTTTGGACTTGACATTGCGGTTTAGTAAGCATCGCTCATACGTCAAAATTGCGTAAGATCAGAGCAATTACCATTGGAAGGCTTTGATATTATCCAATTTTGACGTATGAGCGATGCTTATTAAACCGCGATCTCATGTCCAAAAACTCGCCCCAGGGCACTTAAAAGGCCGTAGCCTTCATCGTTTCCAACAAATGAAAAAATACGGATTATTATTATTATAATTCAAGATAGAGACAACGAAGGTTGGATTTTGCTCAGACCCCGATGGTCAGGTGACTTTTGAGTTATGACATACGGTTTACTTGTGGTGTCAAGTTTATTATTTAAAAAAATAAATACGCACAATTAGGAAGAATGAATATTCATATCTTTATATTGATTACATAGGTTTTGAAATTTTTTTTTAATTTCATGCAACTTCCCCATTCAATTGCAGCTCATCCACCCGCGCCATTTTAACAGATTGCTATAGCTGCGCTCTCTGTCAGAATGCTGTTGAATTGGGCACACTATCGCGGGAAGTTTCAAATTTGCAGCATGCAAATTTCACTTTTCTATCAATATTATTGGCTGAAAGAAACGTGGTTGTAGAAAAACAAAACGTGCGTACATGTACTTTGAATCTCAGTCTCTATTTAAACTTAAATCATTTATTATAATTCGTAAAAGACTGTCTGCATGAAAATCGATAAAGAAGAAACAATGCAGCATTACTGCTGTTCCTCGGTTGAAGGGGTTAACCCTTTGAAAAGTCAGTTGGCTGTTGATTGCTTTTAAAAATCGGTTGCAAAATTTGTCCGTTTTTGAGTCTACGAAGAAAAACTTAACATTAATGTATGAGAAAGTTATTTGTTTGTTGATATGAAAGGAAGAATGGCAGTTTTGATTTTTTTTATAATACATAATAAAGAAGGAAAAAGATATCCCACAAGTAGTTCTTTTAGAGTTCCCCTTCAGACGTCTTTTGATTTTTCCACCTCATAAATGTGGCAAAGAAATGGGTCTGGGGAAGGTCGACGAAAAGAAGATAGTTAAACCGAAAACTGAAATAAATAAAATGAAAGAGAAGATCAATGGTGAGAAGGAAAGAGAAGGACAGTTAACGTTTTCTTCTATTTTTGTATATTTTATAGTTTTCACTTCAAAAAAATCAGCAAAGCCGATTAGCAATGCAAATTGGTTTCGGTTTGCCTTCTATGGGATCTCCCGAAAGGAAATTTCTTATTCCCTTCCCTCGATCTTGTTTTTATTTTTGTCCTCTTTGTGTCGAAAGTAAAGCCAGTAGAGTTCAATCTTTCTTTACGATTGCAATCGACATTCTAAGAAAAATAAAAAAATAAAAAGGCCCAACCGTCTCCTCCACACAAACACTCGCCCTCCCCCTTTAAGAAAACAGAACAACACCAACTGATAAAAAGAAGAAATAAATGTTCGCAATGACTCCTTTTTTTTATTCCTATTTGAATTATTCACCACCCGAGTCTCACGAACTCTCCAGAAATCCTCCTCAACTCCTCTACTATGACAATATCTTACAGAAAATCGAATCGTGCTGTGGGGAACAAAAATAATAAAAATAACAAATTTAAATATGTCGTTAAAATAATTTTGCACGTACTTGGGCTTTAAAATAGCAAATGCTCTCTTGAAATGCGTCATTTTATTTGAATTGTTTGACGGAGTATTCGCATTGGAAAGTATGATAGTGAAATGTAACTCTAAACTGAGATCATTGAATATTTGAGATTGTGGTTAGGTATAAAATGTGTAATTAACATTAAATGCTTATTGCTTTGGATTAAAGCATAAAATTTTTAATGTAAAATAAAGGAAATGTAATAGCAATTTCCCGTACGAGCACCGTTGAAAGTGTTAATGAAAATTATCCAGCTATATATAAAAAGTTTATTAAAGATTTATTTTCAAGCCTCATCTTACATTCCGAATTATTTATTGATCCAAAAGCTTCGATTAACGCGAGATATTTTTAATATTTACTGTAATGGCAAATTATTCATTTTCAAAACAAAATGTCATGAAAATCGTAAACTCTACTAATATCGGATAATAATGACCTGTCAACGTATCTATAATTCTTCTGAATTAAGTTACTCATTTCACCAAAACTAAATTTATTTTGAAGTTTAGTTTGCATATTTTGTGCAAGCAGTAATTATTATTTAAATACTTCAAGTAATAATGTTTGCTTTATGTAAATATCTAATAAATGACTAATTTTCTTTACTTCGTTTATTTCTTTGGGTTTCCAATTTCTAATTACTCTTCTTGTTATTTGTAAGAAAAATATTTAATTTTTGCATTCGTAAATAAACTTAAAAATCCTTTCAAAAAGAATAGACAAAAGCAATTTCCGATTCCAGTATTTAAAAAAATCTGAATAAAACGAAAAAGTTGTAATTCCACTTAAAGAAAGTATTGCATTGAATTATTTATTCTTGCTTTTAACTACGAAGCTTCTCTTCCTCCCAAAAGTGCAACAAGTTACACAACGAATAGGAATTATGGAGATGGTCTTTAGACTTTTTTCAGCCGTTTTCTCATTATTTCATTTTATTTTTTTAGTGGGGAAAAGGACTAATCGCAGGGCGAAAATGTTAATCGCCTCTAACAGCGTTCCTATTTTTCTTAACGGTTTCAGCCTGCAGAGTCCAGCGCCTTAAGTACTCGATGAATTTGTAGAAATTAATTCGGCAATTTGCCGTGAATTCCCGAGAGAAAACAGAGGGAAAAGTGGGAGGATGAGGTGGTTGGGAGAGGCGAACATGGAAGTCTTTTCGCCTTTTTCCTTCTCTGCCACCTCGCGTAATGGTTTCCCTTGCAAACGCAAATGGATGGTAAGAGGGTTTAATTCATTACATCTATAGGTTTCCATTTCGGCATTCCCGACGCAATTTAGATGGAGATGGAATGTCTTTGGCCTTGTGAAGAACAATCTGCGGGACGAAGCTTTTCCCTCCGTTGAAAATTCCGTATCCGCTGGAGTAATTGCAGGATTCCAAAGGGAAATCGTTGAAGATGAAAACCAACATTACGATGCAAAGGAAGGGGGAAGGCCGTGATCGCCTCCGAGAAAGGGAACACAATGTTCCGGTCGGAGGACGAAGAGAGATGGAGAACGTCGACGAACAAGAAGGAAAGAAGGAAGCCACCAGGGAAATACAATATGACGTTTTTGTTTGTTCTGGGCACGTGTCTCTATTCTTTCTGCTCTTCCGATCCTTTTCGATGTAAACAAACTTTGTTTATTTCTCGAGTAAAAATTTTCCTAGCTCTAAAGGTGACGTTGAAAGGGTTCATTTTTTTTTAGCAAATTACTGGATATGGAATATGGAATCTTTCAAGATATCCTCACCAAAGATTTGAGCCCGTTTGTATGTGAAAAAATTTTTTTTCTAAATTTTAATTTTACATTTAACAAAATAAAACAATTGTCGTACCTGCTTTTAAGAGTGACTGGAATTCTAAAAATTAATAATATTGCACTTTCTCTGTAAGAATTACGACAGCCTAAGACGGAACACAATGAAGGCATATTCCAACAATTGTACAATGCTAACGTACTAAAACACTTTAACGCTAACCCGGAATAGAGTAATAAAGTAAATTTTTTACTTGATTCGACGCTTTCTATTGGACATTTAATTTGCACTAGAACTGAGAGTTATGATTGACTTAAAACCTCCTATAATGTACAGCAAAGTTTAGACTTCCACTTAAAATAAATTTAAAAATAATTCAATGTACTATAAATATGAATACATTAAGAAGCTATGAATATATGTCAAGGATTTCTTGTACCATTATACAAGAGATTCAATTAAAAAAAGAATATTTAAGTCAAGTTTAAATACATAGGTGCGATTACAGCAATCGGTGCAATGATGTAACTTGCTTAATTTAGATAATTGGTTTAATTTCGGTACTTTTAAGTATGCATGGTAATGAAACACTTTGGTAATTCACAACCCTCAAAAAATTTCGATTCAAAATTTTAAATTCAGTATTAGAGTAATGATTTTTTTGGGGGGGGGAAAAAAGGGAAGATTAAATTCGTCGCCTGGATTCGAAGCAGGAGTTCACGTTCGTCGCCTCCACCAATTGGGATATCGCGGACACGGTACAGCAAGACTGTCTCCAAGTGTCTACAGACTACAAAGTAGTCAAGGTGGAAGCTCAATGACAGCTGGCACTATGTTTTGAGCATTAACTCCAGTTTTCAGTTATTAATTTCAATATTAGTGCTTATCCTACAAATATTACCCGAAATGTTGTGTCGTTTTGAGGAGTTAGTGTAATTCTCAATCTAGTATTTCCCTTTCCATAGAACTCAAAAGTGGTTCATTAGAATTGCCTTCGGCCTTTCGAAACTTTCAAGTAATAGTTCGTCAAAATTTACTGAAATCTATAATAATGATCTTAACTTTAAACTTCGTCGAAATACATGTCTATATTAAGTACATCAAATGGTTTGTTAATAAACTGCCACTTCCAATGCCACTAACAATGCAACACACACGACTGACAGTTTACGACTTCCGAACTAGTCCACTAATTTCAGGAGCCTAAATGTTCTCTTGTATCAATGTTTCAAATCAAAGAAATAAGCAGTATCTTCACTTTCGAAAAAAAAAGAAGTGGAAGCGTCTGTTTATCTGATTCTAATTTTTGAACAAACCTACCGGTGGTTCTGCTTTGTACTTTTTCTTTCTTTAATCGTCCCGTGATTTCTTTATCACATTTTTCTGTAAATTTCCTCCTTACTGTCTCGTCTAATTTATTTTACTTTTCTTCTTTTTACTTTATTAAGACGGTTTCGGTATACGCCATCATCAGAAAGATCCTGTGTCATTTGGAAACTTCTGGTATTTTCTCTTATTTTTAGTGAATATATTAAATAAACAAACGAATACAGGGTGCGGCAGGTATTTGAGAACACCTGAGTATGACATAATGGTCACTACGTCATACTAATTAACAATTACGAAACGAGCCAGATAAACATGGCAGATCTAAAGATAACCCAGCAAATGAAGCGATATGCTGTCATCGTCTCCTTGGCTGGAGGACACTCCGACTCCGAGATTGCTGCATTCTTGAGAGTTGCCCGTTCGTTCGTGTTCAAAGTTCGGGGAGAACTGAACGCTGCCAGTGGTGATGTGCCAACCGTTTCACAGAGGAAACGACATTGTCGGCGCTCGGACCGTATCAGGACGCCGGAATTCATCCGTTCTGTCCAAGCTGCAATCGATGAGGACCCTGGGAAGTCCATAAGGGCACTCGGAAGGGAGCTGCAGGTTAATGAGGCGACCATTCGACGTGTGGTGCATGAAGACCTCCGTTACAAGTCGTATGTGTTGCGAACGGGACAGTTAATGTCCGAGACAACCAAGAAGAATCGACTGGACAAGGCCAAGCACCTCAACAAGCTGAAGCATGCGGAGGAACCTTCACGACCGCATCCTTCCCAACATGTGGCCCGCCAGCTCCCCTTATTACGTGTATTGGACTATTGCGTCTGGGGCGTCGTTGAAAGGGAGTCCAACAACCATCCACACAACACCTTTGAAGCTCTTAGGCCAGCTATTGTGGAGCAATGACAGAAATCCAGAAGACCCACCTCATTGCTGCCTGTCAGCGGTTCCGACAGCGTGTGGACGCTGTCATTTCGGCGGCCGGTGGTTTTATTGAATAACAATATGTATTTTGTAGTCCTTTGTACAAAAATATAAATTGTATTAAAGACTCTGTGGTATCTTAAGTGTCTGCTCCTTTTACCTGCGGACGTCGTTTTGTTCTCAAATAAGCTTACCTGCCGCACCCTGTAAAATAAACAAACAAATTAGCTGTGTTCGGCGTAACGTATGCCAATATAACTCCAATCCTAATGGAATGATGAAGCGAGGGTTTAGGAAATGGTCAACATAAATAATTCATAGCCCTGATTTCTATAAACTGAAAGTAAAATAGCCATTATAGAGCTAACATATTTTCCAATTTCCCTTTGAAATGAAATGAATTTTACACACTTACCCTAAATTTCATGCTTTACTCTGTTTATTTTGCTTATTGAATGGATTTTCATTTAATAAGTCTGCGTATAGTATCCACATGTAAATGATGTTTACACATACATTAATGTAGTAATTTACTCATTAAACATGTTTACAGAGCACAGACATTTAGAAATATAGAATACGTCAAAATTTGAAATTTGGTAATATTCTGTCGATAGAAGATTAACCAACTAAATAACATATCAACTAAAATTTTGATTAATTTATCAAGTTTTAATTTTTCAAAAGTTTCTATCAGTTTCCGAATTTGAGATGAAGAGATTTGAGCTTCTATACTGTATATTGATTTATTTAAATAAAACTTTTAACCTTCTGATCGCTTACAATAGTTTTAGATTTAAATTTACTTTCCTTTAAGAAGAAATTAAAGTCTTTGGAGGAAATGTCTTCTGAATTCTCATTGTTTTTCTCAAGCGTTTTACGAGCTTTATGGGAAGACGGGCACTTGAATCGGGCGTAAAAAATAACGGTGAAGGACAGGTAATAGAAACTTCGCATAGAACTTTTTGCCTTATCAAAATTCAAAACTTTCTACTTTCTTTTCTCCTTCTTTTTTCTAATGTCATTTATAAATCTGGTGGTTGTTGAGGATTCAAAGGAAATTGTGGGATTCTGTGGTCGTGGGTGTAAAAGTAGAGAGGGTTGCTTGGGTCTTCTCCTTAGGCTCAAGATTGACGACGGTTTTCGCGCAGACAGAACTTGCTTTATCTGCAATTACACTTCTGACGTTTCTGATGAACGACATAACGGCTTGAAATTGGTCAAAGTTAGACAGCGCATGCGTCAAAATGAAATATGATCACACTAAAAGAAAAAAAGGAAAAACAGAATTTTTTTTACTGTATGGCTCTCTTAAATTTTTATTTGTAATTTTCTCCACCATTTTTATTTCATGCTTGAAAATTCATCAATCGTCACTCTTTCTTTTACTTCCCATACCCTCCTTGTGGTAATGTTTTTGAAAGGAGACTATTGTTGTTTGCTTACCAGTCGTTTACGGAAGAAGGAGTTGAGAGCGTCTTCTTACAGTGTTAAATTTAAAATTCACGCACCATGTCCTTCTAAATTTTTTTTCTAATGAATGAAAATTAGAGTCACTAATAAACAATGTTATATGATTGCCCATTATAAAAACAGATAAAGAAATGCGTCATATTCTATTTTTAACTTGTATATGGCTAACGACAAGTAAAGGATTGACATCAATCAATATTTCATCGCTGTCAACTGAGCGCCGTTGAGATTTAATAAAAGTTTATTATAAATTCTAAAAAAAAAAAGCTCTTGGATGCGTCTGTAGAATCGTAGCAGTTAGATGAGTACATATAAAATTTAGATACAAATGAAGAGTGATAATAGATTTATTACTACAGTTGCATTTCGATTCTTATTCTTAGGTTACCTTTTTATTAATTCTGGCAAATTAAGGGCGATATTCTCCCTTCTACAAGTTTATTAAATCAAATGTTTAACATTGTCCAGCTCGGCGCTGTGATAATATAGCTTGATGCATCTCGTAGGAGTTGGATGGTTCCATGTTGCATATAGAAATTGTGGTGCACGGACTGTTCAAATGAAGGGTAACTGGAATCTGAGTGCAACAGTAGGTTTATTACAATACGGATGCGTTTCGTTTCTAAGACCATTATAAGTTAGATCACCTAATAGTCTAAAAACCGAAACGCGTCTATAGCTACCTCTTGTTGCATTCAGATACCAGTTAGCTTACCCTCCATTTGCCGTTGTAGAAGTCAGCCTTTGGAAAATAGTAAAATTCTTCTGTTACTGACTCCTGGATAGCCGAAATTGACTTTAAAAAATCCCTTCTGCTGGAATTTCACGTTTGGAAACAAAATGCTAATCAGCGGGATTCAAATTTGGTGAATGAGGGTGATTAATTAGTTAAACTTTTCTTGCGCAAAAGCCTTAGACATGTCGCTTTATAAGCAAAAGCGTTGTCGTGCAAAAGGAACGAGTCGTCAGATTCAGCCATGCTCGGCCTAATATGTCGAATACTATAATACTTTTTAGACGTCTTTTCATTGGACATTTTGTAGAATGTCTCATTCACTATTTGACTTTTTGGAAAAAAATTTTTTAAGGTAGCCCTGCCACGATTTGTGAAATCGATTTTTTTTTATCGTGTCGAAATTTCACCGACCCATGCAGCGAATTGACGTCTTGTTGTCGGATTCTAGTCATAGCACCAACTTTCATCGCTAGTTATAATCTTCTTAAAAACTAAGGATTACTATCTGCTGTGGCAATCAAATCTTGACCAACTTTCTGCTTTGGAGTGTGACACAAATCGGGAACAAAATTTCCGCATTCACAAATCTTAAATTACGAATTTTCACACGGTGTTCTTGCTGATATTTCCCTCTTAAAATAGGCTATCATTCTTAGCGAGAGGTTAGTTTTTAATCGCGAATCGTCCAATCGTCTAAACGAACTTTTCATTGCGACATTTCATAAGCCAGCCACTCCTCTGGTTGTCTTCAATGTCATCACGAACCCGTCGGAAAGCATTCGAACGAGACAATGCTTAGCCCTTATAACCTGCATAAGCCATTTCGAGAGTTTCCGTAGGGCTTTTCTCAGCCTTAAAACAAATATTTATCGCATTGCGTTGCGCCGTGCTCGATAACGGTTTTTCCTACAACGTTCGAGGTCACGAATCCACAGACTTATTAATTGACATAGACTAAACTTAGTGACCTGTTGCTGACGCTTTCTGCCAATCACGGCAGTTGGCGCATGTAATATTCCCTCTTCAAAATCTGTTTTAAAAAATATTATTCACATTGTTTTTTTTATGATTTATTTCATCGAATATTTTAATTGCCCAGTAAAATAGAAGAATCACGTGGTTTACTGACAGCGATGTTCATTTTCTACTTTAACTTTGATCGATAGGAACTCCATAAAATTCCTTAAACTTCCAAATAAACTTTGAACTTCACAAAATTAAACATGTAAATCAAAATATACGGTGGAAAATATATTATAAGATCCTATTACAGGAAATAATTCAGTTACCTAATAAGATGTAAATGGTTCTAAAAAGAATTCTTCCGTTTGAATGTTAATAATTAAAAGTAGAAAAATGTTAAAATTTGAAGATTTAATACGAAATTTGAATACTGCTTGAAAAAATTTCTAGCAGAAGAGCATAAAAACATATGCATGATAGATATGATAAAATATGCCCCACAGTTTCTTTTATCAGATGCTGTGGTTCATTTCTACACTGAGAAGGCTTGAATTTTTTCGGGAGGTAATTTATTGATCAAGGGACTCTCGGAATAGAAGCAAAATCTTGGAAAAGTTTCTTTTTGCGTGACATTCTTAGGGGAGATGTATAACATTTCGCGAAAGACGGTCTTTATAATGGAACAAGATTTTATGAAGACTAACTTTACTATTATAAATATTTGTTCAAATCTATTTTTGTAAGAGGAAGAGAAAAAGTGTTTAAATCTTTTAGACATCAAAGAATTTGTGTTTTTTTTTTTATTTTTAGTAAAGCCTATGCGCTTGTCGTACGTAATATCTTAACGCTGTCGAGCAAACTTTTCCTTTAGTGCAGTATGAATTCAGATATACCCTGCATTTGCCTCGATTCCAAGATTTCAATTGTCTTGTTGTTTGAAGACATTCCAACCGGAAAACTGGTTTAAGTATACAAGGGAAATTTTCTTAGCAATGAATGTTAAATTTAACATTCAAAATGAATATTCCAAGATTTCACTTAGTTTCGAAAAGAAAATAAAAGCATTGGGCAGAACTCTTGTTTACTCAAAGATCCTCATTTGCATTTGAATAGCAAACAGAATATGAGTGGAAGGAGAGAAAGGAAAGGAAGTTCATTATTCCCTTTTTTCCATTTGTTTACAAAAGAAAATTAACATTTCTGAATGGAAAGAAAAAGAAAAGAGGACAATTTTTTCTCTAAAGAAAACATTCATTCGATTGATAAACAGGAAAAAAAATTAAGGGTTTAAATGCTTCTTTAATTTCATCGATAAAAATAAATTACTATAAACAATTGTTCTTGTATTTGATATGAAAAAAGAATGCAAAGAATGATTGTTGACCTTTTCTTCGAGATATATTTCGTGTTTTACCAACTTTATTTCACACAAAGTACACAAAAGATATTGTCTACTGATTAGAGCAAATCATATATTGACGAATGCCATCAGGGTGCCGTTCTCTTGTTGGCTGGCCTTCTAATAGGAAAGTTCTTGTAATCATTTCTGGATAACCTTGACCCAACACTTTTATATGGAAAAGTTTTTTCTAATGCTTCTATTAAACTTACTGCACTGAAGATCTGTGGTGTTTTCCTACATGATCTGCTTTATGAGATCCTTGAATTCATTAATATTATGTAACAACAAGATGTGAATTTAGGGGGCATTTTCTAATATCACACTTCTCATTGTATGTACTCGTAACCCGCTTTAACCGCAATTTCTTGTTTTTCGTTGACGGGATCGAAACCAATTAGGGTGCCGGGAAACCCTTCCTAATCGATATTCTACTATGACTGTTGCGCTTTACAGTTGTTCTCGATCAGAAGATCCAAAAGCCCCCTTATTATTATATACATTTCAATGAATGTACGATTGACGTGATATTTTTTTATTCTTTTGAGTATAACTTGTCAATATTCTCTAAGCGCTTTAGCACCGCGAGATTGCCTCTTAACCTTCTTTTTGAAATTCGTCATTTTATCCTTCAAATGGTTAAAACCATTAAAGGCATTAGATGTTTATAAAAAGGATTGTTTAATTCATTTCGATGGCTCTTAGTTAGGAGTGCTGTGGTTTTGAAAGGACAGACCACCGAGAAATAATGAAACATTAACGATGCAAAATGTGAATATGCATCTTTTTTAGCACTCGCACTTTTCGAAATTTAGCCAATTGCATAAACATTATACAAATCCTATTATAAATATAGAGGAACACGGCTGAATGAATTGAATGCCTTCGGTAGAAGAGATTTTGAAAAGCGTTCTTGACGAACGCGAAAACCAATAGGAAGCGAAAGAGTCCAAGTGGACGGGACTGCCATTGCTCGCTTGGATTGCGGCTTTCGAAAATTATAATTCATTCGAAAATGAGTATATGTTGAGGAGTTGCGGTGGAATGAAGAGTATCTGAATTGGTTTGCTGAGAATAACCCCTCCATTGACTGGAGGCGGTCTAAGGGGGCAACAGATTGCACCCTTCACCGACTCTGTCTTTCGTTTCACCGCAAAATGGTCAGAAACAAAAGATCTGTGTTCTGTGGAATTAATTGAGGAATCCACAAGGCAACATTCGCAGTGGACGTTTGTGCCATCGACTCCTGAAACCCGCTCTCTCCAAATCCGGCTAGGAAATTATTTAAGATGTCTGTTTATATTTAAAGAGTGAGATGATTGTCTAGCTTGCCATTTCCTATTCGAAATGTCCTATTTCCAAAGAAACAATTACATAAATATGAAATTGTCTAAAGCTAATGCAAATTTATTCCTGGTTTTGTATTTTGTTATGTGGTCATCTTCAGATATTTCCGTTTAGTAGATAATTAGACTTTTATTTCTAGCCTGGTAAAAAATGTTATTTGGGTAAATAGGGAAAAGAAGAAGTCTACTCGAATTGACCTGACTATAAGACGACTTCGATTATAAGACGACTTTACTTTTTTGAAATAAATTTGGGAAATTTTTTTTTAATGAACATGGAACCAAATTACTTATTTAAAAAAATAAAACAACTTTAATTGAAATGTTTTTTGTTAAAAAAATTTTTTAAAAATGTACCGCGTCGATCCGTGCCTTAGGCTTGAAAATTTGCTGTGATGTATGAATGGGAACAATATTTTTCCAATCTGTCAAATGCTATCGTAAAATCTCATGCGACTCCGTTATGCTCGAGAATGCCAGTACAATAAATGGCAGCACCGAGGTGGAGGATTTTAGCATTAACTTGCAGAAGTCGGCATATTTTGTAATTTGCGATTTTAAAACTACCCTTTTATTTGACCCTTTTAATTTGGCAAAAAACCTCGTCTTATAGTCGAGTAAATTCGGTAATAATCAGTGGATTTTGTTTCCATTGACACATTCGTCATGCCCCTAGAACCAGATTTATGAATAGAGAAATAAATTTTCTTCTATTATAATTCTGTGCCATCCTTATGGACCTACATACTCATGTATAAGACGAGAAATTTATTCCCAAAAAGTGGCTCAAAAATAGAATTCGTCTTATCCATGAGGTAATGAAAATTTAAAGAACAAAATGGCTGCTATAGAGTATAAACAGTGGAGAAAACGTCTACGGCCAATTTTCTAAAGAGTGGGCTTGTTATTATGATCATTTTAGGTTAAAAACATCATTTACATTTTTATTTTGATTTCAGTGTATAAATTTACGGTAAATTTTGTCAATAAATTTTTTAAAATTTCAACATCAGTCTAGAACTGATTTTAGCTGTTGGCATGTACAGTCGGGTGCAAAAAGGTTTTTACCTAGGTCAAAATTTTTCGGCTTCCTTACAATACCTCAATTCAATGAGATTGCTTTTTCCAGGTGTCCAGTCGAACACGCTTACTATGGGACGATTCTATTAAGTTTTATCTTAGCGTCAGGGGTAGGCAAGTTTTACGTCACGTGCTCAACTATGTTGACAAAAAGATTATTGTGTCCTGTTGAGAATTTTTGTTTTATTAATAATACATTACTAACCAAATATATTAGTTTAACATAAATGGTGCACAGTATCGGTATAATTATAGGCGTAATCAAGAGATAAGTTGATGCAGCGCTTGTTATGGTACCGGGTGATTCAGTCAATTTCTGACCATTTCACTCGAATGCCGTGCATTAGGGATAAACAATTGAAAGAATATGAGCACCATATCGAATTTCTAAATAGTTACAGTTTGTATTGTTGCAACGGCGCTGCATAAAAATCGTATTGTTGAAAAATGGCGCCCGCTTTATCAACAGAGCAGAAATGCAAGGTTGTCGAATGGTATTTCGAGACAAAATCACCTATAACCGTGCAAAGAAAGTTCCGGAAGAAGTATAAGTGTCGAGACGCACCAGGCAGGCAAGCAATCATGGATTTCGTCAAACAATTTCGTGCCACTGGATGTGTTAAAGGCAAGAAAAAAGGCGGGAGCGAAGCTCGTGTTCGAACGGCCGAAGTTGTCGAAAATGTTCGCACAAGGTTGGTCGATTCCCCTACCAAAAAATCTGTTCGCCGCCTATCCATTGAAGAAGAACTGTCGTATACCACGACGTGGCGAATTTTGAGAAAGGATTTACACCTGTTCCCGTATAAAATCCATGTTTATCAGGAGTTAACACTGGAAGTCAGAAGCAACAACAATTTGCGATGGGGTTTGGAGCAGAAATGGAAGATAATCAGGACATTGTGGACAACCTGTGGGTGTCAGATGAGGCCTTCTTCCATCTGTCAGGTGACGTTAATAAACACAACGCTCGTGTTTGGAGTTCCTAGTACCCTCATGAGATCCATAAGTCACCTCTTCATCCACGAAAGGTTATGGCTTGGTGCGCGATTTCCAAAAGAGGCATCATTTGTCCGTTCTTTTTTGAGGGCACCGTAACGTCACAGGCTTACCTTAACATGTTGGAAACCTTCTTCATCCCCGAGCTGCGAAGGAGGCGTATACCGCTTCGATATCAATGGTTTCAACAGGATGGGGCTAGGCCTCACACCACTAATGAAGTGCTAGATTTTCTCAATCAGAAATTCGGAAATTGTGTCATTTCAAACAGGTTTCCAGATCGATTCGGGGGTGGCTTTCTTTGGCCCCTACGAGTCCTGACCTAAACCCATGTGATTTTTATCTCTGGGGGTTCCTTAAAAACAGTGTGTTCACTACAGCACCAAGAACCCTAGACCAGCTGCGACAAAGCATCGTCGACTGCTGCACCCTTTTCGATGCAGAAATCCTGGACAGAGTTATGAACAACTTCACCATTCGGCAGCGAGCAGTTCAAAACGTTCGTGGTGGCCGCATTGAGCATATCATCAAGACTTTTCCACGGGAATAAAAACTCCGAACTGCCTAAAATATCATACTGAAATGCTAAGTTTGTAAACATTAATAGGTCAATAAATCATAGTACTGAAATGGTCAGAAATTGACTGAATCACCCTATATGATGCGTAAGTGACTTACAGGTGTAAGTGGAAGCTATTTTCTTTTGACTCCTCGAAAGGTTACAAGTCTCATTTTTTGTGTGCATATAAAGTAATCAACGACAATTATGCCAAAACCAACCGAAAATTTTTTTAAATTTATTATATAACTATATTTTTTAATAGTAGAGAATATTAAATGATTTGAACAAAAGAGGATTTTTGTAAAAGTAACGGTGATTTCAGGAAATCACGAATCATAGAAGATCATCAACACGCAACTTGAATGGGCCAAAAATAAGATGGTCCTGGATGAACAATGAAACAACATCGTCTTCTCTGATGAAAAACGTTCAACTTAGACGGAATAGATGGAAATGCTTGTTTCTGGCAGATTTGAAGACATTTAGTACAGCAGGAACTTTAGAGATGGTTCTGTTATGGAGTGGGTAACGTTTGGTTACAATGGGAAATCAGATCTGATATTTGGAGATGAAAATTTAGACTCCAGAAAGTATCAGACAATGGTTTATGATCATCTGATACCATTTGGCCGGTTGATTGGTGACCCAATGTGGAAATTCCAACATGAAAACGCACGCTGCCATGTTTTAAAAGCGATAAAAACTTGGTTTGTTAATGAAAAACTCGAAGTGATTGATTGACGATCATTACGCCCAGAAATGAATCCCGTAGAAAATTTATGGGAAATCGTGGTAAAAGAACTTTTTTGCCAAAATGAAACAGTTTTACACATAAATAACTAAAACTCCCAGTTCTGGAAACATGGGATGATATACAGCTTCCAGTTCTTCAAAAGTTAATTAGATCAAAGCCTAACAGTGTTTCAGATAGTTGCAGCAGAAATGGTTCAATTAAATATTATAATTGGTTTAAATTTTAATTTGTGACTCCGCAGAATTGTTACAGATAATTAATAGGATTTTGTTTTTATTGAACAATAAATTAAGATTAAAGAAAATCCTTATTATTCTACTAATTGAGCAACTTCTTTTTGCTAATTTAGTATACATTCTAAACAGGTCAACAATGCTGTATACATTTAGTATTTATGATATATTGTAAACTTTGGAAGTTATCTCGAATTAATTTTTGCTTGTCTGAATAAACATCTTGATAATTTAAAAACGTGTGTAACATTAATCATCTTTATAGGTGGTAAATTAAAAACTGTTATATAATATTGGAAATTTAGCCCATGCTATGATTCTCTTAAAGTGCAGCAGACAAACTGGCAACTGCAATTTTTACTTTCTGAAAGTAGAAATACCATAACTTTTGTTTTCTCCTTTCCCCGGTTTAGTATGACAGCGGGCAAACATCATGTTCACAGTGATAGATTAGTGTGAGCTTGTTCATCTGTGCCCTGACTATCGATTAAATATCCGATAGATATGAGATCACAAATTTCATTCTAAATATGAAATTTTTAATTAATTTTTGTTATCTTGATTTACAATTCAATATGGAATGTTGATTGTTGGATTATATCTACGAATGTGAACGCTATGAAAAATTAATCTTCGTTTCCTGTATTAAAAGAGACAGGTTTGCTGTTATTTTGGTATATTTGCGAATAGGTGACTAATCCTTGCAC
This sequence comes from Rhysida immarginata, assembly GCA_023313115.1. NCBI lineage: Eukaryota > Metazoa > Arthropoda > Chilopoda > Scolopendromorpha > Scolopendridae > Rhysida > Rhysida immarginata. The sequence goes on from JAHWFO010039269.1 coordinate 1,788,260, forward strand.
AGGACGTACATAAAGTGCCATTTGAAATCGATTATCTGAAACTTCGATTTCCGAACGCCCCAAATAAAGAGGAGAGTAGAAAGTGTATTCAACTTCATTTTTGAAAAATCAATATTTATTAATTGAGATTGAGGACTTGCAGTTGTCTAATATGACACTTCTTTTATGTTTTTTTTTAATAAATAAATATAAGATTAAAATATAAGAATCTTGATAGTAGCGTTTCAAAAAAATCCGGATGATTCACGGTATTTACTGCCTTGATCTCTAAGAAGCGCTGGTCTTTTTGGTTTCCCTTCGTCTATTTTTACCTTTTAAATTATTTTTACAGTCCTCGGATATCCTTAAGGCGACATCACAAGTTGTGATCCGCCAAAACCCAACCTTTTGTGTCCCTCTCCCCCATCGAATTGTAGCTATAAAAAATCCTTTCTAGATTGTACGTGATCTTAAAGAGGAGAGTTGAGTTGCCTTCCTTCCGCCCACTGGTGCTTCTGAATTGTTTGTCGTTCCTTAGTCTCCTTTCCCCTGGTTGCATTTTCATCAGGACATCCCTTAATGTTTTTCGAATCCCTCCTAGATTAGCGGATTTTTACCATCACTCGAACAATCTGCTGCAGCAATTTCCATGTGAGCATCTCAATTAGAATCTCGCAGCATCTCATTAATCACTTCAGCTAGAAAACAAAAATCACATCCTACAATTTTTTTGCTATTCAACCTTCCTCCATTTTTTATTTAGGTTCTTAATCCTGTCTTCGTTTTTTATCTTTTCCCCCCCCCCCCTACCCGTTTATTAGGTTCACAATAAGAAAAGAAAGAGACGAAAAACAAAAATTGAACATGGTGTGCTTTCATTAGTTTCACAGATTAATTTTTGTTTACTAAGATCTTTTAAGCGTAAAGATAAGAGCTGGCTGATGGCGCAGGGTCTTGTATTGACAGGGAAATATATAAATAATGATATAAACTTTGGCTATTTCATTATAAAATATTGACTATATATGTTAATAGAATCTTTATATCCTTTACATCATGGGAATCTTTGTCCCACAAAAGACTCCCTAATTTTAAGTAAATATCTCGGAAACGTAGATCGATAGAATAATGAAACAAGTGGTATGATTATTCGAAAGCCGTAAGAATCTGATACGGAATTTCAAATTTAGTTCCAAATTAGTTACAAATGTTGCCTAGAGATGGCGCTGTATGTAGCGTAGTGAAAATTCCATTCTTCGTTCGCGCCATCTGTGCTCAAAAGGTGCACAGTTTGAATCGACTATGATGCGATTGCAATGGCTGCATGCAAAGAACAGTTTATAGCCTATTTCTCGGACTCCGCACAGCAAACAGCGCCACCTGTCGGCAACATTGTAACTAATTCGTTAGTAAATTTGAAACTTCCGTATCAGATTTTTACGGCTTTCAAAATAAACATAAAACTTGTTTCATTCTTCAATCGATCTCCATTTTTAAGATATTTACTCTTAAAATCAGGGAGTCTTTTGTGGGACTTAAAATCCCTGCATCTTTCATATTATTTACTACATCTGTACTCAACATGATCGTCTCGATTATCTTTCGTACTTCAGGGGAGATTAGGGCTAACGTGAATCAGTTTTTTAAGTCAATGTAAAATCTTGTTTCTTTCGTGACACTTAACCCACTGTTCCTTTAAATCACGCCCAGTCTGTCATTAAATTTCATATTTTAAATCTTCATCTATGAAGATGGCTTAACAATGGTGAAAAATTGAAACGGCCGTCGCCTATTAATTTTTTTTTATTTTATTGATTAAAGTATTACTTAAAAGTTCTTCTTCTTTTTAATTTATTTTTCTTTTGCCGTGATTTTTCTCCAGAGCCACCGGACACAGTTGAACTCTGAAATTTGCATGCCGCTACCTGGGGATATTTTGAAACCGATATTAATTCATTAATAAAATATGAACATTAAGTGAGAACCACATTTAGATTTATGAGACCGAATGCGATTCTAGAAATGCAAATGTTTTCAATGCAAGTGGAATGGAAAATCTGATTAGAAAAACGTTTTATGAAGTGTTTAAAGTAGGCTTGACTAGTAAATTTGAACATTTATTTTATTAAAACAAAATAAATGATGAATCATAATGATATTTACACGTTAACTTTCCCTGTTGCATGTCAAAAATTTTATTAAATTTTCACATTGCGCGAACCGACTGCATGGACTTTTTGATGTTTTAAAAGCGTTTTAAAACTATTTTTCATTCAACATTGATTTTTCAGCACGAATCCAGAATTCTATAAGCATGTATAAAAAATTGATCACGCTATCAGTTACTGTTACGAAAGTTTTAAAGCAAATTAGATGATATGAAAAATGCAAGATAGTAACAACTAATATTTCTGTAAATACTCTAAATAATTGTTAGCACGATGCTTCTAAACAAATTTCATAATCTAATTATCGAAATCAACCAGAGATGGTGACATTTGAAAATGAAAAGGTATAGGAGCGGAAACACGATATGGTAGAGCACACAATCTGACCCGCAGAGAATGGTCTGTCAATAGCGGCATTCTACAGCAATGCGACTGAGGAAAGGCCTTTAGCAAACAGTAGGCTACATTGTCATAACCTTGATGGTTAGTAGGGAATTCTATGGTCTAGGTTAAAGTTGAGCTGCACTCCAACGTGATCCAGAGAAAGAAATTTGGAAAAAACTTCGCTATTAGCCAATGCAATGAGATGCAGTGAGCGACGAGTCAAGTTACGTTGAACAGCAACAGTCATGTCTGTTGGTACGTTGGTGTAGAATAAAGCAGGAGAACGTCTACGGGAGTGGAACTGTTTGAGAGGAGTAAGTGATAGTTTGGTCTTGTTTCTCGTCCATTGGACGTGGTGGACATAACCATGAAACCCAATACTATGTGTTTCATACACTGTGACGACAGTTCGATGATAATGATAAATTTTGCCACAAATCTCGAGCTGCTACCGCCAGGTTTGAAGACAAGCACATACAGTACTGGTTTGTTCCAGCTCAAAGCTTGTTTCAATCCAATAGAGCATCTGTACGACGAATTAGAAAATCAAGTGTTAACTAGAAGGGTTTTTTAATGGGGTCTGAGATGGAGAGCGGTAATTAATTGGTTGGTTTATTAGAATTTTTGGCGTCGACTACTAAGGTCATTTTGCGCCTTTTACACAAGTTATATCTGTACGCAGCCCGGAACAAACACAAACATCCAGGTGGACTAGAGAACTAGAAAGCCTACGCCCTATCCCTCTCGGCCACCTGGCCGGCGATCGGTAATTAAGTGGCATTGTTGTGGACGTATAGCATTACTGGCATGGCATCTTGCCTTGTTGAAATAAACGAGCACGTAAGAGGTATTCAGATTCCTTTAAGCAAGATCTAGATTGCTAAGAAGTTTGGGTCAAATTCTCCCGGTGAGTTCGGTGTTGAGAGAGTAGTGATCACGTGGTCTTTAGAACTATTAAAGTTTCAAAAGGCAATATGCCAAGTGATATGTCATTCTATCACTGAAATGTTGAGAAACGAAACAAGTGAGACTTTTTTTCCATTTTCTAAATATGTGCTAGAAAATCAGTTCTTCACAATAAAATAAACAAGAATGATTTTACCGCCAAAGCGGATAAAGGGAGCACATTTTCATGTTATAGCATCGTACATGGATATATTGACTTAATCAACATTTTAAAACACTTAAGAGAAAATAAATAAATATGAAAACTAAATTGTAAATTACTATTTAAGTAAGCTAATGTATAGAGAGAATTTAAACGAATAAACTTGAAAAACTGAAAGATAAATGAAGAGGGAGTTATTCCTCATACATTTAAAAAAACAAAAGTTCTTTAATTTGTAAGAATTCCCACATAATGTTAAAGAAGTGAGCGTTGTGTGTAAGCATCTATTATTTTTTCATATTAAATTACTAAAGTGTTTCTACGTTATCGTTTACTATAGAAGCAAGCGATTAACTACTATTAATTAGCAATATGTATAACAGTAGTGAGTTTTAGATAACATTAAGCCTAACAGCATTATGCTCTTGATACAAATAAGCTATGGATAACAATAGATCTAACAACTCGTAATGAGTTGGTTGATATATTACATGCCATATCTTAGCATTGAAAGTTCCAATGGTACCATATGGTTTCATATGGCAACATTAGGGCACGTGCTACTAAACCAATAACCATTATCATTATTTACTCGTTATATTCACTCATGGCACGCTCTTGCGAGTTGTTTGATATATTACATGCCATATCTTAGCATTGAAAGCTCCAATGGTACTATATGGTATCATATGACGCCATTAGGGCACGTGCTACTGATCCAATAACCCTTATCATTATTTACTCGTTATATTCACGCATGGCACGTTCTTACGAGTTGTTTGATATATTACATGCCATATCTTAGCATTGAAAGTTCCAGTCGTACCATATGGTATCATATGACACCATTAGGGCACGTGCTACTAATCCAATAACCATTATCATTATTTACTCGTTATATTCACTCATGACACGTTTTTACGAGTTGTTTGACATATTATATGCCATATCTTAGCATTGAAAATTCCATTTTGTACCAATAAAACACGTACTATTAAACATTTCACACCAACATTATTTACTAGTTATATTCATTCATGAGACATCCTTGCACGTACACGTGCCATAAGACCAATACCTGCTATCACTAGTTACTTTTATATATTCGTTCATGATATGTTGTGACGATTTGTTTGATATATTACATGCCATATCTGGTTATAGGAAGATTTTAAGGGGGTATCATAATGGTATCATTAAAGCACGTGCCATTATAGTATGTACTTATTCCGGCTATCTCACGTTCGTACTTGTTCGTGCTCTACCCCTTATAATGAATTGGTGAAAACAGACTTTGAAAAAGTTAATTCGTTTTCAAGTTATTGTAATAAATACTAAGCTCCCTAGGAATAAAAATATTCTCTTGATTTAGAGACTGAACTGCCCTTTCAATAATCGTCAAACACGTGCATCCTGCACGAGCACCATCTCAACGTTTAGAGCACGCGCAGAGCCGAACCCATGTATGTTCTCAACACGCGTTTTCCCGAATGCGAGGATAATTCGTGTCTTCCAGCAATTCAATACATGCACTCTTTCTATTGCAACGCAATGAATTGTGGGATTGTCTACAGACAGACGGACGGACGGACAAACCGATCACATAAGCACATTACTATATATAGAAAATGTGCTAAAAATGGGGGTAAAAATTTCGGATAATAGCTCGTTCCCTATCCTCCCTACTTTCCTATGCTCTCTTCGGGAGGGATTAACTACTTGTTGTGTTTAGAAAAACACTGAAGTGTAAAGTAGTAATGTAGAAGATGTGGAAGTGAAAGTTAGAAGCATAATCTGTTCTTTAGTAAGCCTTCCCTGATTAACGGCTGAACTTTTGGGATACCCTAAACGACTGATACGTCATGATAAGGATTTTTTTTTTGTTTTTTAAATGTGGAAATGGCAATTTTAATTTTTTTTCTTCATTCTACATTAAAATGGGATTATCCGTTAAAAATAATTATTACTGTTTAAATAGCCATGAGAAATTTGATTGAGAAAAATTTTGGTTTGGCTAACCCTGGGGTGAAACAGTTTTGTCGGTGCTTTCATTCTAATAAGCTCCCTATTCCCCTTTGATCTTAGAAAAAGGGGGAGACAAAAAAGAAAAGGAGCTCCATTGGGTGGGTGATTGATATATTATTTAACATTTTCACAGTTTCTTTGGAAATTGTAGGTAATGGAGTCCTTTTAACCTTACCATTGAAGGCATCGGCAGTTTCAAATATGGAAAAGGGGAGAAATCGAAAAGTGGTTTCACTTATTTTCGTAAAGAGCGTTTGTATGTGTCGCGCTAAGGTTCCGTCGTCATGGCGATGAGAGCGAAAGTCAGGAAGCGATTGAAAATTAGATCCCTGAGACAAGGAGGTTTCTGACATTGGGAGCTCTTCTCACTAACTCACACACTCTTCTTTTCATTTTCTTTTTCTCTTTCTTTCTTTTTTTCTTTCTCTCTCTCTCTTTCTCTCTCTTTCTCTCTCTCTCTCTCTCTCTCTCTCTCTCTCGCTCTCTTTTTTGTCTATCTATCCATCTCTCTATCCGATTCGAGTAAAGAAAGGCGTCGGTGTGCAGCTTTAGCTGAATGGTTATTGAGGGATGCCATCACCAGGATGAGATGATGTTGCTGTCATGGCAACGGAATTCGAAAATAGCTGTCTTTCATTTTAATGAAAGGGTGAAAAGTGAGAAGGAGGGAGGAGAAAACGATACAAATGGTGCGTGCTCCAACAACAGAAACCCTTCAACAGTAGCGTTGGTGTAAGTTTTTTAAAAAATGGTTCCCTAACCATAAGTGGCGTTCGCTTCATCCGCCTCGGAAAATTTAAAGCGTAATTTTTCAGCGCCTTTTCCGCTAGACTAACGCCCTCCAACCTTCTCCATTCCCCTTCTATAAAACCACCTTCCCCTTTTTTTTCTTTAAGTTTGCTCATTCGAGCTTTTTTTTTTCAACCCATAACCCGAAACGAGATTAGATCCGTGAATATTAAAGCGCAAGGAGGGCAGTTGAAAACGTCAACGCCGACGTTATTTACTCTCAGTCCGTGTGGCTCCAGCGATAAATTTTTTTTCTCCTTAAAATTTTTTCTTCATTCATTTTTATGCTTCAGTTTTTGTTTTCACGCATCCTACGGAAAGCTCTCATAACACTTTGGGCAGATGGTCGGAAAATTATGATTTAATGTTCGTCCGTAAAATTCGTTACCGTTTTCCATCTAGAAGGGTGAATTTGGAAGCAACCATTTAAACGAATGAAGTACCATTACTAGCACACGTAATTTGTTGCCATTATATCCTTTGATCTGCTTCAGTCGTTACTGTCAGGCCTTCCTTTTTTTTTCACTTTCATTTGCATACTGGGTCAGTTGAGTTTGCTTTTATTTCAGTCTTCTGTTTAAGTGTGGGCGCCAAGTTTTCTGGTTGGATAACTGGAACACTAGAAAACACCATGCTCAAGGTGCCTTCTCTTTCCCCCTCTAATGCTATCGTATTTTATTGCATCTAAGACCTTCGGGCATATAAGAGAAAAAGTATGTTCACGAGTAACCATTAAATGTTAATGAAGTGTATAGCTACTGTATAAATATGCAGTAAGATGGATAGACGATTACTGATATGATAATGATATTACAGCGTTATGGAATTTGGATATGTGCCAGGATAGTAGTCTAGTTAAGTAAACGCTTGCCCTACCAAATACCTCAACTTCTAATATAAGACCCGAGAATATTTTTGAGCATCTATTTATTCCTTTTTTTTCTTATTTGCAACCAAATGCGTCATATGTAATTCCCGTTTTTGTTTTATTTTTCTATTGGTAACCAGATTAAAAGAAAGCTTAACATGGCGAGATTTAAATATGCGATAAATAACAGGCCTTACTTTAAAATGGTTTCGAAAAATCTCGACTTTATCCACTTAGTAACTAATTAATTTATTATGTCCACTACCTGTCCGCTATTACTGCTCGAGTTCGTCGGGGCACGAGCTCCACAAACTTCAGAAAATGGTCTTCAGGTATTTTGCCCCTTTCCTTGATGACGGCATTACGCGCCGGCTTAATATTGCAGGTTCGGTGATTTCAAGCGCAGTTAGCCTTGTCGACCTCATCCCATAGATTTACGATCGGATCCCCATCTGGAGTTCTCGACGATCATGGAAGAAGAATAAACTCGTAGACATGCTGACTGCACCAATCGGACACTGATCGAGCCTTGCGGAATGGAGCATTATACTGTTGAAAACGTCCTTGTAATTGGAGAGAAAATTGTGAACCTTAATCCCTCACAAGGTATTTAACTGGAACCAAGGTTTGCCTTGAAAACATTCCCCACACTATGATCGATCCTCACTTGCTTCTAAGATTATTATTTCACATATGGATCCATCGTTTTGTGTTACTGACGCCCTACACTGTCTGCCATCTACATGATTCAATAGGGATGGAGATTCATTTGATCATACGATGTGCTTCCAGTGCTCAACCATAAAATGGAAGCATTGACAGGCCCACTAAAAGAGAATTTTTCTGTTTTTTAGCCGAAAAAAATTAGTACTCTTAGGGGCTTTTGGCTGTGTGCAACCACTCTTCCTAAATATCACTCTTCCACTCTTCCAAGTATCACGTAGAATAAAAATAAAAAGAAAAGTCAAGAGAGTGATACGGAAACAGTTTAATGCCTAACGCGTTTCGATATTACATCATCATCTTAAGCTACAATGTTATAAAGTGAAACTTGGAGACAGTGCCCCTTTTATAATAACAAGCATGGCGGACCTAATCGAAAACTCATCATCAAGAACGCCGACCTAATGGGAAGCTCCTCTTCGGTTCCGGTCTTCATAATCCTTGTCCAGCCCGATTATGTAATCAATCAGGCCGTCCCTCTCGAATGATGTCTGGTTGTTGAGGAGAAGGATCTTGCATATATGTTGATGTTTTCTAATTTCAATTTCTTCTACGAATAAAATTTTATCTCTTATCTTGTCCTTTCCTTAATACGTCCATACATTGGTTGATGTCGACCATCTGGTATCTTGATTCGATAATATGGTCAGCAAATGCCGATTTGCCATCTCGGTTGACCCACGCTCTTATATGATCGCGAAACCGTTCATAGAAGGATCGGCACGTGAAACCGATATAGATTGGCCTCTGGGCAACACAGCTTACATATGCCAGCACATAGGAAAATATCGTCCGTGTCTCTCTGCTTGATGGGATTCAGTGTAAATCTGGAGTTGTTACACGTGCGGAAGGCAACCCCGAGACCTTGTTCACGGAATAGGTTGGAGATTCATGGGTATTATGTCCGTAATAGGTAAAAGTGGCGTATGCTTCAGGCTTGGGGCACTGGTCCTAGTTGCTGTTCAGTACTATTCTTCTGGTCTCATTGAAAACTCCCATTGTCCGGTGAGTTGTGCGTTCAGAAATGTTCTTTGGCTTTTATTTGACGAATTGTTGCATGACTGTTTTATTTTACCACTGTGCTCATTTTAAGTAGACCCTGTCATCGAATATCTGTTTACCTGTACAGGTCTCCTTCTGGCTAACATGTTTCTTTGTTTCCTGTCATTCTCATTACATTCTAGCAACCGTTCGAAACAATCTAAAACGTTGATGGTTTCGAATATGCTGGATTCTGTGCGCTCTATACCAGCTATCGTTCTTTTATTGAAATTGCTAAGATCCTTTAGTTTGTCCTTCTATCGACCTCTAATTCGCAGAAAATATTCAGAACAACTGCTTACGTTCCAATGCAAAGTTCGGTCTTATTTATGATATTCTCGTATCACCGATTAATCCGCTTTTCTTGGGAGGTGGTATACTTAATATAAAATGGCCACTCAGTATAGAAACGCAAGCAGATCTTAAAATCATTATTTTCCAAACCGAAGAAATTATATTTTGTCGCAACTCTCTCATATTGAGGAACATCACCGAAGAGTCAATTTTTGCCCCCTTTATTGCATGACTTTGGCTACAGCCCAAGCTTAACAATGGAGTGCACGAACCAGAAAAGATCATGGGTTGTGTTTAGCAACCAAATACCTAACACGGCTGACATTTTTGTTACGTTGTACGAATTGGGTGAATTTTCAGTGCCGGAGTCCATCTCTTTCGTTGGTTGCGCTTTCAGTTGATTACCTGCACACGTTTATAAACAGACACCTTAAACATCCATAACATATTTAATTATTATGTTACTATTTTATTTCCTAACTTTGTTCGTTGTGGGTAATTAGATCTTTCATAAGCTAATGGAATTTGAATCGAATGAGATGATTTAGCAGAGCAATTTAATTGTCAAACCACTTCGTGCATTATATATTTTTTGTTTTCCTAATCGTACAATTAATTAAATAATTGAATGGTTTAGATTATACTCCCTAAAAATATTGATTTTTTTAAACAACAGTATAATAATTGATAGTTACATATTGGGGATACCTGCAACCGTTTTGCGGTTTGTCAAAAATCAATATGACGTGGGAAATGAAGTCAATAATTGCTAAAGTAAGCTTTCCAAATGTTAAAATGGCAAAATATTTTAATCAGGTTATCGTAATTTAAGAGGACGGACTGTATTTCAACTTCCCACGCACAATAACGACATTTTAAATAATAAATAAAATGGATGTTTTTAAAGTTATTCCACGAGGAGGATTTAGAATTCTTAAATTATGATTGAAATATTTAGACATTTCTGTGTTTCCCTTTCCCTTCCTTGTTTTAACGACGTGATAAAAGATTATTTCTGCATCGCATAAATTTTCCCCTTAGGAACTTAAGTCCTTTGCTGTCACATACTTTAGGTTCGAATTTCGCCTCCCTCACCGCTGCCTCTTGCATCCCCTTCTTCTCTGTATATTTTTTTTTCTCATTCACCTTTTCCCGTTCTCTTTTCTTTGACTTAATTGCGCCGTTAGTCCCGTGAATTTCGCGCAATTTCATCATTCCATTTAACGCGTTGTAATAACCGTATCTTGTGAGTGCGCGATTTCTCTGAGTGAATCTTAGTCTCGAGCAATGTTTAATAAACGTGTAGTCAAGTTAACGATTCTATGGAGCGTTTATTTTTGCGAGTGGAAGGCGCGAGTGGAGCCGCCTTGGCGCCAGGGACTCGTAATTGGAACCGTCAAGGTAAGTTATACAGAAAGGAGACTGAGCGAGAGAGAGAGAGAGAGAAAGAAAACGAAAAAAAGAGATGTACACGGATGGTTTAGTTTTAATCTTTAATAAGTTAATAATGAAAGAGAAAGAGGGGGCGGAGCCAATTAATTTTTTCTTACAACAAATCTTTAGATGAAATTAAAATTAAATTCATAAATGCGTGAAGTTTTGCAAAATATGAAATTTCATGCACTTATATTCTGAGATGTTCGCGGTTTATAAAACGCATATCATGCATTGAATTACCAAGTTCGACGTTTAATGGGTTTTAAGAGATGAATTTTGTTTAATATATGATTTATTACAGTAGGAAAACAGAATCACCGTTGTCCATAGAAAATTTATTTATACATTCATGCTCATTTCGGCAGCCACGACGCCTTCTTCAGCATCTATTCCTAAAATTCTCTATCTATACAAGATTGTGTATTTAAAAATCGCAATTTACGAGGCGTGTTCAGAAAGTAAGTTCCGTTTTGTAATAAAAACAACTATATATATATTTTCAAAAAATTTTCTTTGCCAGATATCTTTTACACACAGTTTCCAAGTTTATTTAAACAGTTCTCATAGCGCTCAATGAACTTCTGCATGCTGAATTCATAGAAATCTGCCGCCAGTGAGGAAAGCCACACGGTTTTCACTTCTTCATCGTCGCTGAAATGAAGGCTGCCGACGAACTCTTTTAGATACCGAAACAGGTGGTAGTCATTGGACGCGAGGTCCGGACTGTTAGGCGGGTGGTTAAGGTGTTCCCAACCAAAAGATGTGATTAATTAAGAACAACTTGACCACCCGCCTTACAGTCCGGACCTCGCGTCCAGTGACTACCACCTGTTCCGGGATCTAAAGGAGTTCATCGGCAGCATGCGTTCAGAGATGATGAAGTGGAAATTGCTTAGCTTTCCTCACTGATAAAACTAAATAATAATGTAACGTAAATGGTAAACATTATTCTTTCAAACTGTAAAATAAATTTTTCAATTATTTTCTATCATTGCTTTGTTATTCAAATTTGAAAATAGGGAGTCATTTCTACCGCACCCTGTAGAATCTGGCAAAGAAAAAAATTTGAAAATATATATAGTAGTTTTGTTTTTATTATAAAACGTAACTTACTTTCTGAATACGCCTCATAACTTGATTTTTGTGAAGCCTATTTTGAAGTTTCTGAATAGTTTATTTTTTTGAATGTTTAAAGAAGAGCTTTAATAAAAGAATCTGGATCGTCGTACGTAAGGGCTAAGAAAATTGGAAATTATCATTCTGAACAAACATGGTTGGAATTGCTAAATTGTTAGTTAAATTGTTGACTGTTGGCATAAGAGAACGTTTGCAAATTTATGCTTTAATTTTCTCGGTCATTATAGAATTGAACGGCCCGGTGCAGTTACCAGGCAAGTGCACTTTTATTTGTTACTTGCCTGGTTACTGCACCGGGCCCTCAATTGGTAACATTAAAGTATAAAGTACAATTTTTTTTCGTTGCTGTTTTAAGCATGAACGATTTTAATTCTAATTTAAACTTAATAAGTAGACTGTTCTATATAGATTAGATTGATTTTTCCCCTTAACATGAACAATATCATTATGAGTTGGCATTTTAGAAAAGATCGGCTGTTTTGTCATAATGTCTACGACTTAGAAACTTTACTTCATCTTCTAGACACAGACACACCTTCGTTTTAGTGAAAATAGCTGCCACAAGAAATGCAAGATGCTGCCATCACATCTTCGATTAGGAAAAGCACTGTGGGAAACGTTTTCAATATTTCAATACGCATATGGTGAAGACATTCTTCTTCATTCTATGGCATTTGGCTGACACAAGGACTTTCAAGAAGTAACAGTTTAGCAAGCCAGACTTGAGCATTTCGCACTGAACTGAATCGCAGAGATATGCATAAATTAGTTTTGCATTAAGATAGGCGAATAACCGTGCGCGAACTCTTCGCTTTTGGCATTGCTGACTCCAAAAAAAATCAAATCAGAGTCATTGAGATTGATGAAACATCGGTTTGCTGTGGGCCGACTGAATCATAGTTGCACCATGTAGCATAGTTAGTACATCATAGACCTTAATAACTGGCGATGAATCATAGTTACTCCAATATGATCCGAAAATCAAGCAAGCCAGCACCACGTGCAAATTACTTTCTTTACCAACACGAAAAACAAAGCTGTCAAATCGACGTTCAAACTGCCATTTTTTTTTCAATTGAAATGGGATATGTAAATATGAGATTTATTTCATAGCATACAATATTTACTCAGTAGACTTTACTTCTCGGTCTTGGAACATACCCGGGAAAAATATCAGCGCTGTAATCCACGATAATGTATGTCCGATGTTGCTAATATAGTGAGCAACAAGTGAGAATGCGTTTCACTTTTAAAGTTCTGACTTAGCCCGTTCTTTTCTTATAATTTCAAATTAGTCCTACAAAAAAAAAAAAAAAAAAAAAACTTTCCAAACTTTGCGATTGTCATTCCAAAGTTTACGCTATGTGTTTGCGGATTGGAGGAAACGTTTAACTAACATGTAAGTGCATTCAAGTGGAGACTACCACTTCGAAAGTTTATTCTTAAGTACGAGGGTAAGTCAATATACAGGGTGTTTCTTAAATTATCTCCCGTATTATACTTGTTTATTACTCAAAAACTATTACGGATTTTAACGTGATATTTTTATTCATAAAGAAAAACTCAAAAAGTTTCTTAGCATGCCTTAATAAATTTCAACGTGCCCCCATTTATGGCGTGATGGACGTCAAAGCGAAACTCGATTTCCTCCCGTGTTCGGGCTAGCATTTCGGGGGTGATTTCAGCGACTGTTTCAATTATTCTGTTCTTCAATGTCATCAACGTTGGTCTATTACACTCTGTTTTTCACATATCCTCAAAAGAAAAAATCCAAAGATTCGCATCGGGTGAGCGAGGGGGCAAAGGGAAGTTCGTATCAAGGCACTGCCTAACTCACAGGCTCCAGTGAGGAGATGCTCCAACTTGTTGGTAAATTATGTTGGGCTGCAGTTCTTCCATCTGTGGAATCAGGTAGTTCTCCAGCATATTTAGGTAGGTTGCAGCCAACGATATGTAATGAGTAGATCGCTCATGAGCTGCTTTCAGCGCCACCAACGCGTCCCCATTTGAAAGCCTGTCGGCCATTGCTTTGGTTGGCAAAAAATGGCCTTCATCGTATGTTTACGTTTGAAGTTTGCATGTGAAACACAGTGAAACTCAATGCCGATTTCTTGTCCAGCTTTAAACTGTAGTAATAGATATATTAAAGGTGGGTTTTTATCTTTCTGCGTCTTAGGATGTTTTTCCTCATGTAAAAATCCTGGTCATCTTTTATATCGTGGTTGTTGATACATAAAATATGTCGATATTCAACCAAGTTACCGTCGTTTCAGTGATACCAGAATGATTGTTTAGAGGTATTTATGAAATTATATACCGCATTTATTAAAAAGCATCTAAATTTGGGAGAGGTCGCTTAAGAAATTTCATACTACAAGCACGATGTTGGTGGGGGAGGGGTGCTTTCTCAGCTGGCGACAAAGCGGATATAGTAATGGCGCTTTGGCTGGCGATGTTATTCTGCCAACCATAGTAATGGCGCCTACACTAACAATAGAGATTAGTTCCACTTTTCGCCGCCTTCAAATTGCCCCAAAGATGGCGGCCACATAAGCGATCTACTCATTTCATATCATATTGCAGCGGTAATTCAGCGAAAAAGAAAACTCCGATTACTCAATGCTTTAAAACGCACCAAACATTAACCTTTGGGCTGTCGCGTATATGCTCACTTAGAATGTGGGGGTTTTGTGAGCACCAAATGCGCCAGTTGTGTCGGTTTACTGCTCTGGAAGTATGGAATGCTGCCTCATCAGAAAACAAAATGTCTTGACGACGGAAGGTGGGATCATTGTCGACTTTTTGGAGCATATCCTCAGCAAACTTCTTGCGGTCATCTGGATTCAGTTCTTAAATCATCTGGATTTTTTAAGGTGTAAGACGAAGGCGGATGTCATTGGCATATCCATTTGATGAGCCGCTTGGCGAAGTGATTTACGGGGGACTACGATCAAACGCCTCACTGACCTTTTCTACTCTCTGTGGTGTCACTGAAGGTCTAGCAGCACCCTTTTTACGTAACACGCCGCCTGTGTTTAAAACTTTTTCACGCCCATAGCTTAATTGACTTATGATTTGGAGGATCCTTTTTAAGCTTTGTTTTGAACATTCTCTGAAGTGTAATCATTGACTTAAATTCCGCAAGCCATAACACGCTTTGAGCTTTTTCTTGAACACTCGCTATTGTTTACTGCGTCTTGCGAAAAATGGAACAACGCGCCAACAATGGTACCAGGCGCCAACCGCGTGTTTCATTATCAACTTTTTGAGTTTTTCTTTGTGAATAAAAAAAAAACGCGTTAAAATCTGTAATAGTTTTTGAGTAATAAACATGTAAAATACGGGAGATAATTTAGAAACACCCTGTATAAGTCACAAAATGAAAGTTGTGATAGAGTTATCGAATGAAATTCGGTTTATTTTTTTTATGTAATCTCCATGAAGATTTAGGTACTTGTCCCAGCGTTTCACGAGTCCCTCAAAGCCAGCAGCGAAGAAGGTTTATGGTGTGGTGTCTTATCCAGTTAGTATCCTCCCATGCACGCCGCCAGAAATGTTTGGGCCCCTGACAACTGGGTACGTATGGGCCCATCTGGGCTCTGCCTCGTGCCTGATCAAGCGTGGCTGATGAGGCCCCCATTCCGTTGGGGCCCCGGACTAGAGTCCCGTTTGTCCCCCCCTGGCGGCGGCCCTGATCCTCCCGAGAGACCTTCCCCATATACTGGAACCGGTGACCACCCAGGTGATTCTTCAGTGGGTCGAAGTCGTGAGTCAGATGGTCCAAATCCGAACTTCATCGGACTATAGGGCGGATGGTCTAGTTATTCCCAACCTAAGAACCGTATGTGAGCCACAGTGATATTGGCACTGTGTGGATGTATGTGTTTTTCACTATTTAAACTCTAGGAAGCGGTGCTTCAGCAGTATCTAAAGGGTGTCAAACTAACCTAACGATATCAATAATTACGCTGCAAATGACTTATCAGGGTTGTAAGCAGCAAATTGATAGCAGATACGTAGATTAGATAATTTAAGTTCACCATTTAAATCTTAGAAGTATTATAAGAAGTCTTATGGAGAATTGATCCACATATATGCATTACATATATTTGTTAACTTATACAATAAAATAAAATAAAACGGAAGTGATCTATTCATTTTAAGGAGTAATATAGAAATCTTATGAATATACACCCATTTGAATACCCACCTTCAACTTTCATTGCCTTATGAATTTACCCGGATACAGTTCACAGGTGTTGCATTTAAGGCGTTTTAATAGAGTAGAATGAATAAATCACTCGCCAAGTAAATTTTTATAGAAAGACGTGCTTTCACAGGGTATGTGTTTGCTCATATCAAAATTCTTCCCTCCTCCAAAGATTTTTCTCTCTTATTTGCCTCGGCGAAAAATGTTTTTCACGGCGAAGGCGCTGCTGGTGTTTTTCTTCGCTGAGCTGCTTTTGGTTATGCAAAGAATTTTTTTTTGAGGATAAAATTTTTTTAAACCTGCCATCTTATTTACATTTTTGATATTCTGCAGTCAAAAATTCCATTAAAGGTATGAATAAACTATCTTCAGAAAAATCCCAATGATTCTTGGGTTCAAGAGGAAAGATAAAAAAAACATTAACGATCATGAGTGTATGGGAAATTTCTTCCGGTTCTATGTTGAGCTTGAAATGAAGCATCATGCAAAATTGGTGTTTATGATCATGTATAGTAATAATTAATCCAAGTTTATATTTACAAAGCGTAATGGTTATTGATGAATGTATGCTTTAATTTATGTAATTTTGGTTAAGAATGTATTGGCAGAGATTTTAATTGCAATTACCACTCAAAGCAGAAATTATAATTTATAACGGGTTTTGGATCGCCATTAAATTAAATTTTATCAAAAGGGGGTCACGTCCTTAAAACGAATTCGCTGAAAACTTTGGAAGCAACGCACGAAGATAATTAATTCTCATCTTGCATTATCTGTATCCCCGTAATAAAATAACTACTCAGTAAATCATTGGAAACATTCGGGTTTAATTTCGAAGGTTTGCTCCGACCCATTCGACACCCAATTTAATAACTTGAAATAATTGCAATGAATTGGAACTTATTAGATGTTGAAACATCATACGTTGACCTCGCATTACCTAGGTTCATTAAAATCTATGTGAGAATTCTACAGGGCTTCAATTTAATTAATAAAATGAGATTTAAAAATTAAAGAGGGTCATCGAATAAATAGTTTTAGGCTCTTTTAGACAAACGGGGAAAGAGACGAGGGAAGTGCCCTTACAGGAGAGCCGTATACAATTCAGGCAAAGGGAGGAAGAGTGGATGTCGGATGGGAGGAGACTATTTATGACGACCGTAGAAACAACAGAGGATGATAAATAGCCGAGAGACTAATTAATTTGCTTCATCACGCAACGAAGACACTTTTGCGAGCGTAAATAGTCTGGTTGGCCCGTCCTCTCCCCGACACCTTCCTCCGACGTCACTTTGCCCCCCTCCTTTTATTTATTAAGCCCCGTGAATTGCTGGAATTTTTTATTTTTGACGAACGGAGAGAAGAGCAAGAAAAATGAATTCAAACGATCCCTTGTCACTGTCGTCGGATAACTAATGACGTCATTAATTAACTTAAAGAGTGCGAGGACAGCTGGAGCTAGATTTGTGGAAAGTTCTCTTCTTGTTTGTTTCCATTTCCATCATGAGAGATTATGCTCTTGAATAGTTTTGAGATAAACTTTGGCTCGACCTCTGTAAATGCGTCCGTTCGTTTTTAACAAAGAATCTCTTCTCTCTTTCTCTTTCTTTCTCTTTCTCTTTCTCTCTCTCTCTCTCTCTCTCTTTCGCCCTTTTTCTCTCTTGTATTGTAATTTGTTTTGTACATTACAGAAGCAGGCGTTTTATATGTATATCAGATTTAAAATACGCAAGAAAATAATGATGTAAAAATTTTACATCTCTCTTTTAAATAAATAAATTAAATAAATAAATAAATAAATTAAATAAAAATTCAATATGCGAACATATCTTAACAGCATACATGTGGCTATAAGTGTGTTTCATATTTTGTGATGAAAACCAGAATTGGGCCCCAAAATATTTTTGTTAATCTCTGTATGTGCTGAATCTCTCCTGTTTATCATCTTGCTTTGCTCTAACAAAGCATTTTCCACATCCAAGTCTACACTAAATCGGATCCAAATAAAGATTGGTTTTGCTAATCAGAACAGTAAAGGAGCAAATATTTATGTAGAGATAACGTACTATCTTGCGTATTTCTTTAGAGCTTAGTTCATTTGAAACTCCGTGCTAACTCGTGAAACCAAAGCTGAACCCATTCTGACATTCAAATCAGCATCGCTCTAATATGTTTAACTTAATTCTGTAAGTTATTTGTAAGATGCGGTAAACCTAAGCAACGAGCTGTTCTCTGTACGTCTCTGCAATATAAAGGAGATTTGTTTTAGGTCTTCGCTTTCCTTTCATACGCCGATGTTCTTTGTTCGCCGACTTTGCTACTTCCACTGGTTCTCATTGTGGGAGGCAATTTAACTCCATTGACTTTCCATGATTGCGCTTCTTTGTTATTATGGATAATCATCTGATTGGAGGAAACCTATCTAGGCCTACCCCGAAGAAAATTCGTTTTATTTTAGCATAAACGATTTGAAATTCATCGATTTCTTTTGCGGATGATGTGTGAGGAAAATACGAAATGTCGGTAAACTTCAACAATCATTTTGGAAATATGCAATTCAGGCCTTAGCTCCACGAATGGGAGATCGTTTATCATGGATTCGTAGATTTTCAAAATTCGATATGGAATTGAGATTATTTTTTTCTATCTTGAGTCTTGACAACGATTTCCATCTCGATTGTGCGAATTTGAAATGAGATGATTTACATGGAAAAAGGATCGCAATTCTTTCCTTCCCCTTTTATACAAAGAAAACCTTGTAAATTCACACCATGATCATCATTCCCCTTAAGATTCCGAGGATCTTTGAGCGATAGAATTTAAATATATAAAATTGAAGACTCCAAGACCAAGTCATTATTATTTCTTCGGAGATGATCGAAAACGAAACACCGGATCCGGGTAGATTTGCGAATTAAATTCATAAATATATTCCATACATTCTCAACGAATTTAAATATAATTCATGTGTATTATTATTTATATTCGATTGTTTATTTCTTCTGTGTGTATTCTAGACTTGATAGAGTTACAAAATTGAAACAATAAGTTTAGTATTTTATATTTTTTACCTGAACGATAAGGTTTGTTAACTTCAACAGACAAATTAGGGCTCCTGTAAACAATCTTCAAATCAACAGCAGAAATGAGAAATTTATATTATAAGATCACAGAATCACTCATTAATTATTTAATTCATGAATTTTCTTCATTGAGAACCATTAAACATCTATTAAAATTTAATTTGCTTTATTCTGAAGAGTAAAGAGTGTTGGCAGTTACAAAAGAATTAAT
The DNA here is from genome assembly GCA_023313115.1 of Rhysida immarginata. Classification (NCBI taxonomy): domain Eukaryota; kingdom Metazoa; phylum Arthropoda; class Chilopoda; order Scolopendromorpha; family Scolopendridae; genus Rhysida; species Rhysida immarginata. The sequence goes on from JAHWFO010039269.1 coordinate 1,807,717, forward strand.
AATTGTATTGAATTGTATATCGAACTTGATGAATTGTGATGATTAAATTTTCCAAGTACTAAAGTGAAATTATAATTAAATTATACTATACCCTTTGATGTATTGATAACTTTAAATTATTACGCGTTTACAGTAATTCTATTGTATTCAACGTGTTTATAATATACTTGAAATATTATTATTATTCTCGCATTCCGAAGGAATAAACTGTGAGGGAGAGGGACGGAAGGGTTAAGGCAAGGGATAAAACTTCTCTTAAGGTCGTCATAATTAATTAAAAATGGGAATTAATTTAACCCGTAATTATTTGGTCAAGCATGTAATAGTTCTTAATTTGTCTTTTGAAATGAATATAGGTTACTAAACATTTTAGAGGATTGGTATTTGGTCATATTGATATTTTTGATAGGTTAAACAAATGGAATTGATCTTCCTTCAGAATAATTTGATCTCGTAAAAAATTTTTATATTTCTAATTTTATTATATATAGGTCACAAAACATATAATATATGCTACAAAAGATAGAACTATTCATTTTTCAAATCCAGCTAAACCTCAAAAATATTGAGATGTTTATTTTGGTGTATGTAAAAATTTTAGCAATAGTGTCAGTGGTTGACTAGCGCGATTTTTCTCTTCTTTAATAGAGGGAGCATGATTTTAAAAATCTCTCGTACTAGTTTTTGAAAAATATCAGCAGATTGAATGAAAACGCAGCAACGACATTGTTTCATTTTTTTCGCGGCGAAATTTTTATATCCGTATGCTTACATGTTTAATTCAGAAGTAATGCTTGAATAATTTTCCATATACTTTATAGCGGTTAGCCTTGTCTATGGCGAGCTGCTCAACACTTAGCAAAATTCATTGAGTTTAATAGAAACGAAGCGCCTTAAATGCAGACAGCTACGCAGTAAATACATTGTGATGAAAATTTCGTTATTTTTACTGGCTAAAAAAAATTCACTATCCTAAGTTTAAAATCGATTTATACCTGAATTTTCAGGGTATTTGTATTAGGCATGCGCAAACGTTCTTTAATACTGCTCTTAATGTTGATCTAATTAAATTTGAATTTAAGGGGCGTAGGTAGCCCCTTAATAATCTAGAATAAGGAAGAATTTTAAATAAAGCTTAACTTTAACTCATTCATTAATGATATTTGAGAAATTCCATAGCGAATAGAAACCGCTAAATGGTGAAAGCAAACTGGCAGCAGAGGATTCTAGCAATCATTTAAATTAATAATTTGAGCACTCCTGGATCATTTAATATGAATAAACTTTGCTTTAGCACGGAGACCCAATATATTTTTAATAATTAAGAAAACTGACTTATTTATACGTTCAGTAAGTAAAACTTATAGGAATCCATAGTTTATTGCACATGAAATATTAATATGCTAATATTCGTATGTGCTTCGGTCATTTGACCTAAACCTGAACAGTATTCACAAATGTGCTTCCCTTGAATTAATAGAAAAGATATAACAACCTGGAAGCAGTCATTTGGTATTTTAGAATGGAAAAAGATGCTTCTGCCTTAAGAAATTCATGAACCATTTCATTTCATCAATCAGTACTTTGTCACTAGTACGAAGTTTATTCACTTAGGAGCTCGAAATTCATTGTGAATAAAAAAGAATCCCATTGGTTATCCAACAGATTTCCATGGAACATTTTTAATTCATTGAATGGTCTGCTTTATGGTTCGTTCTGTGTGTGAATCTTGTCAAAAGATTTGTGATCGTTTTAATTTTACCCTCAAAATTTTTGTTTAATTTTTAATACAGGGTGTTGCACAAATATACAGAACAATACTGCTGGGTAGCCTATACTCTCGCCCTCGCTTCAGGGGCCGCTTCATAAAATGATAATTAGGAAATTTTATTTTGTTAACCCATTTACGCCGAAATTGGCAAAAATGGAAATTGAGACTTCATATCTTAAATTTAAATTCTGTAGCATGTAAAGACATAAAATATAATTTACAAAGACATAAAAAAAATTAGAAAATTATTTTGAAATTATTTAAAATTATATGCTCTCGTCCATAGATGGCGAAACTTGTACTGAATTTCAAAATAATTTTTTTATGTCTTTACATGCTACAGAATATAAATTTAAGATATGAAGTTTCAATTTCTATGTTTACCGATTTCGGCGTAAATGGGTTAACAAAATAAAATTTCCCAATTATCATTTTATGAAGCGACTCCTGAAGCGAGACGATAGGCTACCCAGCAGTACTGTCCTGTACATTTTTGCAATATCCTGTACATTTTGATTATTATAATTATATAAAATTTTCTCACTGCCTAAAAAAAATTCTACTCCGAATAATCATTAATTATATATATATTTTTTTAAAGATATAATTCATTTCATTTTTTTTTCATTTCATTTCATTTATTTCTTGGTCATTCTTGGATACATTTAGTAATATATTAATTATGCAAGTATAATTGGTAAATGTTACACAACTTACAATGAAATCTAATAGTGTAATAGTAAAATATTTATGAATTTAAGTAATTTAAAAATAAGTTATAAATTGAAGTACAGAGGGCAGTAAATAATGCTAGAGTTTAATAGAACTTATAATTACACTGGTGAATTACATGCTGCCAGCTTTAGGCTTCTGTGTGGAATAAAGAGAAAAATAAAATTATCTAATTTCAAAATGATCATTGTTATGCATGCGCATTACCTTAACCATTGTTACAATAAAAGTTATGTTAAATGAATATTTCTTACATAAAGTAAATACAAAGTTTGTCAAAATATAGAACAGTGTGCCAAGGGCCAAGAAAAGAAAAACTATTCAAGAGCCTAAGCTCATATTGGATTTGTTATAAATAAAAAATAAGAATAAGGAAAAAATATTAAAAAAATTTATAAAAATTTATAAAAATTATAGTTTATAAACTCTATAAAACTTATAAAATTTGCAATTTTTTATATAAAAAAAGACTGGAAAAGGAAAAAGGTGTTCAATATTAGTTAATGAAAATATCCATTTCTTGAATTCAGTACGCCAATTTCTAATCAAAGGTTTACATTTGATATATGGAGGAATGAGATTGTGATATAATATTTGTGTGAGGCAAAGGTATGTGGGTTAATCGAGGTATTTGTATTGGATAAGATAACATACTGTATATCTGGTCTTGTAATGACTGTGCGAACAAAGCGTAGAGTGTTGTTCAAAGAAATTTTTTAATTTTGATTTATTATTTATTTAAATATTATAAAAGCCTTTGAAATGAAAAACATTCCTTTATCTTTCCACCATTGCTGCCTTATTTTTGCTTGATATGAAATCGTAAACAGAACACCGTTCACAATCGATACCAGATAGATTTTTGGTGACAAAAAACAGATTGGACTAAGACTGTTAAAATTAATATTAATATTAAAATTACAGGATGATTAATGTTCGTTGCAATAATATTAAACGTCATTCTCGAATACTTTTCTGAACTTAATGGGGATCACTGTATAGCATCTATCACTTAATGGAGGGATCTTGTGTTGAAGCGTGCATGTTAATTTTTGCTCTTTTTGGGGTTTTTTTAAATATAAAATATTAGATGTGATGAGAGAGGCTCTAAGTTCGTCTTTAGAATTAATTAAACTTTGCATATAGCCATAGCATTTTGTATATTTGATTATTGTAATCTTTTGAAATATGGAAAGTGTAAAAAAGTAAAATAATTTTTAAAAATAATTAAAGGTTTTTCAGGCCAAAGCCATTAGTAACTGTTTTAATAACAGACTACAATAAATAAAGCCGACTATCTCGATTCCCAAATTCAAAATTATCAATATATTTCTCTGTGGGAGAAGGGGGGGGGAAAACCAACTTCTCTGCATGGGTTGCGTGATTAACATTCTCCGCCTTCTAGTTGCGTTTCCCTGCAGTGAGCCATAAAATTGTCTCTTAACGCGTCTGCTGCTGCTGTTCCCTATTCCCTTCCCTTTTCCTCCCTCTTTGAATCATTTGTTCTATTTTGAGAGAGCACTAAGCTACGGCCATTTTATTGCTGCTTTATGTGTGTGTATCATTCTGCAAGAATTAGAGTTAACCTACGTCGAGACATTAATGTCTTTCTCTGGAAAAATTTATTCTATAATAATCGGCATTAAAACATCAGAAAAGCAGTGCTTGTAAAGATTGCTTATTTAATTCTAATTTCCCTGTTTTCTCGAATGGATTGCCTGTTGACTTGCATTAGAGCGGCTGTAAATAATCGCATTATGATGAGTTTCAATAATGGAGCAACTGTGATTGAAACTGTCAAGGATTCCCAGAGAAAACTTTCCAATTAAAAGGGAAGAATCATTTCGCTAAATAAATTAAAGGTGTTAACGAAGAACTAATTTAATATGGGAGAAAGTCGTATTCTCTAATTGTTGTAATCGATTCGATTTTACATTTCCTCCGGAATTGAATTTAGGACGAGCGCTAGTTTCGAAATGCGCATTGTAATATTGCGTTTTTCTATGCTTTGGTGAAGATAATTTTTGAGGCTAAACTGAATCTTGTGAAACGCTATGGGGATGTTTTTATTTTTAATATTTTTGAGAAGTCTGTTGTTTTGGTTTGTGAATGGTTGGTTGTCATTTCAAGTGGAGAAAACGCCAAGCTCTCGACTGGTTTTCGTGCCTGATTAATCACGAAATTTTTACGAGACGTATCGATCATTCACACGAGTCTTGGAATGAAGTCTGCAAAAGTTTTTCGGTGATTTATAAAAAGTTCCGACATGGTATTTTGCTTTAAATCGAAACATTTTAATTTATATACAGCTCATCGTTTAAAATGATAGGCAATAAGCAACCTTTTTTGCCTACTGCAACATTTCTAGAACATATTAATTCTAAAAAATAATAATAAACGCCATCAAATCAAATTATTGTTCACGTATTTTTACATTTTTTAACGGAAGTTTCTAATTTGTCAGAAGATTTATTACAAATACTAGCAATGTAACTTTATATACTATTAATTCTGTAATTCGTTTATTAAAACATTTGACCGGATAAGGGAACATTGAAAAGACGGTGGATCAAAACAGGGAAGGCAGTATGTCTATATTGTAAACAGAACCGTTGAGTATTGTGAATGAGTTTCCAATACATGTCGAACTCTAACATATACAAGCCTTACAGTTTTAAACATGTGTCATTTCTACACCCAAATATTACATATCAATCTTCACCTCCTCTCATTTGAGCCCTTTGGGACTTGATTTCCGGACTTCTTCCGAGCATGCTATTTTTTCAAAACCACAATAGATCTAAACAAACAAATCTACTAAATACACACATAGGATATAAAATGCCTAAGGGGTAACATTGTACCCAATCAACCTTATTCCGAACTTAATACACAAAAGCATGTAACCTCTAAATATAAGCCCGACAGAAAGCATGCAAATACGTAGAGTGAAGAGTTTCTAGAACCTAACATTAGCTCTTTTCATCTCATTTCTCTTGACTTTCCAAAGGCTTTGCCTCGTTAAAGGCCCTCTTCTGATAATTGGCTTATAGGCATGGTCGGAGCTTGCGCCTTAAATATAATAATAATAATAATAATAATAATAATAATAATAATAATAATAATGGTGATTTTGACTATTCTGAAAGAAGAAATCGATACTTCTGTTTGCGGTGACGCCCTTGGCGTGATTCCGAAGGCATAAAAAATTACCATTCCAACACCTTAATTTCATCCGACACAAAACTAGCATTCGCGCTATTCGTATCTCTGCAAAAAAGCATTGATTTAATTTCAGACACTGCTCCAGTTATGTTTCATTGCCCCTTGAGAATCCTTAAGATCTATTTAGTATTTTTCCATGCACTATTATATGCTAAATATTTGAAAACGTTCCTATTTTTTTGTATAAAGTAACTACAGCATCAAGAAAATGAAAACATCTAATCCGCAACGATTCTTCCTTTTATAACAGAAAAAGTCTTTTAATTCCTATTTTTGCCAAAAAAAAAACCCTAACAAAATGTTTATTTCTCAATTCTTTCTCTTTTTTTATCCCATTTTTATAGAGTTGACTTAAAGAGCTTTCCCCCCAGTCACAAGTGTATACATAGCCCATGCTTGGATTTTTTAAAATAGTTTATACGCGTTCCCCTTAAGATCGCCATTATAGTTATAGCCATGTCCTTTTTTTCAGTGGCGATTTTTGTGCACTTAAAAAAAATTTGATTGAAATCGGATTTTCTCTGCAGGCTTCTAAATAAAGAAGTAGCTTTTTGCCCACAAGGGGTTATTCAAGCGGCAACGATTTTACCAAGCTAGGAGAAAGGAATTGAAAGAGAGGCTATAGTGGAAAAAATCTTTTTAAAGGATCCATTCGAAGAAGTTAGGAGTGTTTTATTTTCTCAGTTTCGGACAACAGAGACAGGCCATTAGACGAGTGGCCTTTTCTCATCAGTGAGTTGTCATGGCGACGGTCTCCTTTCAAGTCCCCAGAGCCTTGCGCTTGATTAGATCACTTCCTTCATTTTCCGTCTGCGACAGGAAGGTCACGGAAAATAAGTCGTTGTCTTGACAACGTTGTCCAAATTTCGTTTATCGTCTGCTTGCTATTGACCAGCCCGTCCGGACACAAGGCGCGCAGCCATTTACCCTCGTCCTTTTGTAAATTAATAAAAGAAAGACGGTATTCCTTCCGCATTTGACTCCGGAAAGTTAATGTTTAATCGCCCGCTCTGATGACAATCTTTACCGCTCGAGTTGCGTGTCTCGATGATTGTGACGCTGCTCTAACGATTGCTGCTGCTGCTCACGAGAAAGATGGGGCTCATTAGCCAAGGGCAGCAAGAAGTTGGAAGTTGGATGCTATTTCTTTGCGTTAAATAAATCGTACTATTAAACAAATGAGCTTAGAGATTTCTTTTTATTTTTGAAGAAAATTGATATAGATATAATTTTAATGCGTATAAATATTGAGCAAAAATTGCAAACTAACCGCCGCAACAGAAAACTATATTAATAAGAGACAATTAGTAATTGACGAATGACACTGAACTGCATTTTGCTTTATCTTTGTGTTCTTAACGTGCGGAATGGAATATTTTTTTAAATATACTTGAAAAAATATTCTGACTTACTTTTCAGTAGCTACAAAATTTCATTACACAAGTAGATACGAAATACATTAATAAATTATGAAATAAGCACACAGGACAAAATATTATCCACCTGCTATTAATAGTGCGTTGCACATCCCTTCGCTTTAATTACAGCTTTAATGCGCTTGGGCATTGATTGTATGAGTGTGTTTAGATAGTCCTTATCTATCTCCAACCATGCTGCATACAATTTATCCCGCAGGTCAGCAATGTTAGTCGAATGCCGATTCTTCCGCTTAAGACTTTGGTCCCACAAATTTTCTATTGGTTTCAGATCTAGGGATTTTGCGAGGCAGTCGAGGCGTTGCATGGTCTGATGCTCGTCGAACCACTTCTCCACGGGTCTAGCCCTGTGAAACCTGCAATTATCATCTTGATGGTAGACATAATCCAGCTCATAGATATCCTGACGTAAACCGAAAAAGTTAGCAGTTGTCCTGGTGTTAATTTCACGATAGAGATCTGGTTAAGCCTGATGCTAATTTCAACGAGGCATCCTTGTTTATTGTTCTGAAAATTTGCCCACAGCATCACAGAGCCACTACCTGGCTGCACCACTCCTCGGACACAATCAGGATGAAAGGCTTCATTGCTTTATGCACAAAACTTTGATTCATCCGACCAAATCACGTGTTTCCAGTCGTCTTCAGTTCAGTTTTGATATCTCTTGCACCAGTGTACACGAGTTTCTTGCGAGCTGGAGTGAGCAACGGACGTTTGCTAGGTAATCGGCTCCAGGTGTCTATTTTATGCAGGTGCCTTCTTAAGGTTCTTTTACAAACTTGTCTATGCGGACAATTATTGACTTCCTGCAACAGTTCTTATCTGGTTTGAAAGCGAATGACCGTGACCAGGCGCGATATTCGTCTTTGGTCCCGTTCAGTCAGCACTGACTTCCGACCACAGTTTACTGGATCTGAAGAAAATGTGGTTACGCGAATTTCGGTTTCCGCTCATAGGAAGCCGCCAAAAACTTGGATGCGTGACTGGGCGCTTTAACTATATTGATGCACCGAGCCATCCGATCCATATAGTGCTCGTATAGCTTCATTTAAAATTGGATTCATGATGTTTTCTTAGAAGTACGCGACGTTTATCTTGGTCTTTCCGTCAACTCTTTTGATTGCCATATCAGCTACCTTCCCGAAACTTTTCTTAGCATTGGCGTGCCAGCTGTGAGCGGTTCTTATCTTTAGGATAATGATGAATTAACTTATTTTTATTCTTGTGATCACCTTCATCTAAGGTGACTGCTTTCTACCATTTCCCACATGCAAACACAATTTTCATAGTTTTCTTGTTTGGGTGAATCTCTTCTCTACTGGTTTTGCAATCAACCTGTGACCAAGAGATTCATGGCGTTGTTGCAGTCCTAGATTTTTATGTATTATGCTCGACAGTTACTTGGGATAATCTCTTCCTTCTTGAATATATATATTTTCCCTGGTTAACTAATTAATCTCCTTCGTTTGGTCTCTTGTTCGTTCTGGTTGGGATAGGCTACGCATGCGTTTTTTCGGACTACCCAGTTTCGATGGAATCAAGAGTTTATCCCTGTTCAGCTGATTCGCTGTTTGCGTCAGTTCCGCGCACCTCTTTACATCACATTGTTCCTCATTTGTGCATCGAAAAATCCACATAGGTAGCCTTTACAAAATCTATTAATTTGGCAGATGTACACAATTATTATTGTAATTATGCGACAGGTAGTGCTTATCGGCGCGTGGATAGTTGCATTTTACAAATGAGAAGTGAATACATGAAAATCGCTTTACTTATCTTTAGATGCTTCTTCTGCTCAGTTTCAGTGACAGGATAATTTTTTTTTAGTTTCAACAGATGCTATATGCAGGTCCTTGCGACTTATTCATCAAGTTCATAGATATTTAAATGAAATATGCTGACTGGCTTCAAGATTTGTAGGAAAGCGGACTTAATAAACACATTATGTTTGCTTGCTTCATTTCATTTAGATTCTCATTTTTATTAATTGTTTATAAATTAGCTGATTTACATGTAAAAATCAAAAACTCCATTAAAAAGGAACGATTACGCAGGAAATAAAATAACATTTGAATAACCCTTTTAATTTTCCGACGGCCAAGTGGCAATAATGATAAAACTTTAATATTCTCATTTTAATTTGCTAGCCTCATCTTAAATTATGAAATGATGAAGAACCCGAATAATTTCCGCCATTCAAGCAGATGGTTTTTATATTTTACTTTTATCTTCCTCCTTTAAACCAAATTTCTCTCTTGGAAGAGTCATCGGGGGGGCTTATTTATAATTCTAGTCTGCAGACCATTGTTCTCTGGCTTGTGTGGCAAATGATAATACAAGGCGCACCGGAAAGGGGCGAGTTGACATCTTCATCGATGTTGTATGAGTGTCAACAGTGAATCTCTGAATCGATTGGTCCTTTGTCTTGACGAATGAATCTGTTTGCTACGAGGAACGAAAAATTCCTGCTTTCAACGCTCTTCCTTCCGGGCTCGATCACAGTCCCCATCAAGGGAAAAGAGAAGGGGGAAGAGAGCCAGAGAAAGGATGGATGGATTGGTTGGACGGATGGACGGAGGTGAATGAATGGGCAGAAATGCTTCAGCGCCACCGAGTGACTCACTGTTACACTTAGAGTGCGTGAGTCATTTTCATTAAATCCAGCTCATCCAGTGACCGCAAAGACATAAACAGATTATAAAAAGAGATATTGAATTAAAAAAAAGATCGGGATTTTTTTTCTCTCTCTGTAAACGAAGTGTTGACAGTTATATAATGCTGATGCAAGCATTTTTATTTGTTTTGGTAAATGAGCAGGATATTAAATTCAAAATTTCTTTATGATTTCTGTTCGCCTTATGTTTTGATTAGTGTTTGTTAATCTGAATTTTTACATAACTTTAAATGAAACCCAACAGTGCATGTGATGTAATGCGATGTGAGCTTCAAGATAAGACCATTTTTTTTTAGAAATTAATAATCAAATGGATTTTCCAAAACTTATCTGAATGATACTTGCTTCTTTAATAAAAGTTTCAAAAATTGTATTGAAAAAACGTGTTTTTAAAATAATCTGTTTTTTTAAGTTTATTTTATTAAAAAAAAAATCAGAATTAAAACGTCCTTATTTTGCTTGACAGTGATATTTTTCTTAATAACAAAGTCCCGTTTTACTAAATTGCCTATAAAGAAACTGAAGAAAATGCTCCAACAATTAGCAAGTTTTTAAATGGAAAATGAAACGAAAAATTCCGCGACTTGGGATCGAGCCAGGGACCACGAGTATCCGCCTCATTGCTCTTATTGAAAAGCCTTCATCACTTTTCAATGTTTTGAAGAAAAGAAAAATCCGGACCTCCATACCAGAAAATGGCTCGGCTATTTTAGCTGCACAATGACATAGTTGACTAGAGTAAATAATACTGTGGATGCAGCACTGTTATACTAATGTCCCTGGTTCGATCTCAACTCCCGGAAATTTTCATTTCGTGTTCCACTTATTAGTATTTATTAGTGCTTATTTCATGTTTTTATAACTTTTTGTTTTCTGCTTTCATAAAGTGCCACTTACTCAAAATTTATAGAAGTATGCTTTTGAAAACTTTCCTTGCAACATCTTAACACGAATATGTGTATAACCCTATAGAACTACCTACAATTAAAAGATAGGATACAGATACAGAACTGCGCGAAATTTACTTTTAATAACACTAGTCAACACACATTTTGTAACTATGACCACACAAAGTGTTTTAGTAGTAATTTGCATGTAGAATCCGAACCTGCTTTTAGATTTTTTCTATCACGTCACGTTTCCAAGTTATGCACTTCGAGACTTCTATGTTAAAGTAATGGACGTGAAGAGAAGCGTCTGCAATGTTAAACTATCCATATTTTGGGGCCGCAAGAAAATTTATCAGGCCCCAAACACTGAATAATTTTAAAATGTTTCATTGAAAAAAAAAGAAATCTGTGTAGAGTAATTTCAAAATTATATTCGTATTAAGCAGAAAAAATACTACCAAAAATCACCCACTTGAATTTGGTTATAAGAAAAATTTAAAATTTTTTTGGCCAGTGTAACATAGGCCAACGATAATACAAACTTTTTGAATGAATTTGCCTTATTCGTGTGGTTCATTGTGTGCTGAATCCGAATCTGTTTTTAGAATTTTTCTATCACGTCACGTTTCCAAGTTATGCATATAGAGAATGCAATGTTAAAGTAATGAATGTGAAGAGAAGCGGCCGCAGTGTTAAAGCATCCATATTTTTGGGCCATAAGGAAATTTATCTGGCCGTAAACTCTGAATAATTTAAAGTGTTTCATTGAAAAACAAGAAATCTGAAAGGAAAACACTGAGGTCAGATACTGATGTGGCTCACACAAAAACATAAAAATCAGCTCCTACGTTAAAAAGCTTTTATAACTTGTTTTTTGTTGCCTGTGTAATTAAATTAAACTCTTTGTTAAGGCTGAATAAGAAAATTCTTCGCGGATTTGCTTTTATTGTATGTATTGTGAATTTTACATTGTCTCCTTTATACAAACATAATCCAAAATATAAAGATATATTTGTCAAGCTCAGAAAATATTCATTAATTGCATATATTTTACATAAGAGGAAAAGATAGAAGATAAAAATTTGGGGTAAAGGAGAGTGAGGTGATGAATCAGCATAGATCAATAGAAGAACGATTAGGATGGCCATTGGTATTGGTGGATCCATTTCCTCAATGCTAGAGGGGGAAACTTTTTTTATTGCTGTTTTCAAGATACGAACATTATGAATAATTTCCCATGAAGCAGCACTAATTCTTCACGTTTCACTTTGCTTTGTCCTCCGATATAGCGAGGCGAGATATATAGCCCGGAGCTCATCTCATGATTACGAAGATAAACATTGTGAATTGTTCGGAAAGCAAATCGATTATAAAGATTAATCTCAGCAGCTGTTTTTGTGTTCGCATCAGACTGAGCAATTTTGAATTGAATGGTTAAGCGGTATGTGCCATTAATAGTTTATGGTGCGGAAATATTTCTTCAGGCTTGTTCTAGATTTTAGTCTTAAGAGTTTATAAATCAAAACAATATGGGGCGATTAATTTTTTAATATGCTAATTTTAAGTCTAAACCCTTATTAACGTTTGTAATAAGCATGCAGTATATAAAAAGAAAATTGAATCTCATCCATTCCATTTGAACAGATATAAATTTCTCACATGAAAGTTTCTTTATATACTATTCCATTAACTTGAGAACAGATTTGCTTCGCCTTTCATTCCACATCGATATAACGTTGTCCTTGCATTCGAATTGCACGTTTATTCAGGAACTTAAAAGCATGTCCAGTCCGTCTTTTGGTCTTAACGACAGGATTGACCCTTGGGGGGAAAAACGTTTCGCCAATTTTACGATAGTTGGCAGCTGGTATTTTAGCCCCCCCACTGTCCTCCTTGAAAGCGAGTGAGTGGTCAGCAGCTCCTCTGTCAGAGAGGGTCATGTTGGCAGTAATCTAATACGGCACCTTGCAACTCATACGTTTCACACATGTGCCGGCAATGGCAGTGTCATGGAGTTTGTTATCATCAAACAAGCTGTCAACATGACGGAAAATTAACTCCGCTGGTACATCAAGGATCATTTCCGCGGGATTGTCAAGCCTATTGTCTAACATGTCAATGATGAAGTTTGCTGTCGTTTTATTGCAATTTGTGCATTCCTTTTCTTTTGAAAATCACACGGAGCGTACGTTAGCGAGTGATTTTCTCCCTTCATGTGCCTGAAGCTGATCGAGCATAGAAACCTGCGCCTCAGCACAACCGGAGCTCCCTTCTCCCAGCGGACGAGTCGATCTCTACGGCGTTTCCTATCTCGGTTCGCTGAAACGGATGGCCTCACAATGGCGCAAAATCTCTTCTTTTCCAACATTAGTTGTTTGTATTGAGCGAAATCTTTTCGATTATAGCATTCCAGTATTTACGAAGGTAATGCGTGCAAGGCAATCCTTTTTTCCTTGCTAAGTAAATAAATTAGGCCTTTTAAATTGAGACATTGTGCAGAAAATTTCATTAAGGTTTTGTTGGATCAGCTCTCAATAAAATATTGCAATGATGTTTACAATGTTTACTGTTTAAACATTAAGGTAAGAGGAAACCATCCTAATACATTTTGCATTTTGCATTTTGTAAAATCGTTGACAAGATGATAATTAGATTTTAATATATTATCAATTTAAACGAGTAGCACTAAAAATTTACGTTGGCATTAAATATTTAAGCCTCCATGAAATATAATTAAGTTTTTTTGGCTGGTAATTAATTCAAAATTAATCATGTTTCAAATTTAAGTTATATAAATTAATTTCCTATGATTAGAACGCAAAATATAATTAATAAACGTCACGATTGTTTCTTTTAATCAATAACATGTAACATTAAACAAGAATTTAATTTAATGAAATCGTATAAAAACTGATTTTAAGATATGATTTAAGAGACTATAGGCTTGATAAAGAATTAAAGCCTTTGGTACTAGACATTAAAGAAAAGCTACATTAAATTCTTGGAATTTATAACCGCTTTCGTTATTGCCACATCTAATTATAAACCTAATGGATACTATTATTCTAGAACATTAAATTTTAATAGGAAAGGAATTAAAGTCGTATACAACAGGAAAGGGAATTGTATTGAACTGCTGCCTATTTCAATTGACATACTTCTAAAGTTTAGAAAACCTTTAAATATGAAAGACTCTTAAATTGAATTAGGAAAAAAGAAATAAGTGAAACATGAGCAAGATTCTAGTCATTCATTTTTAATTTACTTAAAAAGTTCTAGGGATACAGCAAATACTGCACATTCGATTACGGCGCGATTCCATGTGGAGCGAAACAACTAAGAAGCTTCATCTCTATGGCGGAGATTGCTTCTCCATAAATTAAATAGGACTAATAACGTGGATTAAAGTATAGAAGGTAGATCTAATCGAAAGCGTTTATAATTGCTTGAAAGTCTTTCTTATTAGATTTGAAGGCGATGCTTTAGATAAATTAACAGCAAAGTATGTAATTAGGCAAAATAAATTTTTATTGACCTAACCTAACCAAAGTCATTCGTTGAGCAATGTTTAATTTTCATTTCAACAATGTGTAACAACGGAAATCTGATTTTTAATTGGACACGCCCAGTTTTTCTTGCATTGGAGAGAGTAAAATTCATAGCAACATTGAAGACCTTTCGTTTTTTTATTCCATGAATGGCGATATTTGAGAATGACGGGAGTCATATTAAGGAGTAAGGACTGGGTGGGATGTTCCCATACACCCAAACATACTCCAGCCATCCTAATAAGGACACTCAAAGTCAATTCCGATAAGCGTTATGAAGTGTCACGAGGCCGGAATAGACCAATCATGCACAAGGCTAGCCTCCACCTGTCATTCCTGGTTAGCTGCAAAAATAATTCCTTATCATAAATTCTAAATGCAAGTTTTACAGAACTCAGCATCGTATTTTATAAGAATTTTTTATTAAAAATATTGTAAATAAATTTACATATGATCTCTTTAAACAAATTTCGCATGGGGGACTAGAAATTAATTGGCTGTTATGATAACGAAATTGAACTTGAGTGTTTTTTAGGATGGCTTCAGTATATTAAGGGATAGCAAACGATTATTAAGTATGCATCCAGTTTGATTTTTCAATTGCTTTTATGTTTTTATTTATTTCGCCAAAAATGATAAATCTCACCAACAATTCGCTTTGGTCGAATCAAGTACTCAAAATATTAAGTAAAAATGAATCTTTATTATAAAATTTGTTCTTGGTATTTACATACGAAATGATTTTCAACTCCTGTATTAAAGAAACTTGAACCCACATCTTGCACTTACGAATACATGTACTTCAGCCTTAGTTCACCATTATGATCCTTAGAAAACACACAAGAACAGCACTAAAAACTGCCATATTAGGTAATCGTTCGCCTCCATAATAGGCAACATGAATGGGTCGAAGAAAGTTTTATATTTACTTTATTTACTTCAAATTTTAACTAGTTAATGAGAGGCTTCATTACAATTAAGAATCATATATTGCGTAAAATGCACCAGTTCTATATCTTTCTTTAATACCCAAACCCAAGCAAAATAAAATTTTAACAGTTCTCAATACATAACGAATTCGTGGCCTACTCTCAGCGAAAGACAAACGATATTACATAGACTACTATCGAAGGATTTATGATAAATATCTGTTATGTATTGAATAAGGAAGCAACTGAAACACTTCCCAAGCGAAAGACATCGTCTTCCCCATAATAGACAACTTTACTATAAAGAAATGAGTCTTTTATTAAGCCTTCGTTAGGGAAAAAGTCAAGCAAAAAGAAACAAACTTGTAGACAAGATAATGTGAAAGAAAACAATCGGTAATGAAATATTTCTCAACTTTACTTTGTGCCTTGTAAATAATCTTATTTTTCTTAAAATAATCTTATCTCCCCGAACGCCTCTTTCGCTCCCGCCCTTTCCGGCTTTACTTCCGTTTCGCTCTTTTCTCCTCTTTTCTTCTCTTCTTCCTGAGTTCATTCTCCTTGGAATTGAAGCGCTGTAAACAGCGGCAGAGAAAGATAGCGAGAGAGGGCCCGCGACGGCACCGCTAATAAATAAAGAGGCGGGTGGCACGTGGGTCCGTTGCGCGTGCACGCCTGAGATACGTGGCACCGCCTAGCGTTGCTTTGTTCAATGAAGCGCAGCCCTTTTTCGAATATGATGACGCGCCTAGGCGCCCGGTCCCCGAACAAGGAGGAGGCGGCCGCCTGTCAGGCAGGGCTAATAGCGGAGACCCCCGCCGTCGTTGTCCCCCAGTGCGGACGGGAGGCGCACGGCTAATCGGCGCCGCGAAAAATGAGCCTCCCTCGAGGTTCCCCGGAGAACCGAGGCTGCCTTCATCACACGACTCTGCAATTACCCGATAGGCAATCGATCGGTGAAGGAGGATCGACAGAAACAGATCGCCTTCCCGTCCAACCGTCATTTATGCGACCATCCATTATTGGTATCTCAACCCCTGTTTTGCGAGCAGAAATTGAATAAAACATGTCGAACCGAATAAAATAGCGCGGGAAATAATTAAACCTCCGGCAAACTATCGAGGAGGACCATGGCGGACGATAGTTTACAATGCGTTAATTCGTTTCCATTAATTGGCTCTTTGAGAAATGCCGAGATTTTTTTTCTTTTTGTAAATTTAATAACGGGCTGTTATTGATTTAGATCGTAGAAAGCGTTTAAAGCTTTGGTTTTTTAAATTACGTACCATGCAATGAACTTTTGCACAGCTCTTTATGGAAAAAGATTTTAAGCGACATATAGCTTAATAAAATTCTACAAAGCCGTGTTTCTTCAAATAAATTGCTTAGGACCTCTCCTTTTTTACTGGGCACTTTTAGAAAATTAATCTATGACTGCCTCTTTCAATATTTATATCCCTTTTCAATATGAAGCAAGTTAACACTGCTGGAGGATTATCATTTCTTTTACTTTGTATTTTACATGCATTACAATAATTTTAAACCTTATTTGTAAATAATTAAATTTTATACTGGTTAAAGATAGCTTCGTCATTATACATTATAATTCAATGCTATCCGAACATAAAAGTCTAAATATCTCAAAACGACAAATTATTCACACAATTGTAATAATCACAATTTGAATTATGCGAATTACAGAATGTGATTTCGGAATGAAGCTTACCAGTAGAGTATGAACTATTTTTCGCTTGGCAGCACAGTATGTGAAATAAAAGATAACACATAAAGAATGTACAAATAGTATTAAGAGTTAGGCGAAGGACAAATGAATCTCATGAACAGGCTTGACAGACTACAATGACGCCAGTGGATTTTTTGGAGTGTGACCACCCGCATCGGCAGGTGTCTAGAGGATCAGTTAATTTGATAAAATAGGATATTAAAGTATGAAAAAAATAGGCAAAACACGGTAGAAGGGTTTATAATGAGATATTTTATTAAGTAAAGTAAGAAATTAAGGACGCGCTGTAGATCAAAACTCCAATATAAATCTTATTATACTTGTGAGCGGTAAACTAAATACAGAGTGCATTATGAAAATAATGCGCATTTTCTGGGAAAAATAGGTTTATTGATCCGCTTGGTACAAATGGTTAAAATTTTTCAAAATAGTCTCCTCCTGCATCAATACACTTGCGGAGACAATTCTGCCACGCCTGAAAGGCACCCTGGAATTCCTCAACTGGAATGTTTTTCAGGAACCTTGTAACATGAGCTTGGATGTTCTCCACCGACTCCCAGTGCTTTCCCTTCAGCTCTCTCTTCAGTCGAAGGAACAAAAAAAAGTCACACGGAGCCAATTCAGGGCTGTAAGGAGGCTGGGGCACAACGGGGGTCAGGAAGTTGGTGACGACGAAGGCCGTGTGGCTGGGGGCATTGTCGTGGTGGAGCTTGAAGACGTCTTTGATGTCAGTTTCTGTTGCATTCTTCCCAAGCCGCACTCAAAACTTGATCGCGTATCGCTGTTTCAGCGAAGACACGTCCTACCGCTCCTACTGCTCGGAACGAACTGAGACCGGGCGCGTTTGGAAGGGCAGACCCCCCCCCCCCCCAACCACATTATTCGACCAGTCCGAGCGCGCTGCGATGGATAGTCGCATCACAATAAAATTATGCGCATTACTTTCATAATGCACCCTGTACATGCCATATTGGCTCCACTCAACATATTGTGTATACATACACTGCTCAATTCGGCACTGCACAAGGAACTGAATCCTTTATCTAATCAATAGTACCTTTCAATGGGCATCCAACAAAATACCTCCAAGACCATTAAAGCATTCAGTTACACAGAAGTGAATCAATGCTCCAATACCTAATTGGATCAATACACTAGACTACGTCAAGAAACACTGTACCATTGATTAATAACACATAATTGACTACTCATAAAGGGCACTAAAGGCACTAAATCAAAACACAAATAATTTCACTCTTAACTAGGCACTAAATCAAAACACAAATAATTTCACTCTTAACTAGGCACTAAATCAAAACACAATTAATATATTGCAAGTATCACTGCTCTGGATTCAACAGAACCACAATTATTTGTCTAGAGATAATCCCTATGAACACAGGTAATCCTTAGGAAGGCCTCACGTGCTCTTTTATTTTGAGGAGGAACACAGTAATCCCTATGAACTTACTGGTGAGTGGTCATGCAACAAAACTCCTGTAAGATTCATCAGATCATGGCTTTATACGTCAAACTGTTCAAATAATGAAACAGCGCAAATATTATGATCTTTTCAACAAGAATACAGTAACATACCAAAGAAATAACAAACAAAACAAGATATATGATAAAGTTTTGATAATTGACATTTTTTAGCTTGCCAACAAAACTCATGCAATAATATTTTCTGGGCAACTGAACAAAATATTAATTTCTCAACATTAAACAACTGTTTAGGAAGTTTTAATGCTAGTAAAAAACAAAAAAAAACAAGGCTTCTTTAAATTACAAGCAATAATAGATGATGTCATACAAAAATATGTCACTTCATAATGAAACATCTCTGAAAGTCCAAAACTGTACATTGCGTTGTATTTACGAAGAATGTTTTGTCAATGAAAACTGCAAATAGCACAATTCAAAATTCATGCGTTCCCAGGCGTTTCGAACTAGACTTCATCATCATGGCAATAAATAAAAATGTCATTTCAAAACAAATTGAAGATGCAGCTAACTGCCCATGGAGACTCGATGACTTCAAAATTTATACTAAGTCACTCACCACATGATATATCCTTTCCTGTTGTCACGCATCAATTTGTGAAGGGGCTAACAGAACTTACAACCATATTGAATATAAATCTGATGATGGCTCCATACTAATTGCCCTACAGCAATCCAAATTTGTGGAGACAACGGCTGATAACGAGGAAAACGTCCAAGTTTATCATTGGACAGTGTCATCATTGCTCTGACCTCGGGCTGGCGAATTCTGCATATCGTGATAGCCGGATGATGAATGCTCCCTAACAAAGCTCAACTACTCAAATTTATATTAAAAATTTAGGAATTCCAGCAGCTTTACCGAGAAAATATACAATAGTGATTACCCCATCATTGTAATCAAGTACACATTGTTCAGTGAGAGGTTTCAACAATCGCTGTGCACATTTTTTCAAAATAAAATAAATTTTTATCTGAAATTAAAACTTGTCTATGACAATGCCCGTCCTCACAAGGCTCGTTTGACAGCAGCAGCTCTGGCCGAAATGCTCTAGGAAGTTTTTCCCCATGCCCCTTACACCCTACTTGTGATTAATAATTACTTGATCCCCTTAAAGAGTATCTGAGAGAGATAAAGCAACAGAGGAAGATGCCCTCCCTGCTAGTAGTTATGGCAGCAGGCTAGTACTTTCTAACTAAAAATATCCGGGATCTTCCATAAAGATAGCTGCCGTGCCTAGACACACATGAGGATTACTTTGAAAAAGTGAAATAATTTGATGATTGCCAGACTTTCCAGTTCCTCTGCAGAAATAAGTCTTGGACGACCTTGTATAGATTAAGGAGTTGCTATTTGCAGAGGATTAGATATCTCATGTCAGAAAGAATATCTACAAATATCCAGACCCTGCACTATTTTGAGAAAAATAGCTTTATTGTGGTAATTAACAATTAAACGGATCAACTTTTGTACGACAGTGACAACGCGAAGAAGCATATTTTAACCGAATTCCAGTAGGTCTTGAAAGAAAAGTTTTGTTATTAATCCTGCAAAGTTGCTGCAAAAGATGAGAGCAAAGACGATCTTTATATTCGAATGTGTATCGGTTGCTGCATTTCATTGCAGAGGTGTTCTATGAGATTAAAATCAGGTCTCTCGTACAATTTCACATTTTAAAGGAAACCCAGTCCTCCAAATCCCCTACAAATTGTGGAAAGGTTCTCGAACGTGTTGGAAGAGATAACGGTCATTTCTACAATGCTCCTATATTGTTAGTAAGTAATAGAATTTTCTATTATTTATTGTATTCCAGGGTTCTTGTCTCGTCCTTCTCTCCTTACATCCTTAAATTCTTTTGGTAGGAAGAATTTTTTAGGTACACTTCAAACCCCATGATTTATAGTAGTATCACCAACTAGTCAGCAATCCCACGAATCACAATTTCAAAACATTTTGGAGATTCCATCTATGTTAACAGCTGGAAGAACACAATTCGAGAAAAATCATTTATCTTTCGCCTACTCAAAAAATACGTCCATCAAATTTAAATAGTGAAAACTTGACTCACCACTCTAATGAATAGCTATCCAGTTAATGAATCAGCGGTCGAGGAACAACGAGAAAGTTCAGTCCAAATGGTGCTTCCCACTCACGGTACTGATGTGTGGCTTGTGTGCAGCGATTTTTCCCATAATCTGCGGAATGTGTTGTAGTAATAGAGCCACCAGCTGCTTATCCTTCTTCAGCTATGGAAAAACAGGATATTCTTACCAGTTATCAAAACCTTCTTAAACGCATTATGTTGCATTGCATTACACCGTCCTGCTTACATGTTTTGGCGACATCGCTTAAAATCAATTTGGTCCGTCTAGAATAGTTGCGTCGCTGTGTATGTGAGTTACACAAATGATATCCTATATCCAGCCCACGCTGGATCCCAGAAAGATATATGCGTCCTGTCTGTGTAAAAAGGTGCTGATAACATGAAAGAAAATCCAGATTTATATACATTTACCTCCCCACTCGCTGCGCGTCTTCCTGCTTATTTTCCTTCTTATACTAAAAATTTGTTAATGTCCGAACACAAATTGTTGTTTTACTATTCATCCATATTTCTAGGTAAAAGCAAAGGTTATATTTTAAAATGGCATCAATAAAGCAAGAGTCATAAACATTACATTAAAAAATGTCATGTTCTAAAGAAATGATTGAAATGTGATAAAACTTCCCAAACACTTCGTAGAAAGCATCCAAAATTCGCCAGAGTGGATTATGGAGCCGCTATTGTTTGCCATAGCGTCTTGACGTTCATCTAAGGATCTTAGTCCCTCTCTGACGATACACATTTTCTTCTTCCGCTGTCTTCAAATTTTATTCATGGTTGCCCTAATACGTTAATTTTTTGGCACACTTACTGTATGTGGAGCTTGTCGAGACCAAATAGCTTACGTAAGCCTATGATAAAATCCCTTCGTAAAATAAAATAATCAGTTTGCTGAAAATTTTATCAACGGCTATTTCAAGGCATTTTTACTACTCAAACTTATCTGATAAAATCGAAAAAGTTAGCTTGTCAAGAGAAGTCCACTAGCTCGCTTACTAATCACCTGATCAATTTGAAATTGCGATCATTTGAGAACTTGTCTTCTTTCCTATACCCTTTGATTTGCATAACACTTTTCAACTATGTGCATGTGGCATTTTCTCATGGCGGCAGTGTATTTCGATCTGATAAAACATACATTTTTGTTACAACGGGTGTATTAGCTGATTATTTTTTATGACGCTGAACCTAATATGAAGTGCAACAAATTTAATATGAAAGGACATTTCAGCATGTTCTGCTTCAGTTGATAGTCGGGAATATTTTTTAAAGAGTATTATACAGTTTCATGAAAATTGAAAAAAAAATTGACCACTTTTTATCAAATTTACAAATAAAATAAGATAAATTTACATAATTTGTTTTGAAGAAGTAAACAAGCGTAAAAAAAGCGCAGTTTGCTCTCTAATTCCTGAAGTTTTCGGTTGGTTTTTATGGTTTCTATCAGAATGTGCCTAATTTAAAAAGAGGGAGGAGGAGGAGGGGATTTCGGGTTTCTACGCTAATTTCAGCCGATTGCCGTTACCATGGCATTGTTTGGGGAGAGACAGAGAAGTGTCTGTTAACATTTTGTGATTGGCCAATCTCTAATGAACACTTTAATTCTCTGAAGGATTCGACAGGAGATTTGGATTAAATTGCCAACACATCACCGACTAATGGCATAAGAATTTAGGAAAATCGCGAGCAATACTAATCCAATTACATCACCGTCCGTGGATTTTCCTCTTTGTTCCCGAGTAACCAGAATTTTGTTGTTTCTTTTCATTTAAGTTTGCATAATTAAATTGGCGAATGGGCTTCTTTTTTAAGCTCTTCTTCTTCTTTCTTTTTTTCCTGCTTTTTTGAAATCTCACTTAAGAGAGACGCTCAAAGTTTTATTCGTCGCCCTTCAACCAATTCGAAGGCAGTGCAATTGGGAAAACGTCCCCTACTTAAATGAAACAGTAAATTAGCTTCCATCGCCCCTCTTCTTTTTTACTGTCAACCCTAGGAAAATATATTCCGTCTTTTTTTCTTCACATAAAATTTGACTAATGGGACGCAGGTTGTTAAAGCCAGATTTTATTAGTTGTTCTAGTGTTTGTACTTTTCCACCCTTATTAAAATTTTGAATTTCAATTCAGACTGTGAAGTGAAATGATAAGACTTTCAATTTAGCATAATCAAGAGGACAATTCTTACTTTTTAAGGGGAGGTGGTGGAAGATAATTGAATGTTTTTTACGTTAAACCTCTAATTTCGACGAGTCTTTGATGCCAGTTGCAAAGTCATACGGGAGACCATAAGGAGTTTCAGCTTCTTTTATCAGAATTAACGTGGTATTCTTCATAAACATACTCATTAAACGAATCAGGAAATATAGATAATAAGTTTCAATTACGTGGTAAGTAACTTAAAGTTCATATTGTGGCAATTTGTCAGATATGCTCATTAAGTATATGTTACTCAGGAAGTATCAATTCTGCTCGGAATAATTGTAAACAAATACCGTAATATGCGGGGTGTGTCGATATCATCAAACTTTATCATATTCTCTCGACAATAAAGACAACAAAACAATATACATTGTACATATAAATGACCTTTCGAAATAGTGTGCACTAGACACAGGACACTTTTGACAACGTAAACATTTGAAAATTATGGGAAAAGTCTTGTTTGGCCTCGAGAGCTGCTGTCATACGACCCTAAATCTCCAATACATATGAAAAACGTGCCAAAAGTATTTTAATACACTTGAGCAAAATATCAAATCAAGGCAATAAGTTATGGAAATCCAACCCCTCTTTGTGAAAGTGAAGCCCAATCTACGAGCGCTCATTTCAAAAGGGTGCTCTCCAGGCCATCTCTTGCCCAGGGTTGCTTTATGCTATTATTTTGCAATAAAGAGCATTTTCCTCTGCTGCCATATCTCATTTTATATCTCATTCAGAGAGACGCCTATTTTGGATATTGTGCTTCTTGGTCTTAGTATCTAAATTTTTCAGCTCAGCAATAACAGAAATCATTCTCAAGAAAGAGCATATCAAGGAGCATCTTTAGAAGCCGGGTTATTTATATTTGACATTATTTTAAGATTTACAGAATGGAAACTAAATATGTGGATAAGTTCTACTTAAAGGAATAATTATCGTCATTCCTTTCGAGATCGAACGCACAACTTCTGGTAAACTTCAGCAAAGGTTTTATGCTATATGTGCGGCTTATTGAGCTAACGATTTCTGGTATATTCTTGTGGCCTACCGTTCACTACCATTCGCTATTTTATACGTAAAAATCCTATCTACCTATGCATTTCCGTATTTGTGAACGAGTAGAGGGAATCCTCATCTGAAGTTAACGTTACCAACTTATATTTGTGAAATATAATTCACTTTCAATACTTATTTTAAATTCAAATAAAACTAAAAATAAATTATCAATAACTGCTAAAGCAAAATGAGCGCTCTTTTTCTAAGAAAAATTACTACTGGCATTTGTAGGATTACCATAATCTCCGATAAATTATATTTTGTCCTCGAAATTTAATTTCACACTTTCTTTTATCTAAAAAAACAGTATTTTTCAAAGCACAGTATGCACCGGATATGCTTTTTTCTTACTGGCCAGCTGTCGGTGCTCTTATCACATGTTGAATTTATTAGTTGCCTCCCTATGCACTTCACAAATCAAGAAATTACCAAAAATTACTATAATAACATTCACTTTCATGAGGAAAAGCAAATAAAAGGCATGTGTCAGCATATAGAAGACAGAACAATTCCAGGATGGCAAGCTATACTGTTCCTGAAATGGTCAACATGGTTGTGATTATTGGTGACCCGTCATCGGATTTTGGAAATATTTTTTGTTTTGTTTTGTTCGGAATTCCATGCTGAACAAGTCTTCAAATGGAATTTTTCGTGCATCTTTTACGGATTTGAATGTGTCCTAATTTTCATATTTGGATGATGAAAAGTGCACCATGGGATAAGTCACCCACATCAAAAAATCGATAATCATGGTTATGGCAGGGCATATTAATAAGAAATATCTCACGACCAACAATGCAAGACAAAGATTTTGCAACAATAGTATCAACAATGGTATCAACACGCAATTCACAAACACTCTGCACGGACCAACAATATATATCTCATGACCAACAGTGCAAATAAAAGTTTGTGCAATAATAGATATCAACAATGGTGTCAACACGCAATGCATCAACACTATGCAAGGATCAACAATATATGTCTCATGACCAACAATGCAAGGCAAAGTTTGTGCAATATAGAATTCCTGTTATTCAGGCTTTTCTTAGAAAAGAGAATTCTTAGTACTTAACAATTTCTTGAAAATCTTTAAAAATGATCAGTAACTGGAGATAATGAGTTAGCAGACTATTGAGAAAGAGTGAAAGACGATAGAGGAAGCACTCCTTTAGCTCCGTGCTGTATTGAGCAAATGTTAAGCAAGTAAATAGAAGAAACGGCGTCCGCTAGACTACACAAAGTGATGAATGGCCAATTTTTGCCACAAAGACAACGAAAGAAGAAAGGAAATTGAAACAACATCAAGTATACATCTAAAGTAAGATTACGTGAGTAAAAAATTACATCTAAAAGGCATCCTTGGAGAGGTCCATCCATTGTGAGCCTTTAAAAAAATTTTATTCGGTAAATCAAGTCCCGGTATATCACCTAGAATGGATTTTTTCAGTGAAGAGGTAAATTCCTGTCTTTAGGATTTTTCTTAGAATAAATAGTCCCTTCGCTCTATATTGTAGTGATTGGGTTATTATTTAACCAATTTGGAGGTTTAATTTAGCTTTTTGAGGTTGTTCTATTTACCTACAAGCGTAATTATCCCGGGCAACGCCGGGTCCTCTGCCAGTAGTATAATATTTGCGAAACAGAATCCCTGAATAAATTTTTTAAAGTTTTCTAATCAACTCTAAGCAATTCTTGACTTGCAGAATTACAATTTTAAACATCTGGATGATTAGTTCATTATCTATAATCACTGTTTGGAAAATTTATACTGTTTAGCCACAATGTTTATATTGTCTCTGAAATTTGAGAATTTGAAAGATTTTTTTCAATGTCATAACTGAAACTTACGTGCAAATACATTCTCTACATGTATATTAAATTGAATCTGAATTCACTTGCGCTGATTACATGAAAACAAGTTGTTACATTAAGGCTGGACTGTACAATCTGTTATGAAAAAATGTTCCCTGACTAGAAGAATTTGAAAGATTTCTCCGAATTTTCCGTAAGTTTCCAGAAAGTGGACGTCCTTTTTTAAAAGATCGCCAATTAATTGTTAGATTTGCAGCGCGTATTCTTCTTTTTTTATTGCTTCTTCTGGTGTACCGCAAGGATCTCACTTAAGACCGGTTCTCTTTAATCTATTTATTAATGATTTGGTTAATGTTGTTGACGTTATCTATTGCTATTTGCCGACGACGTGAAACTCCACTGTCCTGCCTCTTCTGCTGACGACTACGTGAAGAATCTGCTTGCAATCCAAAACTGGTGTCTACAAAACCTGATGGTCTTTTATCCTCTAAAGAGAGAATACGTTTCCATCATTTCAAATCCATTATATTCGGCTTTATTGACGAAATTTAATTTGCTCAAAAACGAGTTATTCATTTTTGAATGACTCCATTTGATCTTACCATATCCACTTCCTCTGAACAGCATCCATTACTATTAGGGTTTCCACCATTACAGGATAGAAGAAAGAGTCTAGATGCTCTCTTTCTCTATAAATTGATAAATATATTGAATCTCCCGAACTTCTGAGCAGAATTAATTTCAAAATTCTTAATTTTAGCCGTAGTAAAGATACTATTCATATTCCCCTTTGCCCAACAAACAAAGAAACAATGTGTGCAATTATTCATGTTCAAGTTACTGGTAACTCTATTCCAAAGAATTCTGAACTTTTTAATATTAATTTACAACGATTTAAGTGTGTTTTACATAGAACTTGAAGTTTTTAATTATTTCTAAAATTTGTAAATTATTTTTTTCCTTTTATGTATTTTATTCTGTTTAATTTTTTTTATTCTTTATTTCTATTGGAAAAAATATATAACAAATATAATAAATGTAGATGTATATTCAGAAATCGCATGAAAATAGTTACCCGAAACTTTGACCAAACATCCTCATATAATCTTCGGACTATTCAGCCAATGACCATTCTCATTCTTGGGTAAAGATGACAGCTATAATAAGCAAAAAAATACAACATAATTAGTGCACATAAAAAGTTTTCATGAGCAAAATTATAAAATTGCGCTTTCATTAAATGGTCCAGCGCAAATGGTCAAGGTCATATTCTTTATATGGCACTGCTTTAATCTCGCTTAATATCAGAGGTTTTTAAGCTTCCTACAAATGAAATGCGTTTTTACATTTTCTCTCGCTTATTTTAACAGAATTTCCGAGTTTAATTATAAGTGAACGCTAAATCTAATTTAAAAACAGTTTTATAAAATGAAGGAACAAAAGGGAGGGGGGGGGAGGAAAATCTATTTTTTTAATAATTGGACTTGAATTTATTTTTTGCGTTTAATTAAAACTTGCTTTTGTCTCGTTCCCTTTTGCTTTTAATTTCACCCCTGTAAAATTTATTAGAGTTTGTATTACAATTTGGAAGAAAAATATTTCTAATAAAAATGCATAATGAAAAAAATATTAAAAAAAAAAAGGAGGTGGATATTATTTCTTTTGGAGCGGTCTTATTGGAGCGAAAACCATTCAAAAGAAGGCCGGTGGTAAGAGGATGATAAACCAATTTTACCTTTGTTAATAAACTAATAATTATTTTCTTCATTAACGTCGCTCATCCTTCATGAATTTTAATTAGATCTAACGGCAGATATTTAAGACTGAGTAATCGGCTTTTCAGGTGAAATTGGGATTGAAGTGGGAAGAAATTGTCGCTCGAAATAGGGAGACCGGGGTCGCAAACGACTCGCGTCGCTATGGCAACGCGCGCCAAAAATCTCCAGATGGCGCACACCCGAGTTATCCATCTCTGTAACTACACGGGCAATTTCGTTGCGGTTTATTCCTCAATTAACACGCGTCCATGTCAGAGGATCTCGTAAATAAGGTGGATCTTAATGAATATTCAGGTGGCACAATAGAGAAAGAGAGACAGAGAGAGGATGTGTAGGTGTGTGTGTGTCTGTCAGTTCTTTCTTCCTCCTCTTTTTTTCCATTCCCTTACTCCCGCCTTTTCTTTTGTCAAGCTATTTCCCACAATAAAGGTGCAATACGAAGGTAAAAGACGACGCCAGAAAAGAAAAGAAACAAGATTAAAGAGAGAACGAGGCGGAGGGAGGAAAAAGCGGAATGGTGTTAGTCCATGAGTATGGAGCAAAAAATTAAGGTGAAAAGAAAAGAGATGATCAGCCAGAAAAAGAGATAAGAAGCGATCAAGGCGACTTTCCTTTTTACAATGGGTGCCCGTGCCTATCAGAGGCGCCAGTTAGTTCACTTGGCGCTCATCCAGTTTTCTCCTCAAGTGGCTGCCTCTCTTTTTTGAAATAAATGCAAAACAAAATTAAATTTCGACACATTTTCATCGCATTTTCTATCATCCAATCTTTTCGCAATTAATCTAATTTTTTGTGGAAGAAATTCTTCGAAACTTCTTTTCTGGGTTGAGAAGCGGTGCTTAAGAAAAAGTTTTGGAGTAGGTTCATTGGTAACAGCATGGCAATGCGTTTTTCTGTTGGTCGAAATTGCTGAATGAATAATAACGAAAGCTTCTCAGCTTGACAATAGAAAGTTCCTCCCAAGGGTTTCCTCTCCCAAAATAGTTAAAGAAGCACTAGTGTTTGTGTTGTTCAAGTGTTACCAACATTTAAGATCACTTTTTTGTTCTGTCTCTTAATATTTACTCCGCACAGCAAAAACGTATGTACACCGCTTATGCAACTCGGAAAGTATTGTTATGGAGGCATGGTGCATTTAAAATCCCTGACACATTTCAAACATTAATATTACAAGATAAGAAATCTTTTTAAAAATTCGAATTAGCAACTCAGAAATTTTGTTTTGGTGTAGCTAACTGGTAGCTGGTATGTCACTGTAGCGTCACTGTGCATAAACACCCCCAGTGACATTTAGAGGCAGAATATTAAAGAACTCCTTCAGCTTCAGAGAAACTTCTGTGAGTGGGAGAAAAAGTTTTTAGAGATCAAACACATGGGTACCAAGCACAAACGATGAATCTGTGAGAATACATGCGAGCAGCATTTTAGTAATTTTTTTTCTTTCTTTCTTCGTAAGAAATCTTTCTGAAGTCTTTGTTGAATGAACATCATCTCAATTTGAAGGAGATTGTTGAAGTTTAAACTTAACGGTTTCTTTATTATTTTATTGTATTTTCTATTCTTCTAATTCATTGGGTTATTTAAGATTGATGAACTAAAACAATAGAGACAAACTTCAGGAGGTGATTCCTGACCTGAAAAGGAACAAAATATCTCATATGAACATTTGTCCGAAAATGGACGGTTTGTCTATATTAGAGCAACTAGTATAGAACATATTACTGTTGCAGTAATTGTGTCAACATTATAAAAGATGTCCGAAGTGTCCTCCTTGGGATGCAGTGTACTCGTTCGAATGTTCCAGCCTGTACTATAGGCTGCATTGACACGCTGTTCAAGCGTCTCCACTTCAGGAACTGGCTCAGAATACACAACATTTTTGAGGTGCCCCCACAAGTAAAAGCCAAGGACCCCTTCTCACACAAACGCCGAAAGATGGTTGAGAAAACGTTTTGTGATTCGGGTAGTGGTGTCTGTCAGGGTGCTTTTCTTGGATATCCGTGCGGCCTCTCGGCCATTCCCATGGGCTTTTCCGTATGTGAAGACCATCTCGGCTTGTCCTTAATATGAATACTGGACCATTGTACCTCTCCTGCAGGACGATCACTGTTTTTTTTATGGGGGCATGATGTCCTGCATGCAATTATTGACATTTCCAATATCTTGCATACAATTACTACCATTTTCATAGAAACTATGCATTTCCGAACATAATAAAAATATTAACTTTTTTGTTACTTGTCAGGAATCGCTCCCTGAAGTTTGTCCCTATTGTTTTAGTTGACCCTGTATAAGTTTGCAAGAGGATGTATATGGGACGAGATCCAAATAGTTGGGTACAAATCACAAACAGCTGAATACAGTTTGATACTTCTACTATGAGATTATTCACATCTCACCCATGTTGAATAAATGGATTGTGATGTATGAAAGAACTTCGAAAAACTATTTGTGAAGGATTATTGGTAAAAACCTAATTGGTTACACCAGAGAATAATTTTTTATATACGAGGAGCCTTCATAAAATTCCAGGAATCATACAGAGTGGTGCAAATAAAAGTAGCCTCGCGGGATGCCTTTTAAAAAAAAGTCGCGGAAAGTTAAGCAAGGGCGTGCTCCTTTTGCACGACAATGTGCCCGCTCATTCAGCACATGACACTGTAAAACTTGGAGGATTCGAAATTTTACCGCATCCCGCCTATTCACCTGATCTGGCGCTCAGTGACTAGTTCCTCTTTCCTCGAATAGAGAAACAATTTACGCAAATATCAAGAAGACGACGAGTTTATTTCTGAGATGGAGATTTCTGATGAGGCTTTCTACAAAGATGGCCTCCAACAGCTCATCCATCGCTTGAAAAAATCTATCAATTTATCTGGTGAATATGTAGAGAAGGATTGCATTTTCTTCCAAAACTCGTGTGTCCGGTTATATTTCTTGGATATTATTCCTGGAATTTTATGAAGGCCCCCCCTCGTTTACTCAGATTAGTTTTTTCCTCACTCTAAAGTTATGCACTGAACCATGGCAGCACTGAACCAGCGTATATCTATATAGCACCAGATCACGCTAATGTTTAATGCTTAAACTGTCCATTTTAAGGAATGAGTGTTGAGACAAATGATCCCATCGAAAGGAAACATTACAAATAAAATCGGCAAAATTAATCACATGATACTGAGCATGCACCGCCAACTGTATTCATGACTCCATTTAGATATTCCGTTATTCAGTATAAAGTAGATATGAGTTCTAATTACAAGTATTGGTATTATCAGCAAGAGGTTATTTCCCTCTTGAAATTTACGCAAATATTTGATTTCGCTTTATGTCGATCATTCTTTATCTGTTAAAATATTCTACAAAAGAGATAAACTACACAACGCATTTAAAAAGTTACGATACTGCACTAAAATAACAATACTTTAACAAAACGAAAAAACCCAATTTTATTGAATTAATTTTCTATGTTAAAAATCCCACCGCGTACATCGTTTGTACAGGCTCTCAAATGAAAGTCTATCGATGAAATCCCATTCAGAGCGGTCGTCACGTTTCTCTTGATCGGCTCCACATCTTCATATCGCTCTACTTTTAATGCGGATTAAAGTTTGGGGAGGAGCATGAAGTCTGCGGGAGCCAGGTCATGCAAGTACGGAGAGTATTAGAAGACTGCCACTTTCCTTTTTGGTAAAAGCTGACGGAAAGAATTGACCGCTACAGAAACCACTACAAAATATGCACGACATGGTTATTATTGCATTCGTATCACACCGGACTAATTCCATTGCATATCAAGATATTCTGGCGGATAATCTGCTTTCATACGGTCCGCTCATAATGGAGGGTAAATGCTGCGACTCCTTCGGCGGTTATTGGCTAGCATAACTTCAACGTTTTCACCAGTAACGCTTGAATCGTCTTCCAGCGACTCATGTCCGTTCTTCATATATATATATGCCATTCGAACACCTGGCCACAATCCAGTCATTTCCATATGCGATTTGCATATTTGGAACGTTTCATAGCAGTTTTACTGCAATTAAAACAAAACAAAAAAATTTTTCACAGCGTAAACAAACACGAAAACTTCACCGTGTCACTGCTGACTGCATACCCTTGAAACGCTACAAAACAAATGTAGGCTGCCAATAAGACTATGCTCTAAATCAGCGGTTCCCAACCGTCTCTATGTGTTCACTGGTGGTACGCAAGCGGTTAACTTGTGATACTTGAATGGGGAGACCCAAAGGGCTGCAAGGGTTGTTGGCATTTTGTTAGTTGCTTCAGTGGCACGCGGCTGTGAAAAGGCTGAGAACAGTTGTTCTAAATAATTCCTTAGTTTCTCTAGAGATGACGCGACCAGTATGTTTTTTAAAAATATCAGTCGCATAACTATTTGAAATCACTGTATAGAAGACCTCATGTAGATTCATGAGGTGAAATCTACTCATCAATTACTAATCATTGTAGCAAATTTGTAATGTACACCTCTATATATGAACAGATAGAGGGAAATTTAAAGTTTCATTTGTCTGATTAATGCGATGTGCCTCTTACGAGAGTGCATATTCTAGAGAATAGACAAATTTACCAATTTTTAATATTCAGAACATCCTCGTGGAGTCTGTGTATGAAAACTTCGAAAGAGTTGTGGCTCAATCTCAGCCTCGTGACTCAACCTTGTCCGAGTATTTTCTGTGGAAAAGAGTGAAAAAATTAATCCAAATTAACGGGATTTCTGAGGAAGTATATCCACACGTAATTTCAAACGTCGTTTCGTAAAATTCAGTTAACCAAAGAGTAGAAGGAAGACATTTCGCACATTCTCTATCACGCATAAGATAAAGAATTTCAGAAAAACATTATTAATGCAGTCCTATATTTTGGATTATTCAAAATCTTTTGGGTAAAGAGACTTGAAGATCACCCTTTATGAGCCTCATTTTAAGAGAGAATATTACGAGTTTAATGAATGGATATTTTAATTCTAGATAAGGATGATAAAGTAAGAAAATATCCATATATATTTCTCTTGGCTGCATAAAACAACCATCTATTGCACACCTTAATGTCGTTATTCAATATTTCTAGGAAACTTCAAAAGGCCATTGAAGCTTATCGAAAGTGAAGAACCATATGATTTTTCACAGTACAGTGCATTATAAGTAACAACAGCTCCAGAGGTTTATTTCTAATTACTTATCGAAAGTGTTTTGAGAAATCTAACTTTCTAATTAATTTAAAAAAAACCCATTTACCAACTGAAGAGAACAACAGAAATGTTAATTGAACCTTGATAAACTTTTTCCTAAATTGGCACCTGTTGAAAGGTGTTTTTCTGGAAATAGGCATTCAAAGAGAGAAACGTTGCCATGACTGATCAATTAAGCGGCTTCATTTGGCATTTCCTGGCCGCCATTCGAAATCGTAACTGTCAACATTCATTCGATCTGATCCACCACGGCAAGGTCTTTCGTTTGCACTTGATCGGAAAAACAGTTTTTTCAAACGAATCCAGTCACCCGTGGCATTTTACTAATCTAGCAAATTAACAGCGTTCACTCAGGGCTCATTACATCAGGTGGCTTTTTTTTCCCTCTGTTTGTTTCTGATACGACCATTCACTGTTAGAAGTCCACACCTATTTCTTTTTTTTACAAATTTAACGCTCTGTAAGGTCTTCTTTAAATGAGTGAGTTTTCTTTTCATTTAAACCTTTTAATTTCTCACTCCACTCAGCATTTAAGCTTTTCAGCATTACATAGGGATGTGAAAATATCTTGTTTTTAGTCTGAGCTTCTTTAAGAAAACCACACAATTGCCTACGCCATTAGCAGTGCACGTTAAAATGGAACTCTCTTGCGATACTTTCCGAGGAACACTCTTTGGAGGAACGAAAAGTCCTCCGGGAATAAGTAGTTTCTCTAATTAACCTAAATTTCTACTAAATACGCCACTGTATTTTCATTTAACCTTACGAATCTGATCGGAAAGGAAAGTTTTGCCCAAGATATGTGGAATTTCAAATAAAATATTCCAAAAGTTTGGTAACTAGAACTGACACTTCTTACACAGCAAACTTATATTATATCAAAACAATAAAATAAATTGTTAAATTAATTTAGTTTATTAAATAGGCCAAAATTAAGTTTTCACATTCGTATTAAGAAAACGTAATAATTATGTTTTTCATAAACTCCTACGTAATTCATTGTCTCTTTTCAATTTTTTTTTTTTGACATTTATGGAAAGGCTGTTGCCGTTTCCCAATGTATTTCCCCTTTTTTGAGTCTTAGTTGTAAACATTTCCATCATTTATGATTTCGCAAATAAACAAAGTCCGCTTTTGTGTGGCATGTGCCTATTTTCTTGGGGAAAAAAACTTGAATAAAAATAAAGTAAAAATATCTAGAAGAGATGAATTGAAAAAAAAGATATGGTCATCATCCGCTTTCTTTTTAAGTACATTTCTTAAATCTTTATTTTCTTATGTTTATTGTTCTCTTACTGAATTAATTCTTGAAACTTTTCTTAGACTTACGTCCGTTCTTTCTATTTGAGAAAGAGTGTCTGCTGGCGACGTTTTCTTTTTAGCTGAAATTATTTATTAGAAAAAAGTTTTCCACTGTCACTTGGCGCGTTTCCAGACACTGAGTCACTTCTAAAGAGAAGCTCTTAATACTATCGAAAAACGAACCATCTACACACGCAGAGGCGCACACAAAAACACAATACATCGATTGATATCATTTGCTGTCCTTTCCACCATAATCTTAGAGTATTAGTTAATTAGAAGAATGCTCTATCTAACCTGCACATGTCTAATGTTAAACGACTTTATTAAAAACTCACTACAATATTTTTATATCAGGCAATTTTACAGACGACATAATCTGAAAAATCCATATTTTAAAGATTTCCTTCTAGTATTTGGCGCATCTGTCAATAATCTGTTTCCATTCGTGCAGATAAACTATTTCTCATTACTTAATCCCAATATTCTATTCATTTGCAGTAACTGATATTTATTTGGCTTGCTATTTGATTCAATTACTGCCGAGGTATGTAAATTACTAAATTCAAACAAGGATTTTTAACTGAGACAATGTCTAAAAATTTTAATATTTAGGGTGTTATTCAAGATATTAAGAT
This sequence comes from Rhysida immarginata, assembly GCA_023313115.1. NCBI lineage: Eukaryota > Metazoa > Arthropoda > Chilopoda > Scolopendromorpha > Scolopendridae > Rhysida > Rhysida immarginata. The sequence continues at coordinate 1,842,276 of JAHWFO010039269.1, forward strand.
TTTAGGATATCTTTGTAATAGAAATGCTGTTTTCCTGTAACTTCACTTATCAAGACACTGAACACTGATAGTACAATTGGTTTAAATAAAACGGAATTACTTGATTTAAATGTGAACAAAATTATTTTTGATTTGAATTTATTAAAAAATATTAAGAAAATCAACAAATCATTATTATTATAATTTTATTTAATTTTTACATTAAATTAAGGAAGTTCTATGTTTATAATGTATGTTTCATTCAAGTTTTATTCAGTAGATTTTATAAATAAAGTTTCTTTTATTATTAGATTTTTATTAAGATTTTATTTTTTATTTGTTCATTTAATGTATTTTTATTGTCTTAATAAAACTTTTAATTGTTCTTTTTCACTTCATTTAAATCAGGAACTACTTTTTGTATAATTAGACGATGTTTAATAAGACTATTTTAATATATAATCATTAGGAATACTCACCATATAGTTACACATCCAGACCATTGTTACGAGTATGATTTCAAAATCTTAAAACTTTCGTTCCGAATTAACCATCTTAAAATCTCGTTCCTAACTCTTGATAATGCAGTCAGGCTAAACATGTTGAGAAGACACTCCTATTGATTATACACTACTGTTTATAAAAATCGCAACACCCTGATGGAATGGTCTAATCCATATGCAATTTGCAATATTTGCATACAATGGGTCAGAGTATAAATGATTAGATTTTCAGAGTAATTGCTTGAAAGAACACCATGCCTCGACGACGACGAAGGGTACCATATCAACACCTGACAGACTTTGAAAGAGGACGCATAATTGGTCTGCGTGAAGCGGGATGGTCGTATCGTGACATTGCTGCTCGTGTAGGACGTAATGCAACGACAATTATGCGTGCATGAAGGCAGTGGAGCGAAGAGAACAGGGCACACCGAAGACCAGGCTCAGGAAGACCCAGCACGACGACACCGCGAGATGACAGACACCTCTATCGCATGTGTGTAGCAGAGCGTACAGCCACTTCCACAGTGTTAGCACAACAGTGGGGTGCTACAGTAGGCAGGACAATGTCTGCTAGCACTGTACGACGCCGTTTGATTTCCAGAGGAGTGATGGCACGAGTACCATTGTTGCGGATTCCTTTGACTCAAAACCCCGGCGCCTCAGGTTGCAATGGGCCCATCAACACCAACAGTGGCAAGCTGAATGGCAACAAGTTGTGTTTTCGGATGAGTCAAGGTTTAACTTGCAGCACCATGACGGCAGGATACGAGTCAGAAGACATCGTGGCGAGCGCGACCTTCCAGAATGCATCCTGCAGCGTCATTCAGGACAAACGCCAGGGGTGATGGTGTGGGCTGCAATCAGTTACCATGGCCGTTCCCGTCTGATCAGAATCCATGGCAATCTGAACAGTGACCGGTACATCAGGGAAGTTGTGCAACCCGAGGTCATCCCCTTCCTGCAGAACCTTCCAGGCGCTGTATTCCAACAGGACAATGCCCGACCGCATGTGGCCAGAAATGTCCTCGCCTTTTTCCAAGCACATCAGACGCCCTTGTTCCCCTGGCCTGCTCGTTCACCAGACATGTACCCAATCGAACATGTGTGGGACAGGGTTGCTCATCGATTGGCTCGTCAGACTCCTGCAGCAGCAACTGTGGATGAACTGTATACCCGTGTAGACAGAGCATGGCAGGACATTCCCCAGGCCCTTATTCAGAGCTTGTTTGACTCAATGCCACGACGTTTAGAGGCTGTAATTGCATCCCACGGTGGTTTCACCCGATACTAATGTGACAATAAAACGCATTGTATTGACCTGAAAATCTAATGGTTTCTTTTCTGACCCATGATATGCAAATGCTCCAAACTTAATGCAGATTGGGCTATTCCATCAAGGTGTTGCGATTTTTATAAACAGTAGTGTATATTAAAATAGTATTCAAAGCCATCGTTTAATTATTTAAATTCTAGTAATACAAAACACTTTTCGTTCAAAAATGTTATATGTGACTCACTTGTCAGTCCAGCGAAAGAAAAACTGTATTTCTTCAATTAAATATCTAATTTCATTGGTTAAAAATTGTTGCAATATTACCCGGCATATTAAATGGGACATTTGGACATTTAATTTCATATGTCCGTTATGAAGTAATGACTAGATATTAGCAGACAAAGCTATCGCTTAAGAGCAAGACTGAAATTTTTAAGAGGGAATCTATATATAACACACACACACACAAAAAATCACCATTGCATTTTAAACCAGTGTTAGAGTCTTTAAACACACAAAATGTAAAGAAAAAAAACCCAACTTATATTAGTGTAATAAGTTGAACATCTCTGTATGTGGTCAATTAAAAATAATTAAAAGAGAAAAATAGTGAAGAAAATTTGGAGATATGGCGTGAAAAAAATCCTCCAAAGATCTATTTTGCAATTAGTGTTCCAATAATTACAAATAATTTATTTAGATTCAACATTACTAATAACTGCTGTGGTTATAAATTTCATATTAAAGGTCACGTAAATGAGCTCTGACCTGGTCGTATATCATGAGTTTCTTTTTAAACTTCGTCAATATAAAACCTACAGCAACGTGGGTGATCTAGATTAACGTATAGTCTTTTACACAGAAATACGCGGGTCATTTCAACAGTATCGTGATGAAGTCATTGCTCTCATTATTGTTTCAGTTGTGAGTCAAACTTCAGTCTCCAGTCCTTTGCTGAACGGCTTGTCTCTTTTCTGAACAATTGTGCCGCCGTAAAATGGAGGAAGAAAACTAATCGGGTCAGATTTCACATACCGAACAAAAGGCCTACATCAAAATTTAAAAATTTACGAGGAAATAATTCAACCGAAGTTTACAAAACTGTTTGATTTGTCTAGTATACTTTCATTTGTTTGTTTGGATACTCTTCGTCTCACTTCTCAACCATGACCTTTCTGGTAAGGGTGACCCTAAAGTAGCAGTACTACAACCAGTATAGCTCACAGAATCCCTGAAGCACCCAAACCCCTGACCCACGGTAAGGGGGCATCCACTCAGTGGCGATCCGTGGTAACGAAACGCGAGCTGGGTAACAAAGCCAAGATCTCCGTCTTCAAATCTATCTTTGTCCCCATTCTCACCTATGGTCATGAGGCTTGGGTAATGACCGAAAGAGTGCGATCGCGGGTACAAGCGGCCGAAATGAGATTTCTGAGAGGAGTGGCAGGTGTTACCCTACTAGATAGATGTACAGCAGCACAATAAGGGAATCTTTAGGTGTTGAGCCACTACTTCTCCGCTTTGAGAGATCTCCGTTGCGCTGGTAAGGCCACGTGATACTGATGCCGCAAACTAGTCTTCCTAGGCAGTTGTTATTTTCCAAGCCGGTGGGTAAGAGACCAAGGGGTCGGCCTAGAACCAGGTGGCTAGACTACATGGAGAATCTGGGTTCGAGTCGCTTGGATATTATGAAGGCGGAAGATCGCGTTCGCTGGAGATCCTCCATAGGGCTGCTGCCCCCGCGACCCTAACGGATAAGCGGGTTTGAAAAGTAAGTAAGTAAATACTTTCATTTTTTACCACTCCGAATACGAAACTTGCCCAATTGTTGCTAAACTGCGATAAACAACAAGGGAGGTTATATTGAAGGCTTGTAAACTGATTTTGTAAACTAAATTTGGTTTTTCGATTTAATCTTCCAGTTGCAAAGCTTTTGAAATACTCCTCTTAACAAAATGAAATCTCAGAGCTAAGATTCAAGGTTTATCATCGCAGATACTCGAAAATCGAGAGTTTCAGTCGAGCAAGGACCATTTGTCACGAAATTTTTATTGCCTGATACCGATCCGACGAAATTTCATTTTTTGGCGACTGTCTCGAATATTGTTCGAAATGTAAACAAAGCAAGGATTTTAATCAACCTAAGTGAAATTTCACATCATATCAAATTATGTTAAATTTTTTTTCCGAAAACGAATTCAGATAATGAAGTTATCTGATTAAAATTGCGTTGATAACAAAGATAATAGATCAGATTAATTAACTCAAGGCTGTGAATTTAAAAGGTAAACAAGCAGAATGGAAATAAACGAAAATACGAGAAATAAATAAAAATATTACTGAAAACTGGTATATCATGTTTTATTTAAACGCGGGACGGCTGAAGGTCTTTTTTTCTGGCTATTTAGTAGTGCGTCCTCTTCTGAGCATTTAGCTTCAAATATTAACGCAGAATATATACAAGTAACGAGACGAGGCGTCCTTTAATGCAGGTCAAAAGTAAAATTGATTCTCTCGACTTATTATTATTAACACAATCGCGTCTTTCTGGACGAAAATTCTATCAGCAATCCATTGTAGATTGATTTTGTTAAGCTATACTTGATTAAGATTCTACCAACATGTCTAGCATGGCGCAAGATGCTGTCGGGCAGTTAAAGATTTTTTTTCTTTGATTTGGTATGGAAATTGATTCCATTCTGTTATTATATTGAAAGGTTGGTTTGCTTTGATTTGTTTGGTATTAACGTCCTTTTCAACTACCATGGTCATTTCAGGACGGTTATAGGGGCCGCAAATTTTTCCTCGCAAGGGTTCTTTAATGTGCAGCCGGCAAACAACTACACGGGACCAACGGCTTTACTTCCCTTCCGAAGGAAGTGCGTGATCTCACGATTTTCCCCCTGAAAAAATCCTCGTCGTTCTCGGCCGGGGTCGAACCCGCGTCCTCCGGCATCAGAGGCGATCACGCAACCACTGAGCCACCGAGGCCGATTATATTGAAAGGAAAAGCCTTGTCTCGCCGGGTAGATGTTATAAAAGGCAGTTCTAAATTTCATTTTCTTGTTTGTCTGAATGATGAATGGATGAATTGGAAGATATCATATAGTCTTTTATAAAATGCGTTGAATGATCTGCTCGAGTTATTGATCTGTAAAATTCTTTTAAATTAGCTATGAGTTTATTCCCTTAAAAATCGTAAATAATAAACCTTTATAGTTTATAATAGTTTAACGTATATAATAAGAGGTATTTAAAAAGCTATGAAAAAGTTATGGCTGCAGTCTAATCTAATCATTTATAAGCGCTTCAATAATTCTAAAACTTTAAAATCACTTACTAGCTTTAGAATGTCTTAATTCTCTTTTGGACGAGAGCCAGTTAGAGAAATGATATCAGAAATACGGATTAAATTCACACAGTGATTTTAAAGACACTACAATACAATGGTCCCTATGTAGTTTTTGCCAATTAACGAAATTTTTTCGTCAAATTCTGTTTTAAATATTTGTTATTAATAAAATTTAGATACACGTGGCTAACAGCACAGTTAACCAGCTTTAGATCTTTTTAGTATGATTTTAAATCAACAAGATTGAGAAAATCGACTGTTTATAATACAACCTCTGACAATTAAGTTCGGTGAATGAGTTCACAAACAAAATGCAAAACAGATAGAACCACATTTACTTTATTGTCCTTCGAAATAATCATCCTGGAAGGCAATACACTTTTGGGATAGGGTGTATAAGTTCTGGAAGCTCCTTAGGGATGGCTTTAAGTTCACGTGTCACATTTGCTTGAATGTCTGGAATGTCCGCAAATCTGTGTCCCTTTAAGGCCCGTTTCAGGCGTGGGAACAAGAAAAAGTCTGCCGGTGCCAAGTCTGGTGAATAAGGTGGATAAGCTATGGATACAACCCCTTTGTTGGCCAGAAACTGTTGCACGATTACGGCAGTGTCCCTCTTTGATCCATTATCCACAGTTACGTGCGCACGCTACACCTTCAACTGAAGAAACGAGCATCTGCTAAACCATTGCACGCACAAACGTGACCTGTCTGAACTTGCTTAAACAATGACTGGGCTTGTATTCACATGCATTGTTACTCGCGTAAAGCTCGCACAGATTATAGTGTGACGTCATTCACCGAACTTAATTGTCAGAGGTTGTAGGAAACAATAAATCTTCTTTGGAAAGCTGAATATGAAATTCCGTATTATTGATGTATAATATTCAATCGAAAATTTTAGTGATGTCTTTTTTGCGTATTAATGCTTGATAATCCATATTTTATCCCTTTATTTTGAAGAAATGGATTGTTAAATGTAAATCTCCAGTCAACAGCTCACGGGGTCACATTTAATGACCTTATTTGTAGAATCTACTCGAATTTTAAAGTTTTTGAAAAAGCTCAAAGGCTTCTGGATAAAAGCCAATGTATCCTTGAGTTTAGCAGGGGAAGAAAGACATGAAAGATAAATATTGTTTTGAAAATTTAACATAATTTGATTTATTACATGTAATAAAAGTCTTTTAATGCTCTGTTTGTATCTTTACGCATAAAACATAATTACCACACTTGGGGATTTTTTTTAAATCAGTAATGTAATGTAGAACTTTATCTGAAATGAATAATATAAAATTTTAAAAGAGGAAAAAAATAGCATGAGTTAATAGCTTCATATTTCCGGTGAAGATGGTTTATTATTTTAATATTGTTGAAATTATGACGAAATAGTTAGCTTATAAATTCCAAGGACATGTTTGTTCGTTAAAAAAGGAAAATCTGTTATAAAATTTATGCCAGTGGATCAAATACACGTAGAGAGAGTGGTTATAAAATGCAAACATAGTTGAAATACGTACAATCAAATTCCGTAATTAAAACGGAGCTATAATAAGTTAAATATATGATCAATTAAAATTCCTGAACCATTATGAAATTTCATTTACGTGTTTCTGTTTTGGAGATAATATACAGTAATAATAATAATACTGGTGTTAAATATGTTGCAAATATGATTGTAAATAATTTAATTTTTCCCCATCCTTCAGCTGTGTCAAGGTTATTTTGTATCAAGAAATTTTATTTGAATTTTTTGTCTGTCGTTCCATTCATATCCTTGATTCCTTTCTTTGTCCGTCGATCCATTTTCCTTTCTTTTTAAATTTATAAATTTGGAAAATGTTTGTATTGGAAGTGTTCCAAAATCGGAGTGCATCTTTTTTGGAACGAGACAATTTTTATTGATTTTTAATTTTTTTAAAAGTTCTGGGTATAAACGATTGTCTGGGCATTGAATCTATTTTACTTAGAAAACTCAACTTTAAAAAATTAATATTTTAACATTTAAGGAGTTTGTCTATTCATTGAATCCTTTTTAGAAATTAAATTCAACAAAAGCGAATAAGAATGCCCTCTCTCGTAGAATTAATTTAATTATTGGCATTTTAAAAAAATGAACTAAAAAGTTTTTCATAATTTTTACTTCGCATTTGTTGTTATTAACATAGGAAACTCTTTTTTTTATTTATTCTTTAAAGCTGAATGGCCGATTAAATTATGGTAATTAATGAGCAATATGCCTTTAAAAGCAAAAATTAATTATCAGATATTAACCACAGAAATGTCCTTTTAAATTTAGAGCAACCAAAATTTAATACACGATCGGGCTTGACAATTGCCAATTCTGTTTGAGTTATTTAACGAATAATTTGACGTAAAATAATAATAATCACATTATCGATAATTTATAAGTATGTAATAAAACTGATATTGTAAACTTTTGACTTATGTATTGAAAAATGAAGATTGGTGTTTACAGAATAATTCAATTTTCGTTTTTAATTTGAGTTTTACTTCATTATTAACTTAAAATGAAGCAAATCCATCTTTTTTTTAATATATATGATTTCTAATCTGTAAACTAATGAAAATAATGTTGAAAACAGTTTAAGAAAGGAATCCGAAATGTTTGTCTTTTCATTTCATATTAATCTAAGCGCAACCGTATTGTTTCCTCGTTCTTGTGTCTTCACTAATTCCAAGAAAATAACGCAATTTCGTGCGCAAAAGAGTTCATTTAAAAGGGATTAAAGTTCAGACGGTGAAATCTGTGACTTATTTTCGCAAGAGAAAGCTTGGAGAACTGTGGAGACGAAGACAAAAGTCGACGATGGGAGGATTTCCTCTGATGAAGAGTTGCGATGACGTGTATTAACTAAGAAATCATAAATCGATGAGAATTCCTCCCTCCAGTGTCTCTTCTCTTTGTAATCTTTTATTTTTTTCTTTCCCTTTTGAGTTTTGTTGGTCGGGAGAAATTACGCCGGGTGAACTTCTTCTTAAGTTCCCGTCCGCAATGAAAACGGGAAAGCAATTTCGCACATGACTTCATGCTTCTTACTATTGACATAATCACGAAAAAGCGAAAAAAAGAAAGAAATAAACACGTTAATAGATTAAAAACGAAAGAAAAGGAGCTCTTTTGCCGGAGGGAAAGAAAATAAAGAGTTTGTATGTGGAGAAGGAGCAGGAGGGGATAAAAGGGTGGAGGGGAGGGGGTTTAGGAGTGGAGGGGTAGTAGAAAAAGGAAAGCGAAGCTCGAGGGAAGAATTCGCAGTTTCTTCCACTTACATTGAATGAAATCTTGTGCGGCGGTGTTCGGCGGATGCTGCACATTTCTGTTGTTGATCCTCCCAAGATTTATTAAATCACATCAGGATGGAATTCCAGTGGAAATGATGTACAATGCCGTCGAGACCTCTGACTGTGGGAATGCCTTCGTGAGCACGTTGTAAATCACGTCCCACTTATCATTGTACACCCTCTGCGTGACGAGACATGACGCATTGTTCTAATAATAAAACATTAGAAAAAAGAAAGGAAGAGAAAAACGAAAGAGTTGAATAAATCGATATTAGGGAAATGAAACGGCGACAGCGACAAGAAGGTGAGCACTTACAGAACCATGAAGAATTACGTATTAAAATTTGTTTTTCGTTTTTTTTTTAATTTTAAAAGAACGACATCGACACTATACAATCCCGTTAAAATTTCTCTGTATTAATAAAATTTCTATATCCCATCTTTTTACGTTCTGTCGTTCGGTTTTCTCTCGTCTTTGCGTCTTTTCTCCATTTCTTCGCTTTCACGCATAACTGCTTCCATTGATGATAACCTTGGAAGTACGTGCCGGGTCCATATCTTAAACACACACACACATATACAGAGTAATAAATTTCTTCTACTGTCATGCTATATAAAAAGCAAACTTTAATAAATTTTTATGTCCACCTGTCTGTCCACAGATAATGTTATTGGCGCAACAGTGGTATCAGAGAAGTGAATCCATCGTCACAACGATGTAAAAAAAAAAATAACAGACATAAAAATATAAAATGGCTTGTGCTGCTCTTACTCACATTGGAAGAAAGCGACCTTCTGTCGATGAATTGGCAAAGAACCTTGCAGTAAAGAGCTTCAAGTTTCCAAATTCCGAATGCATTGCAAACCATTACGACTATCTCAAATATCTCAGCAATTAAACAACTTTACGCAAATTCATTGATATTCTGCTGTAATTTTACATCGCAAAAATTACATTTAATAGTAAACGGTGTGACATTCTGTTTCTCTATAAAGGGATGATGAAAATAATGAAGCTATGCTGAAAAAGGAAAAGAAAAATTCTGAAACTTGGATCCGAACTCTTTAGGACACTTGGAAACAGCTGTATAGTTTTCCGCGGCATCCCAGATGTGATGTACCAATATTAGAGTAGAACTTCTTTTCTTATTCCTGTACCATTGCTTTTCCAAAAGTAGTTCTAACTTTAGCTCCTTGAGAATCGTTTAAATATCATCGTCAGATCTATATCTAGCAGAAGCCAAAGCAGAGTACAGGGCGAGCTAAGTGCAAAATTATTTCTGTCACCCAATAATCTTCTATAGAAATTTCAGAAAAGTCGTTTTTCTTTTTCGAATATTTTCGGTTCAGAGAAATTCGCTGAAAACACAACATTGACACCGTTGTGAATGTTGATTAAGCAGCTTCCGACCGAATTTCCGAACACTCTGGAGGCTCCTAGAATCCCATCGCATCATCTGGTCCTGAAACACGGTTCTCCTATTATACTGCTTGCAAAATCTAGCACTAAGACTCTGCAGTGGTACGCGACTAAGTGCTATAATCTGATTCTTCATGCTCTAAGAGTAATCATTTTGACAGATTGGCAACAGGGTAAAATGTATTCATTCCAGCATTCCTATTGATAACTCTTTGAATTCAAATGCTTGCAACTTCCGTAAGTCTTTCTTTTGCATTGTCCCTCAACAAAGCTCAAGGGCAAACATTTATGGTTACTGTCATTAATCTACATAAGATACGTTTGGCTCGGCCAAGTTTGTGGAATGCTCAAGAAAAGACCGGAAAAACTCAGTACTTCTTATTCTAAAATGGATAAGGATGTAATGTCGAATTTTCCTAGGCAAACCCAATAAGGGCATAAAATTCCAATGCGAGCATTTTAAAGAACTTTTTCGGTTTTTGATCGATTCTGTTTTGATTCTATGCCTTTCTCATGTGTTCATGGTTGTATTCACATTCAGTTATTGCAAATTCCCTCAGATATTGATCCCGAGCAACGCTGGATATGTCAGTTAGTAATCAATAATTTTCGAAAATCTTTAAATATACACTCATCGTCAAAAAAATAGTTGCACCGATAGAAAACCTATGGGATGCTACGGGACATTCTGTTAAGGCTCTACCTCTGGCACAAGATCTGCAAGAGCTACAAGCCAAAGTTCAGCCTGCATGGGATGAGCTGAGTCAAGACTACGTTAATAACTTGTACGACTCCATGCCACGACATGTGGTAGAATATATTAGAAATATGGCGGCCCAACAACCTATTGAGAAGTGTAATGATTTTGGTATTTTGACCAATAAATTTTGTCATAGTCACGCTCATTGTTTAATCATTTGTTGTTTTGGTGAGTACTAATTCCCTCTCAAATATCTTTTCAATCAGATGATTGCTTCTGGGTTCAACTTTTATTTTGACGATGAATATATAAAAGCCTAAAGTTTATATCGTGTCCCTAGTTGCAAATACTCGTAACCGTCAAAAATTCAAATTTTCGATTTTTGCATTACCTTGTAAACCAACTCAAATCACACATATTAGTAAAACGCTTGTAAACAATTCTCTTTAGTTTTTAAATAAAATTGATTTTAAAACATCTTGTAACCCATTCTGCGTACATTCTTTTTATTCAGTTTTTTTGTTCACCCTGTAAAATCACGCTTTTGGGGTTACGGTTTATTACAAATAGGGACGCGATATGTACATTACTTATCCGGAATTTTTGTCAAGGTTTCGGGGATATAATAATTCGGATAATAGCTCAAAATGTAGCTAATTCTATGTAGATGCGCTTTTTGATACTTTCGAAATTTTAAAAATTCTTATTAAAGGCTCAAAGATCGATGTGAAATATCAATTAACCTGCATCTGAATGGTTATTGTGCAAGCGTGGAGCTCATTGTGATGACATCGTTTGGACAGATGTTAAGAATGAGAATGCAAAATATATCAAAGCAGGGGAGATAATAGCTTACATCTGGATACAGACCTTTTAAAATATAAATAGGGGATGGAAGAAAGGGTTTACCAAGCGTTACTTTTTAATCCCCCCTCCCCTCTCCTCCAAATTATTTTCCGATCTCTCTTCCATGATTTCAACCAGAGTTCAGTTTCTTTTCCGTTGTTTTGAAGTCCCCACTTTTAGCGTCTAATGGTTTTAATTATAACATCTCTACCGTTTTGCTTAATTACTGTAGAGTTAGTTGTAAATAATCTTGTATTATTTCAGTATGTACAAATTTATTGAGTCAGAATAACCTTATTCCGTTGGTTGATTAATAACAAATGGGTAGGCCATCTCTTTAGCTCTCGTTTGTATTACCAGCCCACCCCTCAACCCCCCCCCCCCCCCCCAAGTGTTCTTCTAAAGTTGTCTTTAAATCAGTATAACACATGTCCTGAAGAAGGCTACGGCTGAAAAATATACAAAAATCTTTATTCTTCCGCTTTTAAAATTTTAGCTTATTTTATAATTTTATAAGAAAATCTCTTTCAATCGCCAAAGAAGGTCACCTATAATTTTAAAAGCTTTTTAACAAAAGTCAACCATCTATATCTAAGATGGTGGTGGGAAAATTTTATTTTAAATGATTGCGAAATTACGAGGAAGGAAGAATAGTGAACCTTCTTTCTTCTTGTATAATAGTAGAATATGGTGCAATTTAAAAATTTTTAAAAATGAGATTTATTTGTATGCATTATACATTCAAGTTTAATGTCGGAATTATCTTGATAGAATTAACTGTTCCATTATTTAATCAATAGTGTTTATGTGTCGGTCAGGAATATTAAAGCTAAATTTAATATCAGTGGAATAGAGTTACATGTTATTATCTATCAATAAGCGGACTTTAATTGAAAATGATTAATCGTTTTTAATGACAATTATCCAATGTCACTGGCATTATACTATAATCCGTAGTAAAATTAAATAAATCTTGACTACAACAAATTCCAACATGATCGATTGCGCTATCAAAAGAGATCCATTTATTACACCGCATTAACACTGGCTTAATACGGAATAACAAAGCAAACAAATAATTTATTAAACGTAATTTGAAATATTTTAAGTCTTTGAAATACACTCGCTTAAGCTATACATATATATTTCTAAAAAAACTTATTTTGATTAAAACAATTACTTTGAGATGCTCATAAATGCTATAATAAAATAAATTATATTTTATAATGTTAGTATAATTTTAAATTAATATAATAATTTAAAAAATATAATTTTTAAAAAATATTAGTTTGATCCTAAATTAGATTTTCATGCTAAATCTCTTCACAACTAAAAAAAAAGGCCAGTGTCTGAATAATTTATTGTAATGCCTTTTTTAATAGATCATTGCATCGTGGCATATTGCGCTTGCTTTCTTTCCTTTAAAGCGACTTGACCACACCCTGTGCTACTCGTTACATAGCGTAGTTACATAGTGTAGCGTCACCAGCCTTTCACCACTAAAAGATGCTCTATGTTGCAGGGCCATGTTCACATGTAATGCGGGATAACAAGACACCGTAGGCTGCCAAACTCTGGCTTGTATGTTGCAGGCGGGTTTAACACAATTTGAATCCTCCGATAAACAAGGAGGTCGAGCCATCGCAGTCTTTCCCTCGGATGCGGCGTTGCTCTGCAGTCTCCCATCATCGTTTCCAAGGCCGCTTTTCGAGGGCGGGGCACCCGAAGAATGGGAACTTCTTCTTGGCAACCTCTATTACCCAGAAATTGTTGGCAGTTGTTCCGGTTCAGCAAGGAGGACAACCCAGAAATTTTAACGTCAGAAATTATCGTTATTAATTTTTTTTCCTTTCTCCTTCTTGGGTCTTAATTTATTCTGTTCGAAAGTTTGAAGTCTCTGTCGGATGGCGCGTCACTTTACTTCACATATTCTTCGTCTTTTTTTTCTCCGTGTTGAGTGCTGACTCAGCAGCGGACGACTATTTCTTAGGTGAATAATAACCGTTTCAGGAATTGAATGGTGATTGATAAATCTCCTCTGGTGCTTTTCATATGAACTGATGGGAGTGAAAGAGAAGACTCGTTCCTCTTCGAAAAGAATTTTATTTCTTCTTTTTATTAGCAGTGACATTGCTCAGTTTTCCTTCAAGATTAATTCCTCTTTAACACAGGAGGGGGGGGGGGGGAGAGAAAACTCGTTTGGCGTTTTTGGGCGCCAGCTAGTTTTTTTTTCAAGCGACTAGGTTTATTTGTATTTTTGAATAATAATTGTTTTTAGCGCTTTTTTAAATATTGTTTCTTCATTTTTCCATCACAAAATATTCTTCGAATATAGTTCATTTAATATATGGTAATGAAATAATTGGAATTTACGTCTTATCTAACATCAGTACAGTTTTATGCTTCATTGTTAATTTCACCAGAAAAAATCTTTTGAAGAGTAATAGTACAAGGTGTCCTAAAATTTCCCGTATTCACTCTTCTTGAATTTATTCTATAAGTGCATCGAAGTTTACATCGGTAGTATATTTAATTGTGTGCATATCAATGAAAAGGAATTTGTAGAGGAATTAATAAAACGTGTTCAAAATAGCCGCCATTTTCATGCAGGCATAGGTCAATACGTTTACGCCTATTTTGAGACAGATTTTTCAAGATGGCAGGAATGACGTCTTGTACCGGTCGTGTAATTGCAGTTTTCAGCTCGTGTATTTTGTGGGGATTATCTGCATACACTTTCTTAAAAATTTGAAAATTTTGGGTGTCTTAAAAGTTCCCGTACACTGATTTTGAAAACTGAAAATTTCTAAATTTGGCCATCCCATTTCATGTAGTCTATGGCCATCCCTAAGATGAGCTGAAAATTGCAATCACACGGACGGTACAAGAACCTGAAAAAAAGCTGACGTTTCGGATAGAGGCTATCCTTTGTCAAACCAAGGAGGATAATAGAGCATTATCCTGAAAGTGATGATTCAGGAAGATTAAGTACGGAAACTTTATAATTGTGTGGATTCTAAAAATATATTGCTTAGATTTATGTGGTATATTTGCAGGGAGTTTCACAATATTGAGGATATCTTTATTTTAAAGGTACAATTCTTAAACGCCTTTAAAACATACAAGGTGATTCATGAGCCCCTCTAGGGTTTCGGAAGTCGATAAAACAGTAACTTCATAGATATAGCGAAAACTTAGTTAACCAGCCAATTTAATTACTGATAACTTTATTTGGAAATCAGGGGCATAACTCAAAGGATAGAGAATCCCTCCAACTTTTGTACGTACCTTATGCACGTTCCATATATCCACTGTGGGTGATGCGGCAAATATCAATCATGTATTGAAGTTCCTGCCACACATTTCCCAACATCTGACGGTGGGGTTATTCTCCCTGGCAGCTAAGCTAAATCACGTAGCAAAGGGAGCACGAGCACATGATCTGAAGTAATCCCATAAGAAAAAAAAAACTCACATGGGGTTAGTTCAAGTGATCGTGGAACCCACGGAAGAAGAGGACATTCGTCTCGAAAAGTACGTCCATGTTAGCGTTGTGACTTGCCTCCAGCGACTAAATCTACAAATACGCCACTGCGCCTGTTACAAACTTTGAGAGATTCTCTATCTGCTGATATGAGCGTTTCTGCTACGTCTGTCATAATTACTGTTCTTCTGATTTCGGAAATAATGAAGGGATTTATGAATCACCTTATATATAGTTCAAACAATTTAGCTGTCTCATATAATTTGAAAGCAGAATAAGAATCTATATACACAGCAGGCGCGGTAAAAAAGAAGTAAAGTTTAATTGGTATAAAGCAATTAAATAACGCACGAAATAATTTGAATGGAAATCCTCGAAGTGGGTGAATAAATTTTTGGTATGAGCCTTTCACACAACCCATGATTCCCTTGAAGAGACTAGCTTACAGCATGAAGAATGAGTGAATGCCTTCATTGACGGAGATGAGGCGTAGACGCCTTCGGGTAAATGTTATCGTCATTGAAACTCCATCTAAATGGGCTCCAGTTTAAATGCTGACGACTTAAATAGAGTAATCTATGATCGGTTTGATCAGGCTGCTTGAAGGAGTTAACAAATATCGGGAAATGGCATCAGTGTCGACGTCTTCAGGACCGTTTACTGTTATCAATGATATGCCCGATACGTCAAATACAAATGGACTTCTCCTTCAACTTTGCGGTTAATCTAAATCAGAAGAGAGAGTGTCTGACGTTACTGACGAATAACTTATTCCTTTTGTTTCTATAACATTTTTTTTTCTTTTACATTCGCTATTTTCGCTTAAAATTGAGGTCGAAATAAATTTAATAATATCACTACAATTTCTCAGATCAAATAATCAAAATTTATGTGGCAAGGACTAACAATTTACTAAAATGCTCGACCCTTCTCAAGTCTTAATGCCCAAATATTGATATTGAGTAATTACAGATAAAACATTATCATTTGTCTCATTATCCTTTATAATTTAAACCCGCTTTTTGCAAGATCGGATGAAGAACATCTAACTAGGAATGATTCATTATTAGGAGAGAGGAAACGGTATCTGCGAAGTAGAGATTTCTTCTTTCTTCGCATAAACCCTTCTTATTGTGTGGCAGATGATGACTGAGAGAATTTTTTTCCTTGTTGCTTTACCTCGGCACTCTCTCTCTCTCTCTCTCTCTCTCTCTCTCTCTCTCTCTCTCTCTCTCTCTCGTTAGCTGCTTCGGTCTCACCTTATATTGCTTGGAAAATTCGCTTCATTGGAGAGAGTCGCTGTCTTTGGCAGAGCGCAAAGCATATTTGAATAAAACACGGGTTTGATATAATCAGCGTGACTCTCGTTCAAATGTGGCCATAGCAAAGGCAATTTCATCTTTGAACCTGTTATGAATTTTACAATAAATTACGTTGGCGCCCTTGTAAATAAATAGCATTCTTAAATGAATAGCTTTAAAAAACAAACCATCCCCATTAAAGGCTCTCATAATTATATTCTCTGTGGTTATTTGATATTGACATACGTAGAATAACATGCAATATCTTAATAGCCGCTTATTTCAATGTTACTTAAACTTTTGACCTATTTAATAATGCATTTAATTACTACAGTGAGTAAAAATAAATATAAGTTTGTCCTCCTTTCGCACTGTGACATTAACGCCTATAGATATCAGACTGTGCAGAATGTAGTGTCACATTTGCAGAACCTTTGCGACAATTCTTTTTTAACATTGGTCTAGGATTCATGGCTGGTGTTTCACTTAAAGGCATCCCGTAGAAATTAAGTAATATTCAAGCCAATGGGCCCTACGGACCATTGAGATAGCCTGAACCGAGATGTGTTTTCCTCAAGCCATGCATGGGTAAAACAAGGTTATAATCTCGATGACTCAGAACATTTTTCTGTAGGAAGGTATGTATGTGATTAGCCAGCACCAAGTTTTAAGGGCCTCTTCAGACAAGGTAAGGGATATAGTGTATCCCATAAAAAGGTTTCCCGAACTATCTTAGAGCCAAAACCTTCTTGAAATCTGTCAGGACCTGGCCATAATCTTATGCTACCTTCAGCTCGTTACTACCGGATTATTTAATCATAAAACTTGGAGTCACTCTGCAAAGGTGCAACTTGGGTAATGTGCTCGGCAACAAGCAAAGCAGAGTCCAATGACGAGTGAACACGATGGGAGCGTTTAATCTTGTAGCTTATACATAGCATGTACAGTGATCTTTTCTCGCTCATACTACTTGAGACTCCCACAATGACGCTTGATCTGTGCGGTTGTTGTCCTGTCTATACAAGCCTGGACAGTCTACGGCAAGGATATGATCAATGGCTTGTGGTCAACCACTGTTCGCGCGCTGAGTGCTGGTAGTGTCCGTCTTAGTATACTCGCTATTACACGTGATGCGGTTAACCTCGAGAATCCTTACTCGCAATGTACTGTTGATGCAATTGCTCTCCAAAATCATATGATTGTTATTACTTGGGCGACAGAATACTCTATCATGCGCTAACTATGCGTCCACGATCAAAATGGCTAAGGTCACTATATTTATCCATGGCCGTCGATTGTGAACTTGTAGAGATCTTAGAAGTTCCCCTATTATTGTATGAGTTTGGTCTGGATATGTTCCACTCTGCGAGAGAGGTACCAATTAAATTTTTCATTACCATTAATGTTTTATGTTTTGTTTACATTCTTAGAATGAAGAGTGAGATCAGCTTATGATTTGTGCTATTTCCTTTTAGGTTATTTTATACATTAGCTCTAATTCGACCATCTTATTAAAAAAACTAAAGAAATTGTAATTAGCAATTTACGGAACCGCCAGACTAAGAGCAATAAAGAACATTGCAAGTTATGCATATTTTCATTTAAACTTTAATGTAATGCTCTCCTTGTGTAGATTCTTGAACTTTATATGTGGATTAAAGCCTTTTTAAAGTCTGAATATTTTCATTAGTATTAACATTGCATTTTCAGAAACCTAGTTCTTACTTAATTTTCTTGGCATTGATATTTTATATGGATCTCGAAATTTCTTAGAAGAAAAATTTCTTTCCTCGTTCCTTTCTCTACAGCCATTAAATCCCCAATCCCGGTTCTAATTTTTTAAACTTGCTAATTAAATATTTTAATCACTTGATTTCGAAATCCCTGCAACATCTTTTATTTTTCTTCTCCTTGGATTTAGCTTATTCAAAACAAACAAAATGTTTAAAAACAAATTAAATCCTTAAAATGTTTCTAAGCATTTTATGCCGCGAAGATATTTACTCGAGTGAAGGATTTATTTTTTTAAGTCTTTTAAGTTTGTTTTGAATGCTGATGAGGATTCCATTGTGGAGATGTTGCCCATTTTCTCATTTTCGAATCATGCACCAAAATCAATGGGAGTTGGAAGCGGCAGATGTCAGACGAGGTCAGTTGTTGCGGTGGCCCCGGCAAAGGTCATTCAGTCCGGCAAAGGACAGTTGCAGTTGGCTTTTAACAAACTATCCTTTGGGATTCAAAATAAGTGGACGTGAGAACATGCAAACAGTGTAATTTGCGTTGTTTATTCATTTGTTTTTCGACTAAGCTATTTTGATTGCAAACAAAGATTTCTTTATAAGTCGTCTTCTTCCTAATTGTATAGTAAAGGGATTTGACTCCATACGGATTACTCCACGAAATCGTCATTGATAAAGGATCGTGGTTAAATCAGAGAATATTATTAGCATAAATATAAATTCAGAAGTGTTTTCACCACTGCAAAGTCATTAATGAAACGCCAAGTTAACTATGAAATAGACCTGAATAATCTGGGTTTTTCCCGGACATTATGTTAAGAAATTTTGAACCAAAATATACGTTTAAAATATCTTTCAAAATTTGCGATATAAAAGATTTATAAATTTACGATTTCAAAGTTTCAATTAAATCTCGGTGGATAGCCATATATAATCAATCGCTGTGAACCCTAAAAGAAGATTCAGTGTACGCTTTGCCTCAAAGAAATAATTTTATTTCAACTCGTTGTAATAAAGATTTTGTAAAATAATGAGAACCTTTATTAATAGCGCGTAGGACCATCGTTGACATGTAATAAGGCCTGAATTCGCTTATCAATGGAAGCATAAGAGTCCTGAATAGTGGTTAATGGAATTTTTTACCTTTTTTACAAAATTCTTGTTTTCCTAAGCATATTGAAGTGGCTCGATCATATTGAGATTTGGTTATTGCGCCAGCCAGGAAAACTAACCTCGTCTTAACGGGAATACCGACATTTCGTTACAAGTCAATTCGTTCCTGCGACAAGTCGTGACAGAGATAGATATTTTCGAAAAATATGCGAGGCTCACAGTTTTTTACAGTTGAGCACAAAGTCAAATTCCTAACTCGTTTCCCTATTTTTGTCATAATTTTATCACAGTATATGCAGTCTTTGCTTAACTTTATTTATAATAAATGAATAGTTCATCGCTTAATATGAGATTCAAACGATAAATTAAATATAAATTACTAAATAAATTGAGAAATTATAAGATTTTAATTTTTTAAACCATTTAAAATTCGCTTTTAGTTTTATACTTAAAATTGGAAAAATCATACTTTCATTGTTTTAACAAAAAAGCGCGATTTTTAGAATTTCTATTTTAATAATAAGCCATGATTTTTAAGTACGTAATTGTATGATTACTGATATACAAGGAGTGCCAATTCGAAAACCGGGTATGATATTTCAACATACCTTTAATATTCTTCAAAATAATCATCTCGTTTAGTAATGCACTTCTATGCACTGCTGTACAAGTTACGGAAACATTGTTTGTTTTCTGCAGGAGGGACGCGTCGAAGTTCGGTTGTCACATTTGTCTGGATGTCCTGGAAGCGATGTCCTTTCAGGCTGGTTTTCAATTTGGGAAACAGAAAGAAGTCCGGGGGTGATAAATGCGGAAAGTACGGAAGGGGTGGTTGATTTCTGCGATCTGCTGTTGTGCGAGGAAGCGCTTCACACTCAGAGCTGTTCAGTATTTGGTCCATCTTTACACTGTGACAATAATTGCTGTGATATACTGCTCTCATGCGTGTCTCAACAGGAATCGCATATCCCTGATACACACAAGTAATGCGCGTGGTCGCTAGATAGTTAGGCTATCACGTGAATGCATCGGCAAGTTCGTATATGATAGCTTTTCTATACAGCACGTGCAGTCTTGGAACTTTTCAGACACACTTTGTATTAACATTATCTTACAAATTTTTCGGAACCAGCTATATCTGTCACGGTTTGCCAAAAAAACGAATTGTTTGTCGCGAATTGTCTTGTAATGAAATGTCGGTATCCCGTCTCGATGGTCCTCAAAATAAGCTAGGGGAAAACAATGTTTGCGCCATGGGGTGGATCTATTTGCTTTAAAGTTTACTTATAATCTTTGCCAATCATTCTGATTCACAAGGTGCTAATTGTTCTTGTCGAAACCTGCGATGTAGATACTCAAATCATGACGGAACTTCCACCGTCGTGTTTTACTGAATTAGCCTAAATGATGTGTTTCTTCAGACATTCTCCAAATTCAAATCCAAAACGGGAAACGGTGTGAAGGATAGCATATGTTTATACTCGTCAACAGTCCAGAATTTGTTCTCATTGCACCACTGTTTACTCCACGTTGCATCCATCTCGAGTTTTTCAGTAGCCTGGCAAATGCAGCTCAATCATGAATATTCTGTTTACAAAGCTCTTTCCGTATTGCTTTTGTACAGACAGGATTACGAAGATTCAGTCACTTTCGTTGCAGTTATCTTCTTCTTAGATGTCAAAATATTCTTTAATGCCCATCTGTCTCATTCAGCTTTCAATTTTATATAGCTTTCAAATCAATATCCATATTGGTGTTCAGCAGATGGTTTAACCTTTAACAGCGTATGGTGCCAAGACATTTAAATACCGTAATTTCTTAATATACGTAATAAACTTAAAGTCTGTATCTTGAAGTACCGCTATATGGTCACCAATAATACGCCTTTTTTGCAAGTCGGAAGTCGGACATGATGCTCAGTCACTATATCGGCACGGTTTCCACAGATGTACAGACTCTTCGCTAACAAGTTAAAAAGAGACCACAAGACAGAATGAAACCTGAACAGTTAACGGCGCGTAACATTTTGAAATAGACAATGTCGCTGACATTAGACACACCATAGGCTGTTTCCACCATTTTATCCTTCCAATGAAATATCTAGGTGTTAAATATGGATATTTCAAGGAATTCATACATCATTCATGCTTATTAATTTATCAACATAGGTGGTTTTCGACCGGAAAAAGCTTTTGAATTTAAACGACTTAGCGCATAAAATTCATATTATAAATGGAAATACAACATACTTGTCATTATAGTATAGAGGAGTTTGGAGACATTCTTTGAGATTTATTTAGTTTTTAATTCTACAATATATTTTTAGCTTCTGTCCGTTTAAATTCATTAGAAAAGTGAGGCTCCTTTCTTGGAAAGATTGGCATAGAAAACCAATTGGAATGAATCATGTTTAAACATGTCAGTGTGTTTGCTCTTGCCTTCGAAAACAAGAGCTTGAAAGAGAACAGCGGAAGTGTCCCAAAGAGAATGAGAAAGGGAGGGGGGATGTCGAATGGAATTGAAAATTTCACTTGTCTCTTTATACTGACATGTTTTTCGGCGGCCGTGTCTTTTGTTTGTTATTGTCAAGAAATTAATCAAGACATCGTAATGACAGAACGGCATTGCATTTGGCTTCATGCACTTTCTGAACGTGAACGTTTGTCTTGGCGAGAAAAGTGAACGCGGCCCTCATAATAAGCAGCATAAACAATTTCCACTATAAATTGTTTTCTTCAGAGACTTAAGAAATGTTTCTTCATAGTTGCTTGACAGCTCTGAACGAAGAACTAATAAACAACATTGTTCTCCTCTTAACGTCTTAAGAGACGGCAGACAGCGAGAAAGAGAGGGGAACAGGCTAAAGTGTGTGAGTTGTTATTCTTCTTATTCTTTTTCCTTTTTTTTTATTTTTTTTTTTTACCTGAAGAGTGAGAGCCGGTAAATTGGAGCAGCAGATGTTTCTGAGACAAGTAGTACTTTAAACGGGAGAAATACTGGTCACGGGTGAAAAAAGAGAAAAAGAAAATTACAAATGTGGTTAGGAAAAGGAGCGCCTGTTCCTGAAGAGACAATGCTGGAAAAAAATTTTGAAGTTAAAATTGCATTGAAGAAGATCTATCGATCCAAACCAAATATTTCTATAGTTAAAGCTGATGTTTAATTCTTTTTATGCATTCTTAAGTCGCAGATCTGGGCGACTTTTTATATCTTTTTATTTATTACATTTTAGAATAGTTGAAGAAAAACTAAATCTGTTGAAAGATTTAAATTGAAAATAACTCGTTTCATTCGGTCAAAAAAACCAGTCCCTTATAGTTTTGAAAGCTTTGATAGCATTGATTGCAGTAATAGCTCTTAAGCCTTCTTTTCCGGTCATAATGCGAAGAGACAAAAATCGTTCACAGAAAGCCTTGTTTTGTTATTATACGGCCTAAGAAAGATAACAAGAAAATGAGATGAGATGATGCGAGATAATGAGATAATAGCAAGACAGTATGAATGGACAGAACGCAAACTGAAAAAGAATTGGGACATTAGCCAATATAATTGCCAAAGAGATATTCCTGACATCTGTTTCTAGCATCATCGATTACTAATAATAGAATATTAATAAGGAATAATTATTATTAATGAATAATTAATACTTTGTTTATAATCATTTATAATCAAACATATCATAGCTTTTAAGCCCTTAAGCCTTCACCTCCGATCACGTATACAGAGACGAATATCGCTAACAAATTTTCAGAATACGTTTGAAGGATAGCTTTTGAAGCAAGGGTCTCAGCATTATTCGGATTTAATAATGAACTTATTTGTGAATAATATCTTGCAATCTTTCTTCTAAAGTCAAGTAGGGGAATACTGTAAGTTGCAATGCAATAAAGTGCGTAAACATTTACCACAGAGAGATCAAAAATATCAGTAAAATAGGAAAATACTGATTTCCACGGATTCTCATTCTATAATTATTCTATATCCAGTCCAATTACTCAACACTACTATAAATTTAGTACAAAGGTATATACACTGAGGTTGTGGAATATGTTTTTTTTCTTTGCTGTACTTTACCGCATGTTTTCTTTTTCCACTGACAAAGTTTCTTGATGATTATACAACAACCTTACACATTTGTTGTCTTTCCATATGGTTCTACACGCCCAGGAACCACCTTGTGGTGCTGTCTTCAAAAACATTTTCATCAATGTCTTCT
Organism: Rhysida immarginata; assembly: GCA_023313115.1. Lineage (NCBI taxonomy): Eukaryota > Metazoa > Arthropoda > Chilopoda > Scolopendromorpha > Scolopendridae > Rhysida > Rhysida immarginata. The sequence continues at coordinate 1,865,505 of JAHWFO010039269.1, forward strand.
GTCTAGAAAATAACATCAACTTTGTCTGGTGGGAGTTCCAAAAATCAATTTCACCATTAAAATCCAATAAATGCAGATCCTTTAAAACATTTTCCAACTCAAAAAGAGACCCATGATATCTTATGCCTGTAGCTGTTGGAGAATATAAAGGTTTATGTAAAAATTTACATAGAAACACCCATGATCTGCATATGGGGATTTGTGTTCAAAAATCAATTACATTCGCCCTAATAAATTTTTAACTTTAGAACTAGTCAATATTCATTCTCAATGTGCATTTCTTTAATATTCTCAAGGACGACTGAGTAACACAAACACTTACACTGAACGACCAATTTATTAAGAGACACTTCTTACGGAAAATGGATCGGACACCCAAACAAAGGATCAGGCGGTAGCGGTATATAAAAGGGATGCATTGGATTACAAGTTGCAGTCAGCAGCAGAAGTGGACTGAATATGGGTAAATCCAAGGATTTGATCGAATTTGAACGAGGCATGATCGTTGGAGCTCGACGGCCACAGTTGAGCATTTCCCAAACCGCGAACCTCCTCGAGTTTTCCGTGCAACAGTGTCAAGGGTATTCCGTGAATGGCGGTTATGCTAAAAAACAACCTCCAACAAACACAACTCCGGACGAAATAGGGCCGCGGATGAACGAGGCCAACGGCGACTGGCACGAATCTTCCACAGCAACAGGACGGGAACAGCCCAATAAATTGCAGCGCAGTTCAATGAGGGAGCATCCCAACCCATTTCGGAGCACACGGTGCGGCGCACCTTGCACCGAGCTGGATTTAACAACAGGCGACCAGTACGGGTACCGTCGCTGTCACCGCAAAATAGGAAAGCGCGCCTGCTATGGGCACACAGGCATGAGTGGAACAAGGTCGCCTGGTCCGACGAATCGCGGTTCCTACTTCATCATGCGGACGGCAGACTGCGCATCTGGCGCAGACAGCGCGAGGCCATCGACCCATCCCGTCTACTGACATATCCCTGAATGCGACACACTATCTGAACATTGTTGCCGATCAGGTGCACCCGTTCTTGTCTTCCCTGGTGGTGACGGACAGTTTCAGCAGGACAGTGTTTCCTGTCACCGTGCTCGAATGGTCTTGGACTGGTTCGAGGAACATGACGCGGACTTCCACCTGCTTCAGTGGCCAGCTCGGTCGCCCGATCTCAACCCTATCGAGCATTTATGGGAGAAGTGGAGAGAACCATCTGAGCCTTCCCACACTACCGTCCAACCTGCTTTAATTGCGGGACGCTGTGATGTCAGCCTGGTCTGCTCTTCCTCCGCAACGGTTTCAACACCTCGTTGAATCCATGCCAGCACGTATTCAGGCAGTTCTCGCCGCTAAAGGAGGCGCAACACGATATTACCGGGTCGTCTCCAATAAATTGGCCTCCGTGTATATTTTTATAGATTTTATAAAATATGATTTACTTTGATTTGAGCCACACTTTTTTTGCTATTTTTTGTTATTAAGCAAATAATATTTTCAAAAATATCAAAAATCTTCGGCAACAAACAGTAGTTTTCGCTTAAGGAAACTTTTATCCTGCTTTAGATCATACAATAGCTTGCAATAAATGCAGTAATTGCACCACGTGAGCTAAAAAGTACATAAACCCCAAAAAGGAATTGTGCCAGTTACTGGGGTCGTAATTAAATACTCCTAATAGGAATCACTCGTTCTTAGATTTACTGGAATATTTTCTTATTTTTGTCTTTTTATATTTTCTTTGTTCTTTACTGAAGATATTTTTGTAGAATGTTTGTAGAGTTTATCAGTAAGTTTTTGTGGACTTGCTTTACCAGTTATTCTCCAGACTGCACTTGTAATAGGAAAATTAATCTTAACTAAATCTTCAATTATCTTTCATTATTCTCAATGAAATTTACTGAAGTTCAACATTCAATCTTTGCTTCAGTGCATAAGATAAAGTGCCAATGCAACGTACACTTTGCCGAGCAATGAACACACTGCCATGGTCTTTAGATAAAGTATGAAATAATTTATAGAATTTGTGTTTGGTAACTGTATATTTTAATAATAATTGGAAAATGGTCTTAGGAGGATTTTTTTCACGGCATTACCTCCGATATTGATGAATAAATAGAGAAAAAAAGGTCCTTGGTTCGAGTCCAGGCCGTGGAATTTTCTTTACTATTTTTCTCTATTTATTCAACTGTATATTTACTACATAAAGGTGAGCGAACTCAGTAATTGTTGTATTCATTTCATGTTGTAGAGCTTCCCCATGCTAGAATATGCGACAGCGAAACAGTTTATCCTGAGGAATAAATATTATTTCAGTTAATTGTCAATATTATTTTTAGTAACTTATTATGCAATATTTCAAACTAATATTTAGAATTAGGAGTTGAATTTTCTATTTTCCCAACATGCAGCGCCCTCTCTTGAGAAACGCGAGATTTATTGTCTGCATGAATTATTTGATTTACTTCATGGGTGAAAAAGTAAACTATAATATATTAATTTAAAGAAAGAATCCAGAATTTATTTACTATTTAAAAGAATAATTAATCCAGAATTTATTTATTATTTGATGTAATCCAATACCTCCATCCAAGACCTTTATGGGGGTATGAATTTGGATGAGTCCCTGGATGAATTTGGATTAATTTGGTATTAATTTGGATAAATTTGGTATGATGGTCGCAGCAGCCCGGGGGGGAGGGTGAAGAACGTGGGTCTCTGATGGTCGCCCATGCAGTGTTTAGCCGTGCCTGATGTTGCTTAACTTCACAGAAGTTGTGTTCAATGAAAGCCCACCAGGCTACGGTCTCACCCATATTATATTGATGATCTATCATAATTTATCTAATAACTCTACAAGAACGTCGTAACGGAACTGAAAAACCTTTTCATGTAACTAACTTGGAGTATGTTTTTGTCAAAAAAGTGCCCTCTAAACAGCATTTTATTTTGTAAAAGCAGTCATTGTTTCAAAACATTCTTTAATTATGAAGTCGCCGTAAATTAATTAAACATTTTACAAAAATTAGAATTCTATTAGTAAAGGATGGGTTTAGGTAGTGTTACAGGCGAAAGAATATTTAAGCTGTAATTATAACGTAACAGGAACGAGAAATTAATTTTGTATAAGACAGTCTAATCTTAACAGCATTATGCCATTTTTATTTAAAATGTTTTCGAGTTTCTTAGAAAGAAAATTTTATTTCCGTCATTTTAATTAACGACCAAGATGCTAATTTCATTTTTATGGATATTTCATTATAGCCAGCTACGACTGTATGCTGCGTAATGTTTTTAATTAATAAAGCGCAATAAGTGAAGTAGCAGTAAATTATAATTGCTGAAATGTTATAGTCAGTTGTATATTATTCATGTCAGTTCCCTTAAGTTAGTAGTTGTTTCTTGAAATACACACGTTCCTTGAAATACCATGGTCCACAGTTTCATATTCAAACATAGCATGTATGAATACTTTTGACATAATAGGATTAAACTTTGAAGTAATAACTCAATAAAAACTTATTCCAACATTTTTATAGTAGTTAAACGTTATTTGAGTTCTACAGAATTCAAGAAAACTGATTTCTGTTTAGATGGACAGAATATAAATACATACCTTCATTAATGGGGAGCATTTTTTAAATAAACCTTTCCAATTTATTACTAAAAACGTGTAACAAATACAATTGGAAACATAGTTGGTATAGAAATCCTTCCTGTAAAATTGATGAGTATTCTCCGAGGGCGAGTCTAATGGAAGCCTTAAATATTTTTTATCTCGTAATTTATTGAAGAAACAAGGAAAACAATGACACCATTTTTCGATGTAACCCCCATTGCGTTTAATACAGGATTTACAGCACCTTGGAAGTGCATGAAAACCTATAGAAATTTTTTTTTTGCTGACTGCTCAGACACTTGTGCACCGCCCGCTGCGCCTCTTCGTCTTGGTTCCTATCGCCTCTTTGAACGATCCAAGGATGTAGGGGAGAGAGGGGCAAATCGTTACACGGATAAGTTGTTAAAACTTAAAAAATATCTTAAAATTTTAACACCAGCAGGCAGACAGGTACATAGGATCCAGCCTCTACTGGATCTAAAGCAGTCTCTCTCTCCTCGAATGTTGGGGTGTAGGCTTCGCAAGTAAGAACAATCTTTCGATTTTTTGTACCTCGTAATTTTTTTCTCACCTAAACGATGCTACATAACGTGGTGGATATTGTAGAATATTCTGGAGTATCGTAGTTCTGAGAAAGCTCAGTTATCAAGTCATAATGTTACGTGGAAGTTTCTGAAAAAAAAATGTGTACTCGTTTTCACTGTTCGTGAACTTTGTTCAATAGCTTGATTTGGGGCAGGTTGTTATAAGTATCAACTTTACATTTTATTTCGACGGGCAAAGAAAAACCAATAATCATGACTCAGATTCGGAAGAAGAAACATTCTGCTTAATGTGTTGCAGGCCGTATTCTGAATTAATTCGCCATGAAATGGGCACATTTTGCATGCACGATTGGGGATCCTCGGTTTTATTTTTATTTATTTCTTACGCTTTCAGTTTGTGTTGGAAATTGGGATGTAAAAGCTATTTTAGTGGATAAAATGAATGCAACAACTTACCCCTTACAACTTATGTGACTACATTTGTTCTGATTCATGACTCATGTGACTGTTTCATCCATCTTTACACGATGATATTCTTTCACGATGGCTTCAACTGCTACAATTTCCACTTGGTGTGTATGATCTCGGGTCGAGTTTGTTACTCACGCCATTGGGAATTTTCTACTCCATTGGTGACTTTATTGTAGTGATAGATACGCATTATCAGACTAAACATTTATTCTTCAGAAATTAACTCCGCCAACGTTTTGGGGTTTTCTCAAACAAGATTTGCTAGAGAGTATGGAGAAACACAAAAACTTGTATCCAGAAACAAAAATCTGTGGAAGGAAATAAATGTTTGATGATAGTCTACGAAAAATGAACTTGATGGTAAAATAAAAACAATGCAACAATTCGTAAGATAATAACTACATACAACGAGAGAGTGCCAAAGAACATTTCTGAATGCACAACTGCCGAACAGTGGAAAGAATGGATGTTCGTAGCCTTACGGCTTCTACGATGGCATTCCTATAGGCGAGAAGCATGAGAGTTCACTTCCAATAGACCTGTGAACGCCGTCATCTTACTCTTGACGACTGGAGGAGCATTGCATGGCCCAACAAATGTCATTCTTGACTTGTCTATGGAAACATGTGAATGGCCGAAAGAGTGCAAGTATGGCGTCAGCAGCGTGATCTTGAAGGAGGTGGAAGATCGATAGTTGTGTGGGGAATGTTTTTGTAACAAACCTCATAGAAGTACACTTGGCGCAACAGCGCATCTGCCGACTAGGTTCACCCGAACGTGGTGAGCGTTTTCCCTCTAGGACAATGACGTTTTTAACAAGATAATGCTCTATGCCATAAGGCTCAAATATTGTCTGATAACGAGCATGACTACGAGTTTGATGTTGATAGAGGCATTCCTGCTCGAAATCACCAACCCTGAAGACCGTATTCGGAAAGTTGTGGAATCCGTGCCCCACAAAGAGAGCATGGGGTGATGTGCCTAATAAACTGTAAATAAAATTTTTAATATGAAATTGATCTTTTATAAAAGTTTTATCATCCACCATTTTATAAGGAAAAGTTAATTGTTAATGGCAAAATGGCCTTCTTTAATTAGAAAAAAATTTCTCATCGTCCGGTTACAAAATTATTATTAATTATTAAGATTCACTTCAATCGCGTATGATTCCTGAAGTAATCTTGGTGACATCTATATTGAGTAAGAAGAACAATTGACTTTTAGCAACTGGGCGCTGCAACCAAATTGTCCATTGCAGTGTTGCTTCCTTTTGAAATGTCTATTGGATGTCCATTTGGAAGCATCGCTGCCAAAATTGTTTTGAACTAAAGTACCAAAGTACTGCTGGAATAGTACCAAATTTGCAAAAAAAAAATTTACCAGATATTATATACGTATATTTAAGTGTAATAAATTGTATATTTATGGTTATTATTAATTTATTAATGTACCAAATAGTATGAATAATACCAAATTTGGTACGAAAGTACCAAGTTCGGTAGCCATGGTTGGCAGTAACTTTTAAAGAAATAAATCTGAGAATATGAAGATCACGCAGAGAAATTGCTTTATTCCTCCAGGACGTAGGATGCAATATGTCATTCCAGTTGCATTTTCTTCTCTCCCATTTAGATATTTCCCCTGAATATTTGGGCGTTGCTTTAGATGAGCACGGAGAAAGGGGCCATCAGCATATTGTCTAGATGGAAAAGCAGCACAACGGAAAATGGATCTCAAATACCAACCCTACAATAATAGACTGAACACTCCCTTTCAGAACATAAAATCGGGCAAGACACATAATCGCTGAGTTTATTTCATGTTGTTGTGAATGCAAATTGGCAAAAAAGAACGAAAATTTTAACTTTAAAAACAGTGTTATTGTCGACTGTAGAATGTCCATCTGAAAAATTTCGGATAAATGATTACACCCACGGTCTCTGCTTGTGTGAAGTGAGGAATGGAAAGCACCAAATGTGTCCTGTGGAATGAAAAGACTCAGATCATTAATCCATCACGTAGGGCGATGAATAAGACCAAACGAAAACCCTTCGCATCTTCAATAGCGATTTAACAGGCAATTAAGAGACTCTACGGAAAGAACCGCATCCCTCGGCATCTAAGAACGTCAGACGACACATTACATCACATGTCAGAAAGGCTCCAGTAGTATTTAGAACTTCTGAATAGGAGAATACAGGGACGAAAAAAATTGTTATAAAGTGATGAACCCCCCTTCCCGTTCCAATCTGCGCCAACAGTGAGCTCATTGTTTAGTGGTAATGCAGCTATGGTGTGGAGTGTTTTCGTGGTCCATGGCTTGATGAACTCTGGTGCCCACCTGTACGTTTTGGACAAAGAGTCGCTATTTTCTGTAGCAGTTTATTGAAAACGAGATTTTTTTTCCAATACGATAAGGTCTATCAAGGACTGGCACAAAGACATCTCAAACGTCTCCTGTGGCCATGAAGTTAGAGATGCTTTAGACCAACTTTTTCAATAACAGATATCCTAAAATTCAGTGCAAGTGGTTTTTTAAAGTGCCTTCAATCTCCTACGCTGTGAGAGAGTAGAGCATTGAACTGAATTCCTCGATGACGTGTTGAAGAACAGCACTTTCGATTCCATGAATGTCTGGAGATTACAAAACTGAGATTTTGGGATGTTGTAAGTGCATCTTCAGATAGTCCCATAGAAAGAAATGATTGATATTAAAATCAGGATTGTAAGGGGAACCATTCTGCACAATGTCCAGAGCAATTATCCGAACTCGAAACATTGCTTGATTGAAATCAAAAACTTCTGCAGTGCAGTGCGGACATTCTCAATTCTGCATAAACCAGTAGCTTAGGAGCATTCGGTGATGGTTTGCAACGGGAATAAAGTCATTCTCTCGGCTGTGATGTTCCCTCGAACTTCTACCTGGAACTGAATTTATCTCGGCATCTTATTAGGCATGCTTTCAATAGGATTGTGAATCATTGTTATTTCCCATAATTCTCTGGCTACCTGAAAATAGCTGTTGAGAATGAAAAAGTTCATATTTTTTGATTCAATAGGTATAATCCAAAGCAGCGCCAGGTTAGAAGGAAAAAAAACTGTTTCACATGCAAACTAGCAGGAAATGTTTTGTAAATCCTTTACTGAAGCATGAAGTCACATATAAAAGTTGCTAGTTACACTCTACCGTATTTAAAGGATCATTTTCATTTATAGTGAAAAAAATGGATAAGCGCTCGTTGTTTACAAGAAGCCCATGACGTCAACGCATCTCTTCTTTTTATTTTTTATTTTTACTTCAATTTCGATTTCATTTGCATAATACGCCCAGGGCATCTCAACTGTCACTTCTTTATTCGCCAATTAATTAGCTTCGTTAGATGAATGTTGCTAATCAATTGAAGCAGAAGAAACGCTGGGTGATACACGAGAAGAAAGCATCTGTCTCTTAATAAGACGCTGCTGCTTCAGTAACTTCTATCGATAGAGTCCCGCAAAAAATTTTACAAAAAAAATTAGCGAATCAGTGATGCATATTTAAACAGATAATAAACAACTTGATTACAAATTACATTATTTAGTCCTTTAAAAAAGAAAAATAACGGTAAATAGCAGTAAATGCCTAATCTGTATGTGCATTTTAATTTAGTTTGCATTTGGGTTAAGCTTTTGAATTGCAGCGAGTCTAATTTAAGTGAAACCATATGGCATGTTGAGCTTGTTATTTCAGTACAATTTAATTTCAGCAGTGAGGTCTATTGACATGAACTTAGATGTCAATAAAAATTCCATATTGGCTATAATTCAATTGTTTTGTGCGTCAAATGTTATTCCATCTGTCAAATTCCGAATAAAACTACCGCGACTGTGTGTCAATAGACTGAAATGAAGCTAGCGTTTTGAAATACGAATTTTTAAGACTGAGCAGGCATATTTATTTTATTCTTCTTTTATTAAATAGCAAACATTTTTCTGTTCTAAAGTTGAATTAAAGGGAACTAAAGAAGAAGCGAAAATATTTTTCAAAAATGAGATAAGAGAGAGAGGGGTTGGGGGGGGGGGGGGATGGAGGAGATGGAAAAACAAACACGCACTCCACCAGCCAATCTTCCTTTAGAATTGCTGTCGATTAAATGAGATGCTGAAAGAGTGTGACAGGTATCGTGCATTTTCTTGTTCCTGTCTCGAGATTGTAATTTCGACAATATTATGCGACACAACCGAGTCCTCACCATTGAATCCTCGCCAAAGAAAGCGCGCTGGGTCTGGTGGGTGGATTGCTTTGGTCGGGGTAGTTGGAGGGAGAAAAGGAAAGAGGTTGCTGTTGTGGCCAATATAACACACACGCACACTTTTGAAAGATTCCATCTCTTCTTCTTCTTCTTCTTCTTCTTCTTCTTCTTCTTCGAGAGAGAGAGAGAGAGAGAGAGAGTCTTTCTTGGCTTTCAGTGAAGGTCGCCCGTCAGTTGATCTGCATGCTCCTTCCAGTCAGGAGATAATGGACCAGACTGGCGGGGCTCCTCGTGACACCCATTCACACAAGACTTCAATTTATTTCCTTGGCCCCCGAAGGTTTCGCCGCCAACTTGAGGAAATGGAAAAAAACGATGACAAAAAATAAGGATAAATATTCTGAAGCACTTTCATTCTCTGTGCCCTTTTTATTCTCCTCTTTCCTCTTTTTTTCTTAAAGTTTTCTCCCCCTCTACATAGGAATTCTAGGAATTTAATAATTAGTTGCTTTCCTTTCATTAGATAAAGTTTGTTTTTAATTCCAAGTCACTCAAAGTTTATTATAATGCCCTGTCGAGGGAAAAAATGCTTAAATTATTCAACAGAAGTTCTACAAAAAAACTTACGTGATCTTAAGTAGAGAGAAACGATTTAATGTAGAGATCAAATGTTTTAAAAAATAAGTTTATATGACTGGATTTTTCCCTTTCGTGTTTAAATATTGAATTTCTCAGTTTATTTTAGACTTTATGAAATAATATTCAGAATTCACTGGGCTATTTTTACGTTTTAATAGAGTGCGTAATCTTGACTGAAAATGAAAATTGCAGCAATATTAAATAAATTTCAATATAACTGAGAGGCGGGTGGGGGGGAGTAGGCCGCTTTTCGAAAAGAAAGAACCATCTTTTCCTTCTTGTAATCGATATAAGCTGCATGAAAGCGTCTGTTTATTGTGGATTTGGCTAGGACTAAGATTGTGTAACAAGACTGGCTCCTAACGGCACATGGGATTTCAACAGCATCCTTTCTTTTGCTTAGTAAATACGTATGCCGATGTTTTCAATTTGTGTTTACATTACAAGATTTTTTATTTAGTAAAATATAAACAGGAATAAACTTTTGATTTCATTTCAAAACGCTGTATTTTCCAAAGTATCAACTTAAAGATGAGTTGACACCTGAAAAGAACCTTTAACTCACCAAGTTTGCATCGAGATACACCAGTTGGCACCACGAGTACCTGTGCCTTTAGAAGATGGTTTAGGTTTATTAGCAATTTGGCGTCGACTACTAAGGTCATTTTGCGCCTTTTACACATCCCGGAACAAGCACAAACATCCATGCCCACGGCGGGATTCGAACCCACGACCAGGCGGACTCGAGAACTAGAAAGCCTACGCCCTAGCTCTCTCGGCCACCCAGCCGGCTTTAGAAGATGGGGACAAACCATGAAAAATATAACTTTGTGCTGGAATATGCAAGACGTACATCTGTTATTACAATACAAGCGTGCATTCATAAGAGAATACAGAAAGTAATCACCATGGGAGTGTACAAACAGCATTTTGCGGTTGTAACGGCAGTTTAAGGACATTGTCTGTGTAAACGGAAACGTACTGGTCGACCAAGCATGTCAACTGAAATAGTGGAGAGAGTAAGGGAAAGTTTGGACGTGTGTCATATGACCAGAAGGGCACATATAGAACATTTTAGGGTGTGAGAGGAAACTAGGTGGCTTTACGGTTCTTTTCGTGTATCAATTATTCATGAATGTGTAATACTGTGGAAAAAAACAGTGTTTTGAAATCGAAAAAATCATTTATACGATTAACCCTGTACTATGTGGGTTTACTGTGTTACGTGATGTTGGCAAAAAGATATTATTTCTTCTGGTAAATAAAAGCGTGTGTAGCATATGGTTTTGCATAGTACATTATGATACAAAAAGTCAGTAATAAATGAAATTGTAAAATATATTATAATCAAATGCTAAGCACACAAATATTAAATATTTAAAATGGTTGCTATGCCAAATAAACTGGAAAAAAGTGACGCAACTTTACGCGAGTTGATTACGAATATAAAAAAACGTCTACTTTCGACGAATACTTGGGTAAATCTGTTTACATTTATGATTTATTCTAAGGATATTCTGATACAAGTTAAGCAGAAAATAAAGAAAGAATCAACATCGGTTATGTTTATAATTTTTGTAATTAAATACAGATCACAGTTAGCATTACATTTTTTCTTTATTCTTTTATATCGTTTATATTCTTATATTCATCGTTTTCACAGTACTCAAGACGAAGTTTATCCATTTCATGAATTTAGGACCTTACTGTATAAGAATTCTAATTTGAGCTTAATTTCGTGAGCAACTTGGCAAAAGCATGTTTACATATTCATTGTTACTAACTGCTTTAGACCACTACTTAAAACTTGTTCCTTTAAGAATTTAACATAGCTCGAAGTCTTAATGGATGGATTAGATGATCGATAACTGAGTTCTTGAAGATGACCCTTTGATGTTCACGTAGTTTCAACCAATAAAAGTAAAGCGCAGTAAATTAAGTTATTCTAACCAACTGATGAAATTTTAATTTTGTAATCATTAAGGAATTATTAATGTAATTTAGGAAAACTTAATTTTTTTAACTATTTAAAGATTTATGCATAAGCTGTTTAATGAGCGTAATTTTCTCAAATAAGAGATTGTTGACGTTTTTAAATTTAATTATTGATTGACAAAAAAAGTAATTTCTTTTATAATCATTGGATGCAAATTAAACTTGATAACTTTTCTGAGGCGCATCTTTTGTGGCGTCTTTGTTTTGTGACATTTCGCTTCGATCAAAATTTCTACCACAGCTCTCCAAAAATGCAAGCTGGCATCGAACGCTCCTAAATCTGATTCTATATAGATAAAATTCAATGTCATAAAAGCGAAATATGACAACGGGGAGCGTTCGTGAATCCGTATTGGTGATACGACTGTAATAATCAATGCCCGTAGCGATATCACTATGTCCTGTGTGCGCAAGATAGCAAGCAGAGGGGAAAAAATAAACTACAATTTTTTCTCACATTCAGTCAACTTCAATATCATTATATTCTTTTTTTTATTTGATGTTATCTTAGATTCAAAAATATCCAGAATGTGTTATCAAAGCTGTTTGGTATAGACAGAAGAGTATAAAAGAAAATCAACGGATACGAGAGATATTTATCTTTAATAATAATAAATGTTGGCAGAAACAAAAAAAAACATTTTGAACATTCTTTCCGTAGCCCCTCCCCCTTTAAATAAAAATAATGAATACGAAATGAGCAAGAACCCCGTACATATCCACTGAATACAATTCAATTATGTACGCTTAAAAGAACTTGAAAAGAATTTACAATATTTTTGAAATGTTCCATTTCACGAACGCAAAGCTTTTGTGCTCTGAAATAAATTGTGAAATAACTAATGCACAAAAAAACACTTTCGAGCATGATTCAAAAAGCATTTGAATAATTTCGCCCATAATTACAGAAACGGACGACAAGAGAATTGGTTATTTTAAAGCGTAAACGAATTCCGTTGAAATTGCAATTCATTGCAGTAATATACGACTATTTCATTTAATTTTCAATTCATTACAGCTGCCTCGTATAAAATCTGGAAATTTGCGAGGGCCCAACAGCAAAATCTGCAACTCTACACAGTGGCCGCTGAATGAAATATTTCAGAACTTTCCTTATAAAATATCTGTAAAACGAACGTTTTTAATAGAATATCCAGTAATTTTAGATTTCTTAAATTTAGAGGTAGATAGTTACATATTATTAATGTTTCTAATATTCTGTAGTCTTACTAAAACCATCTTCAGGGTTTTAAAGGATGTTCCCTAAAATATTTAAAAATATTCTAAATTTTACAGTGGTAACTTTAATATTATAGTCTGTTAATATGCTAATTCTTGAAGTAAGGGAGGCCCGTGTAATTTGCACCCCCTAAGGGAAAAGGGCTGTAACTTGTATTCAAAATGACGTAGCTCCAATTTTCAAACATATGTATATAGTGGACGTTTCGGGCTATCTTTTGGTGCACTATTTTTATGGAATACTATAATGATATGGGTTTCATATGAATTTAAAATTTTTTGCATTCTGTCCGAATTACAGAACGGGTAGTGTAAATTGAACCAGGTAGTCCAATTACAACAATAGGCCGAGCAATAGCAGAAACTTTGTTTTAACTTGTGTTTATTAGTGCACTGTGAAAAATACAAATGATCAGCAACCCTATGGAACGTATTAGATGGGATGAGCCTATGTCTTAATTAAATAACTTGTGGGTTAAGCTTATATAAAGTCAAAAATATAAAGTCAAAGAGTTGGATATGTTAAAAACATCGTCATAATGTTCGACCCTGGTCCAATTTACACAAAATACATAAGGTCCAAATTACACAAAATACATAAGGTCCAAATTACACAACACGCCAACAGTTCTAAAATAAAAATGGCGACCAACCTTCAAAACCTTTCCAACTAAAACCATGCCTATTAACAAGTACATAGATCCTTTTTTTTAACCCATCCCTGATACATATCGGCGCTGATACTTAAAGTTACATACACGATTACTATCTTACCTCAAAGTAACATGAGACCGTACCAAAAGAGAAAATTTGATATATTTTCACCAATAACTCAAGCAATACAACCCGTGTTTTTCATACGCTTCTAGGTAAGGGCTATGATCATTTTTCAATCAGGAGAGTGGCGCCATCTAACATGCAATTGTGCAAAATAAGGCTGGTTCGATTTACACGACGGTCCAAATTACACGGGTCTCCCTTACATATTTGAGAATTTAAATCTGTGTAAGAGTCGTTATAAACATCAATTAGTCTGGCAGTTGAAATTAATTCGAATATTAAAGTCTTGGAAAATTTGTTGTGAATGCCCACCGATATGGGTTGAAGGTAACTAAAAATTAAAATAGAATAATATTTTTCAACGTTATCTTCCCTTCAAGTCGCTAATCTTGAGCTCTCTTTTAACAAGTACTACTAATAAATTCTAATTCCGCAAGGCCTGATTCAAATATGTTTTTCATTTAAAAGTTCTTTTACAAATACTTAATTATTTAACTTTAAGCAAACCTTAGCTTATGGGCTCAGGTGTGTGGTGACTCTTTTGTGTGCGAAGGGATACTTTAGATAAGTACCACAGCAATCACTTTAAAGAACAACGCTCAGACGACGGTAACTTTCCATAACGTGAATGATTTGCTATAATGGTAAATCTGTAACAATGATTTGAAATAATGGTAAATTCGTTTATTCTTTTAAAATGGTTGTTATCATCAGTTTCTTGGAGAAATAGTTTATTCTTCCTTGTAAAATCAAATTCTTTCCTCTTCTGAACTTTTATTGCACCTTTAGAAGAAATTTACAGCCTCTTAAGATAATGCAACACTGCATTTTTAGTCAAGTAATGCCGTGTCGTTATTGCTTTAACTATGTACTTACCGTAAACAGAAAGAACGAAATACAGGTATATCCCAAGATGGACCTGTCAGATATACATTACCCTCTACAATTTATATATAATTAAAATTACATTTGAGGGCAGCTGCCGTTTGATAAAGTAATTTTCATCTGATCGTCGGACAGCACTGGAGCGAAAATTCCACATCGATTAGACTAGGCTTTGAGTGGCGCATACTTAACGTCAGTTATAATTAACAAAAATTAAATTTATAAAGTTGCAATCATATTAGTACAGTTTTTTATGACGGGGTGGACAGCAATACTAACATAAGTAATAATCACTCAGCGTCCAAATCGCTAAGTGTGATTTTTTATAGTTTCTTACTAACACTGTAAGTTAATTAGGACGTTAAGCGGAGCATATTCTTTAACTCCACACAGATTCTTTAACTCTGCTTTAATATTTTTCCGTGAACTCTTAGTAGAGAAATAGTGGCATTTTTTAAAAATGTTTTTAAAATTTTAATACGTTCATAATATGCCTCATTTTTATCATACGATGGTCGTTTAATAAATAGAAACTATTTTATTTCTTTTAACACAACACATTCAGTACGAGGCTTATCCGGAAAGTAAGGTTGCAACAGTAGTATTCTTTCAAAAAATGTGTATTTGACAAAATGGTTACCACTTAGTGATACGGGGATTATTTTTCGCGTAATTGCCGCCATTGCCCAAGCACTTGTTAAACCTAACTTTTGTATCCCACAGTCATAGAAATCTGACTCTTGCTGCTGGAACCACTTTTCAACGTCGTGTTTGATCTCTTCGTCGTCGTGGAAGCGTTTTCAGCAAGATATTTCTTCAGGTTTAGAAACAAGTGCAGAAGTTCATCAGAGACCACAGACGGCCTGTCGCTCTTGTGTTCGTCATAAACATCGGGCCTGCCTCTAGAGAATTCACGACACTATTTCGTTACGTGTTGTCGACTCATAGTTTTTCCATAAACGGAAACAAGTGCTTTGTAAATATCCGCTGGGCGGTTTCCTTTTGCTTTGAAAAAGCGTATGATGTAGCGCATCACACATTTGGCGAGATTCTGAATCGGCACAGCATTTGTAAACGCGTGTTACTCGAACTAGACTCCATGTAGCAATGAGGAACAGCCGCGAGAAGAAAGTGGAAGGCTGACAGTTAAATATTGTTAGATACTGTTATTCATTTTCAAAATATTTAGCAGCGATTCATTCCATCACCTTGACGAAGCCGCCAAAAGATGGCTAAACCGGTTGTGAAATAAATATCATCAAAATATATTTCAAAGCCTCCATATTTCATATAACTTACACACTAAAATATTACTTGTCCGCCTAAAGGGGTTGTAACCTTACTTTTCTCGTATATACGAGGGGTGATGAAAAAGTAATGTTGCGTATTTTTTTTTCTGTAAAACCTTGACCGGGAAAAAATAAACACGTGTACATTCGATAGAACAATTCAACTTTTATTTTTCCACACAATCTCCAAGCCGATTGAGGCAACGATCCCAGCGGTGGACAAGTTTTTCCACGCCCTGTCGATAAAAGTCGTCCGGTTGTGTGTGGAACCAGTTGCGAACTGCCGATTTCACCTGTCGTCGTCACGGAAATGTTGACCGGCCAGTGACTTCTTCAACGGTCCGAAGATATGGTAGTCACTGGGAGCGAGGTCCGGGCTGTATGGAGGATAAAGCAGTGTTTCCCAGTTCCATCGCTGCAACAGGTCAGTAAGCCGTTTCCTTATGTGGGACGTGCGTTGTCGTGGTGCAGCACGATGTCCTCCATTGCCAAGTCAGGTCTTTTCCTGCATATGGCCGCTCGAAGATACCTCAATGTGCCTCTGTAGCGTTCGGAATTGGCACTGGTTTGCGATGGAAGAAACTGAAGCATTTTCGGACCACGGCAATGCCAAAAACATGTCAACATGACCTTGCTGGCTGATGGCAGAGTTTTGATCTTTTTCGTTGTGGGAGATGAGGTGTGTTTCCAAACCGCCGATTGCATCTTGGTTTCGGGCGTGAAATGGTGAACCCATGATTCATCGCTTGTGATGATTCGATCCAAAAAATTCTGACCCTCCTCCTGGTATCGGGTGAGATGCAGAAAACAAGCATCGAAGCAGCACCTTGATGTTCGGCCGTCAACTGTCGTGGCACCCGTCTGCATGACACTTTACAAAAGCCGAGCTGCTCGTAGACAATGTCGTCCGCCGTCCCATATGAAATGTTCAACGTTGCAGCAATTTCTCTCACGGTAATCCGCCGGTTCTCCCGCACCTGCGCTTCCACAGCAGCAATGTTGCTGTCAGTCATGGATTCCCGCGGCCGGCCAGAGCGATGTTCGTCCAGCAGATCCTCTCGTCCTTCTTTAAAAGCTTTGCACCAACGTTGTACTGTTCGGAGCTGCACGATATCACTCCGTACACCGACACAATTTCCTTATGGATATCGACTGGTTTCAGTCCTTTTGCACAAAGAAAACGCATATTACTCCGCCGCTCAAAAGCACTGGACGATGAAATGAGAGCCCGCATCTTGTTTGGACTGTCACGTCGCTAGTGCTTGGCGGATGCACACGACAGCAAAAGGATACTTTAACAGTGAACCAAACAAACTTTTATATATCGCAATTTTCTCATATATGTCGTCATTTTCGAAAAAAATACGCGACATTACTTTTTGATCATCCCTCGTATGTTATGCACAGATAGTGAAATCGCACAATACACGAAATGTGCCATTACACATAATTCTCGATTCTATTATTATATTTGCTTTAAATAGACCCTTTTTTGTAACAATTTACTAATAGCTATTTAAAACACTGCACTGTACAGCATTAAAAGTGAGATGTAGAAATGATAGGTGGAATTAAAAAGTAAGCGAGATGAATCATAGGTTATCTGTAACTATACAATACATGAAATGAACAGAAACAGATGTATAAAATTCTCTACATTTCACATACTGTGCAAGGGTATTATAAAAATCACGGAATTGTGATTTCAACATCTGCGCCAAACACACAGGGTGTTCCGTAATGAGTGAGCTAAAATTTGGTAAATCGTTGTATGGGTGATTCTAAGCAAAAAAAAAAAAAAATTCATATGAAGATGTGCCCGAATTTGAACGATAACTGAGATATGAACAGAAATAAAAATGCCACCACCGAGATCAATTCAGGTTCTTTAACATCTAGGATGATGAATTTTTGGGGCATGACAGTGTACTTACAACCGTGTATACCGTTAAAATTTGATCGAATTCCAACGAGTAGTACTCACATGTGAGCATGTGTTATGATGTTGAATGCGTAACTCGGAAACTACTCGTAGGAATTCAATCAAATTATAACCTTATACACAGTTGTATGTACCCTATTATTTCCCCAAATTTCATCATCCTAGATGTTAAAGAACTTGTTGATCTCGATGGCGGCATTTTTATTTCTGTTCTTATTTCTATTTTCATACAAATTTGGACCCATGTTCATATGAACTTTTGTTGCTTAGAATCACCCATATTACCATTTACCAAATTTTTGTTCACTCATTACGGGACACCCTTTATACATTTACGTTATATTTTCCATCTGCCAGTCCTAACACGACCTACTGGATACTAGCGACCTGTTCGTTTAGCTGATTTCCATTGTTGTTTCAGGTAGACAAAAATATTTAAAATTTCCCGATTTTTATTACCCTCTATCGGGAATTTTCAAGCATTTTTTTCTAATGCATTGAGCAATAAATATTTTTTAAATAAATTGTTCTCATTTTATTTTCATAATATTTATTAAATTAAATATTTTCATAATATTACAAATTTTATAACAATATTCATCATTTACTCAAGAAATTATGACATTTTTAATCCTAACCTACAATCCTCTATCATTGTTGGCTATGTTTCTAATTTTACATATACCGGGTGATCCAAAAGTGTATTACATTTTTTTTACATTGTTAACGACATTTTCAGGGTTTGCTTTCCAGTAATTCAATGCTTTGATAAGAATCACGAGGCACGCGCAAACACTGAAAATGTCGTTAACAATGTAAAAAAAAACTGTAATACACTTTTGGATCACCCGGTACATTATTGCATTAATTTCC
This sequence comes from Rhysida immarginata, assembly GCA_023313115.1. Lineage (NCBI taxonomy): Eukaryota > Metazoa > Arthropoda > Chilopoda > Scolopendromorpha > Scolopendridae > Rhysida > Rhysida immarginata. Next base: position 1,884,026 of record JAHWFO010039269.1, read on the forward strand.
TTTTCTTATTTTTCGTCTAAATATTGAGAATTAATATTTTTGATCAACTTTTTTCTTCTGTGTATATAAATTATATATACATGTAATTACATTTCGATTGTTGTTTCAGGTTGAAAAAATGTTTGAAATCTCCCGATAGAGGGTGATAGTACACGGAAAATTTTAAACATTTTTGTCTGCCTGAAACAACAATGGACATCGTCTAAATGAAGAAGTCGTTAGTAGCCCGTAGATCGTAGTCCTAAATATATATTTATAAATACTGCCACCAGATGAGGTCTGAGTTAAGCATCCAACGTCAGGTCGGGAAGTAAAAAAATATCTTTTAATCAGGAAATTCATATAGAAAACAAAGTAACAGAAATGAACAAGCCAGTAAGAAAAAACGTTACCTAGGTTGTCCATAGTTCTTTGTCAGCTCTGAGAAGGCGGGGTTAATAATTTCAACTAGTTAGAGACTAATTTGAGATATTCATTAATTCGTGAAATTTTTCAAAATATGTTTTTCTGAGTAGTTTTTGCCTGGTTTAAAACAAAAACTCTGAGCGATATGAAGAAATTCAGGAACATCATGCTTTCTTAATTAAATGTCATCTTCATTTCACAAGAGCTCCGTCTTTACGGTTCGAGAACTGTTTTTCTTTTACCCCAACAAAAAATTCCAGTTGGTTTAATAAAAAAATGTTGATGTTTCCAGGCGATTTTCGCAAGGATAAACAAAGCCAGCCATCTAGAGTTTTATATTATTAAAAAAGGGTAGAATTCAGCGATTTTATTGACGTTGTTATGACCTGTGCGAAAGCGCCGCCCGAGAACATAGAAGTCGGCTTCACTGCACAGCAGCTACCGGAATAAGCCTTAAAGAGCGTTTCTCTGTTGCTCGGTAAAAACACTGAAGGAATTTATTACTTGATTATCATTTTAATTGATTTATCAATCAGTATTTTTTTTGATATTGGATTAATATAACATTTTTTTACTCGAAAAATAAGCATTTGTCTCTTATTTGAACAATGTAAAATTCCCTTGTTGTTAAATTAAATTCTGAATAGGAAAGTTGCTCATTTACATGTTATTATATAAATCAAAATTACATGGTCATATGAATATGTAGTTTCCCGATGAGCACTTGCATGATAGTTAATTTACATGTTGATATTCCTTATTATTCATCATTATAGAAGTAGCAATAAATTATACGTTAAGTTCCAGTCCAAATTTCGATGATTTACACAAAAAAAAGTGTCGAAGACTGATAGAAAAAAATAATGAAAGATAAATAGAAAAAAAAATACAAAAAACTGATTGGAATAAAAATTGAAATAAAAACAACTAAGCAAACAACTCTTCTAAATAGACTCATAGCATTTCTCACAACAATATTAAACAAATAGAATCGCCTTTCTATTTAAAGCGTTTGTTTGTAATCAGCGACGGTTTTCAATTCGACGGTTACACTCGTACGTGGCTCGTGTGCTTTCGATGGGATTAAATGGGAGTTTATTTATTTTTTAAGAAATGTCTTTTGCAAACACTATTTTCTGATGCCAACTTTTCCATTGTCGATTGCTGGCATTGTGTGATGGTGAGGGGTTCCATCTTAATACACCTGTCAGTGGTAGAAGCCTACTTGGAAACGCCGTTACGTCCTATTTCCAAAGGATCCTTTCCCCTTTAACAATTCATCCGATGTTCTTGAAAGGTTTACTGTACGCCGACAGAGCCACCGACAGCTTCTTCATCTGTCGTAAATCTTTAATTTAAAATTTTAGACAGACATCTCTGTCAAGCACTTTCCGCTTCATTCGCCATCGGCTCCGATTCTCATGAAGTGGAGCAACTGGGACTATATTAGCGAATGAAATTACGTGGAAGTTAATCTGAAGTAAATCAGGATAAATTAAATAAAGTATTGCCACTGAGGTCGTTGAAAGTTCTGAGAGAAAATTTTAAAAATTGCTTTTATTGAACGAATTTATGTTTTATACGGAGATTTCATTTAAGATTCATAGCTCTACGGAGAAAAATTTGGCGGTGTAGCTTTGGAGACACGGCTTGGAAAAAACTTGTCTGCTTTTTAGTTATTAGATTACGAAATGCAGGTGTTAATGTTTTTGCAATGAGTGCAATTAAAAATTGATAAAGTTTTAAATCTCAAATTCAATAGTTTAAAACTCTTTCGCTTCAGCCTTAAATATTCTAATTTTTTTTTAATTCCGAGACTGTTGCTCAAGTAGTTTTGCCGATATTGTCGTTCCTTAACCGTATCTATAATTAATGTAGAAAGAAATATCTTTAGAAAAAAGTATTCATCAGATTTCTAGTAAAGGTTATATTTTATCTGAAACCATCATGCCAATCTGCACAGGGCGTAGTAATTGGCAAAGCCAGTTTTAAGTAGCCAAAAGGTTATATAGAATTCTTTGTCATGCAGTAATGAACCATATACAATTCAGTTGTGGAAAGACGATATTTAGAAGTCTTTGAGTCGACTGTTACCGGAGAATGTTGGAAATCAAGTCAACTTAAGAATGAGTCAAAGGATGAAGAAAGAGGAGATGCTATGAATGCCAAAAATGAGAACATGTAAAGTGTAATTCAATATAAGGATTAACAGAAGAACGGTATGTATCAACATATAAATAAACTGAACCCGGTAAAGAAGAGAACGCAATACTTTGGCATAAATACCACGAAAGAAATTGCTGCAACCAGTCTTCGCAAGATAACTGAAAAGAGATAGTGACGCTAAAAACTTGATGCGTTTATATAGCGTGTATGGAATGTCGGACCTTTGCAAAGCCTTCTCACGTTAATAGGTTAGTATGTTATCGTTGAACATTCAAACAAAGCAACTGGATATTACAATGCTGAAAAAATTCCCTAAAATGAAAAGAAAATTGGATAAATGTCACTTTTATATACTACTAGCTGAAGTACCCGGACTCGCTCGGAGAAAAATACAGGGTGTACCAAAATGATTTTTACAACTTTGATAATGTATATTTCAGAAATGGGGATAGGTAAAAAGGTGTGGTTTGCAGCATAATGTTCAGACACACCTAAAATTTTTTGTGGCCGTTTAAGAGTGTTCAATGTGTGCGGATATCTAAACGATATTCCAGTTCCTCTCATGTCCGGCTTAACATGTCCTCATTAATGTTTGTAATTGCTGCTGTGATGCGAGTTCGCAGTTCCTGCAGGTCCCGCAACGGGGTATGGTAGACAGTATCCTTCACAAAGCCCCAAAGAAAAAAAATCTAATGGGGTTATGTCTGGAGACCTTGGAGCCAGGAAATGGGTCCTCCTCTGCCAATCGAGCGACCTGGAAATGTGTTGTCCAAAACCTTCCTAACGATCAAGAACAAAAAAATTTAAATCGTTGGGACATCCTGTATAGCTTTTTCATATTTATGTATATAGAAAATAAAAGATATACTGTATACCCGCGCGAAAAACTTGCAGTTACTGTTGCTTTACGGAACAATCGCAAAATTCTTCATTAAACAAAGCAAGCGTCACAATTTTTTAACGCTGGAAAAAATCCCATTCAGTTCCAGGTAAATTGAATTTTAAAAAGAAACTACAATGGAAAGGAAGAAAGAAAAAATAAAATCCTTTCTTATCGAGTACCTAGAAACCAAGAGAAATATACTTGGCAAATTTCAAGTTTGTAGGCTTTTTAGTTCTGGAGATTTCGTGATGAATGAGTGAGTGAGTGTACATTTTTGCTCTCTTTTATATAATCGTATAGACTGGCTGATATACCCGGCCTTGCTCGGGCTCTTTATTGATGAAATTTTGTAATGTCTGAATGTGAATTACCGGATTTTTTTTTTGGTTTTCATAAATTAACATACAAACTCGCATTTTAAAAGCTTAGTTTTTACATTGATCATGAAATATGGATTTTTGTTCTTTGATTTAAAATTTATTTCAAATATCTAGGACTATTTTTCGATTTATTATGAACTAGGTGATATAGTCGGCGGCGTTGCTCTGGCTCTTTTTTGATAAAATTTTCAATTTCTGAATGTGAATATTCAGAAAAAATGAACATTATTCCCCCCCTTTTTTCTCCGGCAGTGCGTCAGACTCGCTCAGCTAAAGACAACATTCCAAAACGAGAGAAGTCGAGAAAACATAAAATACCGGAAAATTGGATCCAGAAAATCAAAAAATAAACTAAGCAGACAGTTGATCTCGTTAATTGCCATCACCGTACTAAATTTCATTGATCTAGACCTGTTTTTACTCGCAATATACTGGAAAAACTGCGAGAAATTGCATATTTTTACGGAGGGCCATAGGGGTGCAAAGGGGGTCAAAATATGAAATAAAGCAGAAATTAGTTTTTTGCAAATTATGTGAACTATTCTTGGTCCAAATATCTAAGTCGTATGTAAATTTGCCACAGAGTGAGGTTGACCAAACGCGAACATCAAAATTAGGCCTATTTTGGGATTTTTTTTTGGATTTCTGCCCTCCTTAAATTCGATTTTCAGAATCCAATTAATGTTCCCTTTTTATATACTTCTTTTACATCCCCGTGCGCAATTTTGAAGCCCTCTGCATTTCTGCACTGGAATTAGGCGGCAAAAAACACAAAACGGGGGGGGGGCAATCTTTGGGCCCCCCTGACCCCCTTCACAAAACGAAAATCGAAAAACCTGAAAATGTTTTTAAAAAATATCTCCGAGAAGTTTCCCTCCGAGTTTCGTTGCTTTATTCTTTATTCCCCGCGAAGTTGGATCAAAATAGAAGTTTTTGTGAAACGCCCCAAAAAAATCGATTTTTTTTTTTTTTTTTCAGTTTTCGCACCCTTAAAATTCGAATATCGAAAATCGGGGAAACTACTTTTTTTGGCACGATAGCTAGAAACTTTCCTGCAAAATATCGAAGATTTGCGTTTATTGGGGGCGGGGCCAGGCGATCGAACGTGCAAGTCCTTTCTGTCCCCCTGGGAGGGCAGGGGGTCCCAAATTTCAAAAAAACACAAAACGAACAGTGATGCATTTTGTCCCTATGAACATGGGTCCGAATTTGAACGCTGAGATATGAACAGAAATAAAAATGCCGCCACCAATATCAACAAGTTAATAACTCTGGTTCTGCTAATGAATTTTGGAGGAATAATAGGTTACATAAAACTGTGTACCCTTAAAATTTGATCGTATTCCAACGAGTAGTTTCCGAGTTATGCATTCAAAATCGTAACAGTGCTCACATGCGAGTACTAACCAGCACGTGTTAAGATGTTGAGTGCGTAACTCGGAAAGTACTCGTTGGAATTCGATCAAATGTTAACGGTATACACAGTTTTAAGTATCTTATTATTCCCCAAAATTTCATCATCTTAGATGTTATAGAACCTGAGTTATTAACATGTTGATCTTGGTGGCGGCATTTTTATTTCTGTTCATATGTCAGTAGCGTTCAAATTCGGACCCATGTACGTAGGGACAAAATGCATCACTGTACCATGATATATTATTTATATCATTATCTACCATTTGTTTTTCGTCACCTTCATTTCAAGGTTGTTAAAGAGAAGGTGGCTTCTAACGGGGTGGTTTGTTTTGTTTGGTATTAACGTCCTTTTCAACTGCCATGGTCATTTCAGGACGGCGTTATAGGGGCCGCAAATTTTGCCTCGCAAGGGTTCTTTGACGTACAGCCGGCAGTGCGTCAAACGACTACACGGGACCAACAGCTTTACTTCCCTTCCGAAGGAAGTGCGTGATCTCAGGATTTTTCCCCTGAAAAAATCCTCGTCGTCCTCGGCCACCAGAGGCGACCACGCAACCCCTGAGCCACCGAGGCCGATCTATCGGGGTGGTCAATGATCATTGGTTACCGACATATGACATCACCTGAAGGTTTGGAGCTGACGAACGCCATAGAAAACTAAAGGGAATAGCGTTGGGATCCCTATTTCTACTATTTATCATCGTGCCAAGGTTTTATAGAATTATTTTATTAGAATAATATGTGTTTAAAATTTAGAGATTGCAAATAAAAGGTCTATTTATTATATACATTTGGCACCGAAATACAAAAGCAAATCCTTACTGCAACAGCGAAGTCATCCATCTCTTCAAAGCAATGTCAAAACGATTAACCTTTTACAGTATTCAATCATTTAGCATTAAGTACTAGTACACTATTAAAACATCTGCCGATTGCTTTCTGTTTGAGCCTGAACACTTTCGCTTTGCTCAAATTACAATGGATGAGAGTGAAAGCGTATTCCACCTCGTCGTTTTTCCGAACGTGATTAAATGAATCTGAAGCCACTGAACAGTTTAAATACTTGGTACGAGTGAAGGAGGTGAAGATGAAAGCGAAGCGTGTTCTGTATATTTTATTTTCTAAACTTCTCTCTCAGGTTTCGAATTTTCTCTTAACTTCGTTCATCTCGTAGTGCAATCTGTTGGATTTTTGCGTTTTAACATTCGTATCAAGAGCACTTCAGGAATTCTCCTGCTCGTTACGAGTGTGCTATTTTTCATTATATTAGGGGGGTGGGAGGTTTGCGTACTTCATGAAATTTTGCTCGTATCTGTTGCCATGAAAGAATAAATGCATGGAAATCTAATAAATCCACTCCAGATTATAATATTGGACAAGAACTGATAAATAATTGCGTTTATTATTAGCAAAAACACATGGAAATCCAGCCATCTCAGTCAGCTCTTGTTACGTTAAAAGATAGCCTACAATTCGCCTGCTTTAAACTTCCAGGTGACGTCACAATCCCAGAAGGCAAAGCGAGTGCTTTTGAGAGAAATTGGCCGATAGAGGCCACCTTCTTTTTAACAACCTTGTCTTCATTTGTGACTGAATCAAATGGCTTAATGTTGGATTTCTAACATTTTCAAAATGAGTCAAGATAAAGAATTAATTCCAGAACTTTTAAATATAAAATAATCCAAATATGTAAGGAGCGTTCAAAAAATAATGCACCCACAATTTATTTCTTTGAAAGTATGGAACATACAACTTCGCATCGAGAATTGCTACAACCGTCAGTTCTTCTGACCATTATTCAAAATTCCCTTCCGTTTCTTTGGTCAACGTTCCGGAAGAGCTTGTATTCCCCGTAGGTATACCATTCTTGGTCCTGCTCAGGCAATCACCTTTTCACTGCGCGACCAACATCATCATGGGAATGCATTTTTTAAAGGGTCCAACATCTGGAAGCCCGACAGTGCGAAGTCGGGACTATAGAGTGAATGAGGCAGGACGAGTAAGCTTGTAATGTGTAGCGCTGACATTTTTAACATTCGCTATCGCGCTGCCACCTGGCGCCTGAGCTTGCAACTTCGCACACAGCGGCGGATGGTTCATTGTTCAAACTACGATTCAAAATTTTCGCTGTGTAGCATTGTTCGTGTTGTAGAAATAAATTCTGGTGCATTACTTTTTGAACGTTCCTTGTACCTCAGAAGGTTGGATCGAGGAAATAACTTCCACTATAATTAATTAATAGGTCTTGAACCCACATCGGAAGTTTCCAAAATTGATGTAAAAATCACATTCAAAAAATAGTATAATTGTCTTTAACTATTAAGAGAATATATTGTTTAATGTGTAAGATTTTCAGAATATCGAGTAGTCCTGATTTTCCTCGTATGATTGTTTTATATATATGTATAATCAGTTTAAAAATATATTAATACGTTAATGAAAACATCTTTCTTAATTTCAATTAGTAGCATTCCCTTATCCTAATTTTTTTTAAATAAACAAGGTCTTAAATCTACATAATCAGCGAAATGATGAATTTCTTAAGTGTACAAAGTGAATTTAAATCAGCGGCACCGCGTTGGGACAGGATGGGCATTTGCTTTTCATTCGCGTCTCCGTCAAGTTCTTTATCTTTTTTTTTTTCTTTTTTATTCCTCCTCCACCTTCCTACTTTTATCTCGGCTTTGCTGCGAAAATTACTTTCTCAATTAGGGAGGGAAAAGTAAAGCTGCGGCTGGTCAGAAAAGTCTTTGCGGCTGGATGGCGAGAATCCGGTGAAATCGCGGCGGGAGGAGACGAGCGGCGGCGGCGAACGTGTGAAGAAGGATGGGAGGCACACGCTACAGAGACTGACACGGGAACGTGGGCTTTGCTCGGACCACGTGCCACAGCCTGTCTCGCTTTAGATTTACCCCTTGTTGGCAAGCCCCTTTTCACCTTGTAACGCCTTATGCTCGCTTAATCCACGACCAGACTAATTTCTGCCTGCGGGCTTCAGGCTCCCCAGTGGAAGGCGGCAATAAAGAGATTTTTTTTTCTTCCTTTTCCTTTAAAAAAAAGCAAAAAAAAAAAAAAAAAAAAAATTTAAAGAGAATAAATACGAAGTTGAGACATCTTCTTCAAAAATACTAAATTATTTATATTCTCTTATAAGAAAGTTGTTTTTTTTTCTATTTGCTTATTCTTGATGAAATATTCACAAGAGACTATCTCTTCTCTTTGCTGAACATCACATCTTACGAATTATAATGCAATGAAGGTTCTTTTAGGATTATTTGAAGTTGATGACTGACAACAGTCAAAGAACCAAAACATTTATTTACCCACGCGGCACAACAAGAAGAAGAACCGTTCCCCTTATTTTTAAACAACTTCTAAAGGAATATTTAATTGGGTTCTTTTTCTTATTCGCCGATTAATAATGAAAATCGAAAGAGAGGATCTGTGTACTTTATGAACGTGTATTTAAACTTTGATTAATTAAATTTAAAAATAAATGCGACAGTATGATAAAAAAAATAATAGCAGTCATATCTGCAGTTTAAATTTCCTTTGTACCAAAGAATTTACACGGACATTTCTCTTTAAAAAAAAATCGTTCTTTGTATTTTGACTCAAAAACTGAGAAGATTGATTGCAATTTATTAACATGACCAGATATTGCGAAACTTCAGTACAATTAATATTTTTAATTTTTAGAAAAGGTTGTCTGTAATTAAAACTTAATTATATATAATAAATATAAAAAAGATCAGGCTACAGGCGAAATAACAAGTACACATTCAATAACAAGAAGAGGCTAGAAAAATGGGAGAGGAAAATGTCGCAAAGTCAGATATACAAGACTGTTCGAGCTGAGTGATGAAGGTTTTCTGAAGAAACGATGAGGTGAAAAAAATTCCTTGGCTCAAGTTCGTAATCTAAAGAAAAAAATTCAACCGGGATTTTACGGACGAACACAGACGAAGGGTTCTCCGAGCTCCCCCAGGGCTCGCGAACTGTTGAAAGGAAAGAAGTCTATCGTCGAATGGTAATTTCTACGCGAATGAGGTTGAGAATCTCGCCTGAAATCTGTTTTTCTTGCCTAGAGGCTCATCAAACAGTATTAATATACCGTCATGAGCCTTTTTAAACAAAAGAACGACGTTAATATGTACTTTAAATTTTTACATTATATTAATTAGTATTGATGTCTTTGGATCCTGTACTAATAGGCTTAGAATATTTATAAGAATATTAGTGTGAAAATTAATTTTGATAGGTTTGAATATTAATTGTAGGTTTTCCATTTAATTTTTTTTGTCAGTAATGAAAATTAGCACAACCACTGTCGTAGTTATTTTTGCATGCATCGTTCTTTTAGAATGTACATAGCGAACATATAAAAGAGCAATAAAGATGTAATCGTGATCAAACTTTCACCCAGATGTCTAGGAATTTCGATTTGAGTCTACAAATTAAAAAAAATATCATTGAGTCTTTACATTTCAGTTTAAAAACTATCAATTAAGATTTTATCAACTAATTGGATCTTTCTTTTTTCTCAAAATTGAAGGATATTTTAGATAATGGTGAAAAGTACAATTCAGTCATTGATGTATGCAATTCTTTATGATTCCAACCGCTGAAGAATGGTTTTCCCATTCCCTTGTCTTGCTGTGAGGTAAACCTGAACATTCTGCGAGAGGGAAATCATCTCTTGTAATTTGACATTAACGGACCATGAAGGTCATCCCTTAATGGCATCAAAACCCTTCCTCTAGGAATATTTAAAGGAAATAGTATACATCACCATGTTTTCAAGCAGAACATGACGAAATTCGCGACGTCATTCAAGAATTTTACTAAGTGTACCGATTAATAATGCGGATTTTATAATCAAAGAAAACACGATAATTTCAAGAGAAACATCAAAAGTGATTCATTCAAAGTAATGTCCATCGCTAGCTACGCATTTCCCCATCTTTTAAGTAATCTGTAGATACCGTCCCAATAGAACTTTTCTTGTTTTGAGGCAAACCATTCAGAGGCCAACTTTTACACTTCTTCGTACGTTTTGAAGTGCTGCACAGAAAGTGCATTTGGTAATTTGAAGAGCAAGGTCTGGTAAATACTGCGGATGGGTTAATACTTCCCAGGCAAGATCTTTTAACTTGTTTTTAACTGTTTTTGAGATGTGTGATGGTGCGTTATCATGAAGCAAAATTATTTTGCTGTGTCTTCTGTCCCATGCTGGTCAATTGACGATCAGGGTTCAAATAGAAGATTTGTTGTTGGTAGCGATAACTATTAGCGGGTTCACCTGGTTTTAGAAGCTCATAATATATCACATCTTCCTGATTCCACCAGACGCAGAGCATTGTCTTCTTTCCGAAGCGATCTGGCCTTACAGTCGCTGTTGATGGTTGACCTGGAGCAACACATGATTTTGTGCGTTTGGGATTCTCAAAATAAATCCACTTTTCATCGCCAGTCACAATTCGATGCAAAAAAAACTTTCTTTCGTGCCGTTGAAGCAACATATTACTCATGACTTTTCGGTTTCTTATTTGTCTTTCGTTCAGTTGATGTGGCAGCATTTTCACCATAAGCTTCCCGAAGTGTACGATAATTTTCAGCAGGACTTTTCTTCAAGATAAAGTAATGAATTAATACTTTCCGCAAATCTTCTCTTTTGGCACGAACTTCGGCATTTTAAGCGTAAAAATATTTATGATGTTACCATCTGCAGATAATTTGACATAGGAAGTTTTGAAGCTTGTTGTCAATACAACAAAATAGCATAGGCTACATATCAAATCGCATATACAGTATATCAACATATAGACTGTATATAACCACGCTGTTCTAACTCCATTTCAAATATTAAGGTTTGAATGAAATTAAGTGGAGTGAAATTAAGGTTTGAATCATCAATATAGAATCTTTGATTTATGTTGTTTTTACTGGCAAAATTATAATTTTCAATGCTTTTATATTTGGTAAATAGGAGTTATTACGATGTTTGGTAAAGATCTCAATTTTCACAAAAAGCGGAGTTACAACAACGTGGTTTTAAGCAGTCAGTATGTGTAACTTCATCTATTGAAAAAAAATCCCCATTATTGACCGGTACATCTGATACTTTACTATTACAGATAAGGTTTTTTTTTTGAGAACACCCTCATATATTATTCATGAGGATCCCAATATGATTGCTTTGTCCATACGAAAGCAACTTAAATACTCGTGTGTATTAATAACAAGAACTTAATTTTGAACTTCACCCTATTTCTTATTTTTAATGGCGACTGTTTTTCATTATATGATCAAAAGTTTCCGGCCCCCGGTACTTTTGCTTCGCAGCTATGATTTCACGAATATTTGTATGGTGTAGAACCTCCCTTTGTTTTTATTATCGCCTCTGCTCTCCGAGGAAGATTTCAGTTGGCCCGCAGTTGTCGCTCCAATTCATCCTAAAGATGTTCAGTGGGATGTAGAATGCACTGTGCAGGCCAGTCCATTTCTTCAACTCCTGCGTCTTCATGCCATTCTTGCAAATACTTTTCTTTGTATCAAGATACAGGAATGGTCCAATCACAAACTGTTGTCTTAAAATTGGCAGTCATAATTGTCCAAAATGCTAAGATAAATTGCAGACCCCATAATTCCTGCTCATTAACCTTTCAGTAACTAAGAAAATAATCCCCATAATATGACACCACCTCTTCCAACTTTTCACGCAGTAAGGCATGAAGTGTTCTCCAATCATCCGTTACGTTCAATTCGACCATATGATTTTCAGAGTATGTATCGAGATTCGGTGCTCCATAAGACAAGTTTCCATTGTTCCATGTCCAGTTTTGGCGAGCGCTATTGAGCGACTTTTACTGCGCCAGTATGAATCACAAATGAGCCCAATAAGGACACGTAACGTTATTTTGGATAGGTATTCGGAAACTTTGATCACACATGGAATTTCTCATAAACTTTTCATAAACCTTTTTCTTAAGGCATCACTAGCGCTTGTAGGTTATACTTCCTCGAAGAGGTAGTATTTATTTCGTTTGAAGTTAAGTAAGCAAAATGAAATGAAAAGAATTGTTCATCGAATCAAGCATGAGGCCTCGTTCTGTTGAAATGGTAATATATTCTTCATATTATATTGATTGGTTGAAAGTTATAATTATGTTGCCTTACTAAATCCTGCAATTATTCCAGCACATTTGCCTTAACTCTTATGATAAGTGGTTATTTATGTAGTCTGTAATTCGATTCGCTCTCGAACCTTTCAACTCGAAACGCATATGCTTTTCACGGCTCTATCAAAACAAATCACAGGATTCCAAAATAATTAAGTTCTCGTTAATGGTGTTATGAAATTTTTTAGCATTTTGGCAATTCCATTTGATTATTTTGGCCGATAATAGATTTTTAATTTTTTCCATTATTGCATTTCAAGATTTTTCCATATTGTTACGGATAATGATTCTAATATCAGTATTTCAAAAGTTTTCTAGTAGCATTTGTCGGTTGATAGTCTGATTAATATGTATTTAGTCAAATTGGAATTAAATAAAATTTTGAGAATGTTTGTTCGTTATAAAGGCTAGAAATTAAAAGCACTCCGCCAAGCATCTGAAAATTCTGGATGACAGACTCAACCGCTGATAGGTTGATAAACGAGTCAAAATGTACTTTTATTATTAATAAATCTGACTTTATACAGGGTGGATACAAAAATGAGCCGCCCCCCCCTTTTTTTTTTATTTTCGTAACCGAGCAGATATGTCAATTTTGATGAACCCAATGAATAAGAAGTTGTGGATGATCTATCTCATGGTGCACTTTTCATCATCCCAAATATGTAAATTAGATATCTTAAAAACCGTAACAGATACACGAAAAATTCAATTGAATACTTGTTCAGCATGGAATTCCGAACAAAACAAAAAATATTTCCAAAATCCGAAGAACGGATCACCAATAATCACAACAAGCACATGAGTCTTAAGTTCTTCCAGTAGCATATCGTGATTATTTATCCCAAACGGAATGTAACATTAAATAAATAAATAAATAAATAAATAAATAATAAAATAGTTTTGCGCATAGCTAAATCGCTAAGGCCACTGAAGCCACTAAAAGTTTTAAGAAAACGAAAAAAGGGGATGAAAACGGAGTAAGATATGAGAAAAGAGCTGACGTTTCAGGTGCAGACTAATCCATGGTCATAGAAACAAATAATCATGTACGATAATTAATTATTTATGATAATTCTTTGTTCTGACAAAACGTCAGCTGTTTTCTCAGAATTCTTGATCTCTTTTCCAACTGGTATCTTCCGAGTAATTTTGTTTCTAATTTTCTTGTCTTACACTTTTAGTTCAGAAAAAAAAAAAATTAAAAAATTAAAAATTAGAAGAAAATGAAAAGTTTTCCTTGACATTTGTTCATATTAAAACTAAGTTCATTGTCCTCCTTTTTATTATATATTTTTTTTTATTTTCTACTTTCCTAATGGCTAAGATTTTCTCTCAGCCGAGAAAATTTGACAATAGAAAAACGAAGACAAACAAAGGTTTTCGACAAACGAATCCAAACGAACGATGAGATAGAAAAGAAAAGTCTATTTAGATCGAATCTTTCATTTCCGAAAAGATAGTAAACAAGCCATTTTCATTTATTCTAATTACAAAGGAGCAAAAATCCATTGGATGTCACGATTAAAAACAAAAGGACTACGGTAATTAAGGTTATAAAGTGCTTTTTCCCCTCCTCCTTACTTCATGAAAACTAATTCAAGAGAAAGTCTTGCGAATCATGGGAATAAAATCGATTTCAAAGTCCTTTCCGGGAAAAGAGTGTTTATTTGTCCCTGAAGTAAAAAGAAAAATCGGGTTTCCCTAGTCCATTGCCATTTGCTGTCTCACTGAGTAGTGTCTTAGTAAGCAGTTTCGCGGAAATGTCTCTGCAGTCTATATTTCACTACTCCTTACCGTAGGATATACATTAATGATTATTAAGAACTATTGCAATACATATCTATAATTTTAAAGTTTGCAATGATTAAACTGTTAGCATCTTAATATTTTGTTCCATTTTATATTTTCAGAGAAAAATTGAATTAACACTACCAATATTTCTTCGATTTTTATATTGAGATCTCTCCATGCATGAAATACCGAATTTATAAAAAAAAAAAAGACATACGACTCTAATAATAGCTATTTGCTTTTATCAATAAAAAAATTGCATTTCCAAGTCTATTGAAACATTTCGTGATGTATCACAAACTTAAAAAAAATTTTGAAAGGTATTTTCAAATCTTTTCTTAATAATACTTTTACAGTTTTATGAAAGAACTAGTTGTTATCCGCGGCTTCGCCCGTCCGCGCCATCTGTGGAGGGGAATTACAAAGAAAACCCCAGAAAGTGGGGAAGAGGGGTATCGTAGGGGGCTGATTTTTGGCGATAGAGCAGGTCCTTTATTGATAAGCCTGCCCTGAAAATTTCAAGTCGCTAGCTCAAACCGTCTAGGAGGAGATAGAATTACAGATAAATAAATAAATAAATACACGCAAGAGTTTTAGTATATAGATGATAATTTATAGTCTAAAGATTTGTGCATATGATTTATAGTTATCTGTTACTTATGCTATCAAGTTCTGCACCTTCAATTTTTGAGAGTTAATTTTAAGTTGGCGCGATTTTCTTATAATAGATGTTCATTTTTTATATGCATCGAATTCAAAGCAATATCGATTTAGGTGGCTACCCTTAGCCTACTTGTAATAAAGAATGATAAATCAATTTAGCTGATCACTTGCCACGGAATTCATGAGGCACCCATTTCCCGACCTTAATTATATGATGTATTCATTCTTCAAATTAGCTATTCATTCCAAATGTTAAGATTGGTTTATGAATTTTAAGTGTGGTAATTAGTACGGGTATCTGGTTCAATTAAATTCACTAACCTCATCATCATTAAGGAAATTTGTGTCTATCAGTAGAGTTGTTAAAATCGGTTATATTAGCAGAAGGAAAGCCGAATATTTTTAATATGTCTCATCACTGTTTGATTACCAAGTGAGTGATTAACGTTTTGAATTATTGCGGCTACATTGTGATCAGTTGTGAATCTCGTACACGAACTTTCAAGGTTTTCCAAATTTTGTCATACAAATTTAAATTATGTCCTTACGAGATAATCCCATGCGAATGATATTCGCACAAAATATCATTATAATGTTTATTAAATCTGCTACTTTTGTTTCGGTTAAATGTTCCACGAAATCTAGGAAAGGATAAATAAAGTGTCCCAAAATTTCGGTAAGCGTGAACTAATGCAAGTTCCTGAGGATTAAGCAAGGCATTGTTTTGAGTAATTTATACGGCATTTTTAATGTAACTTTTCTCGGAATTAATTTGCTGCCTTTATTTTTTTTATTCTAACCCTTACAGCCGATTTAGCTCCCGGTATAGCAAGTTTTGTAAATTTGAATCCGATTCTAGGGTCCTAATTCTCTTTGATGATTGAGAATTTTCCTGTCCAAATTCATGGCTAATTTCTACAGTTTATTTCCGTCAGGGCATTTTAAAGTTGCTCTAAATATTTCTAAAGCGTGCTTAAATCGTGCGACAAATATTTTCAAGTTGAGTATTAAAAACTAATATCTCAGAATATTTAGCTTAAATAATAATCATATAATACAAACAAATTATCTCGTTGGAAGAAAAATAAAAAAGTAATAATCTCTAATTGCTAAAAGATCTAAACATACCCATATGCGGATTGTTACAATTGACAAGTTTTAAAATAAAATTTAAAAAATTCAAAAGGCAGGAAATGATAAATAAAAAATAAAAGAGAACATAATCGCAAAGACAAACTAACTTTTTAGAAAGCGTTCAGTTATTCGTAAATAATTTTGAAGATGTAAAGATGCGCCAGAGGGCCAAATGGTTCGTTTTTTTTTTATTCGTTTTTTTTTCAAAATATGCAAGGAATCAAAGGAATGACCCTTTTAACAACACCACTACGAACAATAGAGATAATGTAGAGATAATAATAAAGCAATCTTATTGGGCAGTTTAATTTTTTTAATTTCAAAAAAAAAAATAATACGAGCATTCATTATTATACAGAGTGTCTCACCTGAAGTGAACTTCTAAAATACAAATCTGACAGAGCACTTTCAATGGAAAATTTATTCTATTTTTATGTGAGGGGTTTTTAAGTTTACTAGTATCGCCTGTTTTCGAAATTCGACCAAGGGGTTCATACACTGCAATTGAATCGACGAATCTCACGTGAATTGAATTGAATTCTCACTGATGGACATAGGACGCCATCTTTCGGTATCTATTAGCATCCTATCGGTATAGGTTTTTAATTAATGTGTAAAAAATCGGGAGTCATGTTGAAAAATGAATGCGTGGTTATTTTCTTAAGGTGATTACTTTTCTTTATCTTTTTAATATCTCTTCTAATTGTGGTCGCAGAGATTTAAATTTTTTTCTGTGCTTCTCTGGCACAGTACCTTTCGAATGAAATAAGTTTCACCCCCCACCCCCGCCCTTTATAATAAATAACCCAAAAATATTTCCCAATTTCGACGTTCACGTATTAATATATAGATTCCATTTCAAAAAACAAAAAACATCATTTTCTAATATTGATGTCAGCATTGAAATGTGCAATGGAAACCCTTATTTTCAATGATATTTTCAGATTGTACACAATTTTTGAGAAATTTTTATTCTTGATGTTTTTTCAACTGATACAACCGTTTAGGAGATAGAGGCAGTTAAAGTATGGTGTGTTTGGATTTAAAAAATAAATAAAAAAGAAAAAATAAAGAAAAAAAGGCAACAAACAGAAATTGTTCCTAAATACAATGGATTATATAATGGATAGCAATGTTTTTATTTGAACATAACATTTTTACAGTAATACAATAAATCTTGAAACATGTTCTTTTTGGTCTATGCACATCTGTAAGCGATGTTGCAGAGACCTTTCTGAAAGCAGTATCGTTCCGTCCTCCAACGCATTGCACGCAGCTAGGATCCTGTACTGCATAACCTCAGCTGTTGTTGGTCGACTTCTGTAAACACTTTTCGTTTAAATTTAAGAACAATTTCTCTTTTTTGCCTTTTCTTTAAATCCAAACACACCACGCTTTCACTGCCTCTAATCCTAAACGATTGGATCAATTGAAAAAACGCCAAGAATAAAACATTTCTCAAATGTTGTGTATAATCTGAAAATACACCATTAAAAGTAGGGGTTACCACTGCACATTTCAAAATTGATTTCTATATTCGAAAATGGCGTCGGTTATTTTGGAAATGGAATACACATAAAAGAACACTAATTTTATTGATTAGTCTCTTATCCTTAATATCACGTTAAATTATCTTGCGTTTACTCACATCTGATTCGTAACTCTTCTTTTAGCTACTACAATACATGTACTTAATGTATGTCAGCTTCGAGTATAATTCATTATTATACAACCTGTGACAATAAAGTTCGGTGATTGATGGCATATTGAGAGTGGATTGCTCGCTTACATGAAACAGCAGTTACTATCCTTCAAAATAATCCCCGTCGATGGTAATGCACTTCTGGGAACGCCTGTACAAGTCCTGGAAACTCCTGGCGTAGTCGTTTTAAGGGATAGCCTACAGTTGGGTCGTAACATTACTTTGGATGTCTGGCCACTTCGGGGGGGCGTCTTCTACGGTGTTCCGGCCTCATCAGGACCGTTTAAACCACTCATAAACATACTTCAAAGTAATAGCACTTTCTTTGTAAACTGTTGTCATCATTTCATGAGTCTCTTTCGTTCGCTGATCCATTTTGGGTTTCTACCGCGCCTTCTCTCTTCAATGTCCTGTTTAAACACAATAAACACACTCGCAGCGCTGATTCTCTCAAATTTGTCTCGACCTGTCTGGGGCAGGATACGACGATGGCGCACTCTTACGACCGTTAGCAATTTGACGTCATTCACCGAGCTTTATTGTCACAGGTTGTAATTTAATAAGGCAGTCTCCAAATATAGTAAATTTTACAGCCTATCTTCATACAACTTAAATTTTTGAAAAAGCCTAAGTCCCAAATTAAGGTTTGGGTCCTGACGTCATTGTTAAGGTTTGTAATCTGCACTCGCTTTATAATTAACGAAGATGTAACGTTTATAGAACTTTATAGCACCTTATAAACGAATTTTTAAATCAACTCCTTTTTATTATTTTATCTTTTATAGTTTTTTTTAATCTTTAAATTTTCAGATGCAATATAATTTTCAGGCACTTTTCAATTTTTCAGTCAGTACTATTTTTTTATAGCAAAATGTTTTAAAACAACTTGAATGAAAGCCAATTTATTTTCTTTTTTTGAAATATAAACTTTAACTTGGTTTCTCAGTGTGTGTGCGCGCATGTCTAGTTTCCTGTTATTTTTTTTGAGGGTTTTTTTTTTTTTTTTCATCCTAAAGTTGAGAAGGGATTTGGGCTTTAGCATTCGGTTTGGCTCTGCGACTATCACGCTCAAGCGGAAAGATGTCGGCGCGAGTTGACTGGAGCAGAAGCAAAAGGAAAGGGAAGAAAAGAAGCGGTGGGGGTGGAGAAAAGGAGGAGGTTACTTGCCATGACAACGGAGACAACATCGCCTCCAATCTGTTACGAATCTCTGGTAGACTGCCAGAATGAAAGCTAATCTGACTAAACACTCGTAGGGATAACAAAAAAAAAAGTTCATAGGGGAAAGGGCCGGGTTAGGAAGAAGGGAATTAAAAAGTCGAAATCAACTCCTTGTCAACTTCGAATCAAAATACTTAAGACTGCAATGATGTGGATACTTACCAGGGAATTTTGAGAAAGAATGTTAAATTTTATTTTGAAATGTAGTAATTTCAAAGAAGAATATTCTGATTGCCTCCAGGTGGTATTTTTAAGCCTACGAATATTTTTTTTAATATTCGAAATGCATTACATCTCTTTATTGATAATTTGTTTAGAATTCTTATAATGGAAGATATGCGCAGCTAATAACCATACTTCATCCAATTTAGCATCGGCGAGGCTATCTTCATTGAATAGTTTTAATGTTGTGCGTTAGTATATCTGCTTAAGGTAGCGACTTATTTTGTGAGTAAATTAATTCCGAGTTAATTTCTTGCTCATTGAATGTTTGAAATGTTTAAGTATATTTTTTCCTTTGTGATTACAAGCAATGCCTTAAAGTTATGAAAAGAAGGTAAACCAGTAACTTCTAGATTATTAAGGGAATGTAGATGTTTGCGGATTTAATTGTTTCCGTGATAATTAAAGAACCAACGAGTTTGCCCTGTGGCTTGCATTAACAACATACATTTCAAATGAGCAACGGAGAATGAAAACAGATCAATAGCTTTCATATTTTTTCATGCTTATAATAATTTTTCATTAGGTTAGAGATTTTTTTATTAAATTTAGAAACTTTAGAGAAAACGCACATGGATTTAATTTGTGTATATTTTACTTTCACTTAAAGTTAGTACAGTGAGCAAAGAATTAGCTAAATTATAAATGATTTTAAGCGTAATAAGGAGCACATTGTAGATGCTGAAGCACTAAAATCCTTTTGAATATCGTTGTAAAAGCTTAGTTGCGACATTTCAAGTGCATTTAATGGCTACGTACTTGGGAGTGATGTTCCAATTGTCTGGTTTCCTGTAAGCAACTCCAATAATATTGTTTCCGATTACACATTTATCAAAGGAAAAGCCAGCATCCGTGAAGGTGATTTGTCTTCATTTCGATTATACTAAGCCCTTGTTCTTGGAAGATTGCATTAATGCTTGATTGATCGACAATATAAGATCCTTTATACTCTCATTAGTAGAAGCAACCAATGGCTGCTTCTCATCGATAATGTCTTGAGGAAGACTAATGGCAACCTATTTAATGTTCGAGTAAAGTTCATATAATATTCAGCCAAGCACTTCTGCTATTGCAAAGGCGCTTGAATACATCGTAGTCTTCGAAGAGATGCGGTTATAATTAGATTGCTGTTTGAGGAACATTTGCGATAAATATTATTATTAATCACAATGTTTTCGTGACAGCCTACAGCACTAAGCTTAAGTTGTCTTTTTTATGCTCCCACATTAAGGCTGAGATTCCGCGTAGTTATGTTGGAAGAGATTTTTTTGTGGTTTCGTTTTGTAATGGGGAAGCGGATTATTTTCGTCGTAATTATTCAATCAGTTGCGGATCTTTCAATTTAAGTAAGAAATCTTTCAAATTTCAAGCTATTGCGTTCGATTTTTAGGAGTCTTCTTTAAAAGGGAGAAAAAAGTTTTATCCTTCTCCTTATTTCTTTCACTCCGTTTGAGGAAGAAGATAATGATTTGAGTTTCCTTGACAGTCGTTTTGCTCTGATTGATTCCATTTCCTCCCCATTCTCACTTTGGGTCATTTCTTTCTGTTTTATCGTTTTTTCCCTCCTTCCTCAATCTCTATATCGTTCCTACTCGTTTTCTTTTCTGTTACAGCCTTTATGAGAAATGAAAAAGTGGCGTAATAGAAAACCCATCTGGAAATGATGAAACTTCAAGTTTAAAAAAAAAAATATCCCCTTAAATTGCGATCAAATGAAGACAAGTATAAATTTTTTCGCCTTACCTTATTGCTTTATTAACAGTAAGGATTGTCAAGAACGTTACTTGAATATAATTATCGATCTAACCAATATAGTTAAGATTGAATATAATTATCAATCTAACCAATATAGTTAAGATGAGCCGAAAATTTAACTTTTAAATACACAATGTTAAAAATGCATACTATTTTGTTAGAATAAGAATTTTGTAGATATTTGCTCGTTCTGTTCTGCAGTGCTTTTTAAATTTTAAACTTTGAAGAATCAGATGTGTATATCGCTGTGTGTATTTGTTAAGACTAGAGTAGATTACTTACATCACAGGGGCGCAAATAGTTCAATCTGTTATATGCGGTAATATTTTTTTATTAATTAATTGGATCCAATACGTCCATCCAGGGCCTGTATGGCCAGAGGCCGGCGAGTTGGGTCCCTGGATGAACCTGGATTCACGACTGCTGTATGATGGTCACAGCAGCCGGGGGGGTAAAGATTGGCTATCACGGATGGTCACCCATCCAGTGACGAGCCGTGCCTGATGTAGCTTAACTTCACAGAAGTTGTGTTCAGTGAAAGCCCACCAGGCCACGGCCTTCCCCAATTAAGTTGAAAATTAAAGATATCCTGACGAATTAATAAAAATTAATTATTAATCCTTACATAATAGTGCAGAGTTGTTGTTATAATTTTGTGTTGGGCTTTTCCTACATATCGGAGAATCTACGGCGCAGTATCTCATCCGGGCGTTTCTAAAAGAAACTTAATTAATATTGTGTGTGAAATCCGTATGTTCAGTTTTATGTTATCACTAGAATTATAATTAATTTATAGCGGCATTTTGAATAAAGGCTCATGCCGTTAAATGTTTTAAGGAATGTAAGCATAAGTGAACTGTTTTGAACTGGAGAAATAAAATTATTAAATCCTTACAAACGTACTTCATTAGCAACGTGTGTGGATATCAAAACATTAAAAAAAATCAAATTAACCTAATTAATTCATGAATTAAACAGAGTTAATATGATTAAGATCAAAGAGAATTACACCGTACTTCTTTGTCTGCAATTAAAATTATTCTTCTATAATAAAATTACAAAATCTGTTTCAAGATATTAGATTTAAATCGTATTAATATTGAAGCTAATTCAATATTTTCATCTGTCACAACCATTCATTCTGTTTAAAGAAAAAAATTATTATAGCTCTAGCTTTTTCACTCGTTAAAAAATTGCTATGGTTTTATTTGTAAAGGCTTATTTGATATTGGCTTTCATTATGTGGGAATTTGTGTGGCGAGATCGATGCTTCTCTCTCGAGTATACAAAGAGGAAAGTAAAAGCTCCGTCGATATTGGTCTGGAGTTTTGAAGTTCTGGAAATCCTCAAAACCGAGAATCCGAGTTTCAACTTCTAAATCAACATCCCTGACGTGAAACCGCTACTGAAAAGGATAAAAATAAATATCCAGAGCATTAAATAGCTTAGAGCTAGGATTTATTAAACTAAAAATGGAAAATTGTAAAGTCCAAAAGATACAATCAATAATTATACCATACGTGTTTGGAAATTTTAAATTAAAGGAAAAAAATTGATACAGTGAATGAACCATAGTCATCATACTCTACTCACATTTTTATCTTCGAGGTTTGGTTCCAATTATCATTTATTGATTTCTTTGGAGAAACGAAATTGGTCGTGCGATTTCAATTGATATAATAATGTGTCTATTTCATTCTAATGTCTTCGAATACTATTAAAATGCGTAGTTTCTTAATAACAGGGAATATCAATTTTTAATTTATAATTTACTAGCAGAGGCACCCGGCGTTCCCGAGATAATTACAGTTGTAGATTAAACAGGACAACCTCATGAAGTTAAATAATAAATTTTTTTACAGTAATTCTACAATTTCCGTCTATAGACGAAGCAGTTGTTCAGGTGTTTCCGATGTCCGGATAACTTTTTGTCATCTCTGCCCAATACTCATTCATTTCTTCGCTGGCATTTCAATAGATATAAATTATTGTTATAATCCTTCGAAATATTATTATAGGACATACCACCATATGGTTTTTGGTTTGAAGAGTTGAGTTCATGTATGCTTTGTTATCGGTTATGTCGTCAACTGTAGCTCGAACGAAGGAACTGCGTCCTCTGTCATCTTTCACTCTTTCTCAATAGTCTGCTAACTCTTCATTATCTCCGGTTACGGATCATTATTAAATATTTCTAAGAAAATGTTAACTTCTAAGAAAAGCCCGAACAACAGAAATTCTACGTTTTGTTTCAAATTCCATTTTGTTTTACAATTCTCAGAGGTGGGATGGAACCATCATTCTTAATGAACCTACTTATATTGCCCGGGACTTTACTTACCCTCTTGTTGTTCTGGCTCAGATTAAAATGTTACCCATCTTCACCCCCGGGGAGCATTACTGTATACTTTAGACCTATCTTTTAAAATTTATCTTGCCCTTGACGTAGAAGCTCTTATACCCTCCTGCTCTGTGTTCAGATGTTTCCAATGCCCGGATAGTTTTTTATCTTTCTATTGCAAATTTCACTGATCAATACTCATTCTTTCTCTTTTTTTTTGCCAAACATACAAATTTTCGCCAGTCGTCTGGACGTTTTTAGGGAGCTCAAGGGAGACCCGTGTGATTCCTTAGCCTCCTCGATAAACATTGCCTTATCTATGTCCTTCATTGCATAATCATATTTATGCTCTTTGTTAATAATTCGTCACCCCTCTCTCTAAAAGAGGTTAATATGGTTAATTATGTAGTACCACACCAGTTAATGTGTTAAGTATACAGTGCAACACCAGTTAATGTGTTAAATTTCAACCCCCCCCCCTCTTAGGGATTGAATTTCGAAAAATCCCTTCTTAGTGCTCACTTACAATATGTAAAGAACCTCTATACAAAATTTCAAGTTTCTAGGCCTTATAGTTTGGGGCTGTGCGTTGATCACTCAGTCAGTTTCTTCTTTTATATATATAGATATTCTTACATGTTTTCATCTGAAAAGAAAGAATAAAAGAGTAAATAAAATGCCAAATATATCCCGACACCCAATTTTATTGTGGTTTCAACTCGCTTGACACACTTCTTCGTTTCTAATGTAAAAACATAATGCATGTAATACGGCATTGAATCAGAGCCTTCTCTATTGAATCAGGGTAATAGAGAAGGCCCTGATTGAATCCGTCAAATAGAATGCCGAAAAGCCGCGAGTTCCATCACAGGATGCTGCCTCAGTGGAATGTCAATTCACCGGACATTCTCCATCCACTGTCCATGTTATTTAACTTAATACTAATTAAAATAAAATTAAAAGCTACTTTTCCTCATTTTAAAAAAACAAAAACTAAAACTCTAGTAGAGGGCAATTTTTTTTAATTTTCCACGGCGTTTATAATTAACGGAATCGTCTGTAGCGCATTCTACCAACCGGAT
This sequence comes from Rhysida immarginata, assembly GCA_023313115.1. Classification (NCBI taxonomy): domain Eukaryota; kingdom Metazoa; phylum Arthropoda; class Chilopoda; order Scolopendromorpha; family Scolopendridae; genus Rhysida; species Rhysida immarginata. The sequence goes on from JAHWFO010039269.1 coordinate 1,908,371, forward strand.
TGGCATGAAATTTGATAGTGGGATAATCAAGACATGGGCGAAATATTCCGCAAAAAATTTTTGTAAGGGTGAAATGTGGCGCACTTTCTTCAAACCTCTGAATCGTCAATATGGTAATTGATACGAAGTTTGTGTAGGTTCTAAATTGATGAAAAGCGGCTCCGTTTGCCTGGTGAACGTAAAACAATTTCACAAGTAACGCGCGTTCAGGCAACTTAATACGCATGGCAAGTAGGGCTAGTCATTAGAATGTCTTTTTGAACTATCCGTTTGCTTTTATAACTCGAATCACTGTTGCTGTTGTAGTCAACGTCTCCGATGACTTCATTTGAAGATTTTAATATCCTTTTTTGCTACCTAGGCTAAAGGAACGCTATCAAATTTGGTGCTGTTCTCCGGTTTTTAACATTTATAATTAAATTTATAACTTCCGTATCAGATTTTTACGGCTTTCGAAATAAGCATACCACTTGTTTCATTTCTTCTCTGGATCTCCTTTTCCGAAATATTTGCTCTTAAAATCGGGGAGTCCTTTGTGGGACACCCTGTATGTTTAAAGATCATCTCCAATTATTTCTAAAATAATCTTATTCGGTGAAAATTTATTTTTCCTTTAACGTTAAGTTTCATTCAAAGAAAACTCCATTCCATTATCTCTGCTTTTTTCTTTGCTTTTTCCTTTACTAAATTTTCGATTCACATTTAGGTTACGGATTTTTGGAACGAACGTCTTCGAGGCTAAAAGTACTCTACCAAAGTTATCGGTTAGGAAAGGGAACCACGTAAGGAAATGGTTGGGCTAGAAAAAGGGAGGGATAGGTAGTTTAGATTAGTATCAAATACCAATAACTCCGCTCAGGCGTCATGGCCTCATGCTTCTGAGGTTTTCAGGTAAGCCGACACTTCTCGGGATATTCTCTGGGTTTTGCAAGATCGTTTGATCAATGTAGCGGCATTCGTGGACACCCGTCGTATATTGGAAATACTCGCAAAGCTAGAAAATTAATAAATCCTTTTCATGATTTATTTCTGTCAAAATTAAGTTTAAACAAAGGCTAAGTTTAAGCCCTAAATTTGGCCGTTTGATGATGATATAACAATGTATACAGTTTCTTTGCGCAGGCCATTTGTATAGGTGGTGTTGGTACTGCAGGGTAGCCTATCCGTTCATCATATTTCGATCATTAATCAAATTTAGGGCTTATTATTGATAGAAATATGATTAACAATATTCGAAATATAGTGATGTACCATTTATGAGCGGATAGGCTACCCTGCAGTACTGCCCTATATTTATTTGCAGCACCCTGTACGTATGAGATTAGTATTAGTGTCAAAAATTGAGCATTACCTTTTAATACAGACCCATGAGGTTATTCGGAATTAGCGAAAGTTTTTATAATTGTTATAAAGTTATAATAACCGTCGAAAAATAAATAAATTTGTACCCATTATGTTCTTCACATGAATAAAGTAGAAAGAGATAAACTTTTTCAAAATGAAACCATTTTATCTTCGAACATATCCTATCACATAAAACTCAGCAATGAATAGAAAGAACTAAAATGAGAATAAAAGTTCATGCGACTAAGAAATCCCTATTTAGCAGTCTTTAATGACTGAAATTTGCTGCGCTAGATAAAATTTCATTATTAGCTAATTAACGAAAGTTTATGGCTTTTAATATTGTTTAATATTGATTTGTAATTTTCAATTTCTGTCATTTGCCGTTAATTGAAGAAGGCGAGGATGGATGGATTATCAGGGAAATTGAACAAATTAGTGATCTTATATCATTTATGAATAGTTTGTATCGATCTTTTCTCTTTAGTATAACTGCGATTGAATTTTAGAGACATAAGGAAAAGATGTTAAATATCGAAATTCTATGACATTTTTTTTTCATCTTCTCCATTGCGTTTATGGTTAGTAAATCTAAAGAGACAAAGCATGAAAGGAAGCCGCCGAGGCTTCTGTTTGTGTTGTGGAGTGCAAAGAGTTTCGAGAGCGATAAGACGTTGTAGAGAAGAATTAATTTTCAAGATTTTTCTTCTTGTCGACACCGTTTGGGTGGTTTTCTTTCTTTAGTATTTTCCTCCTCGTGTGGCTATGATAACGCTCCAGTTTCCTTTGTTCCCTTCCGTGTTGTTTATATTAAGTAAAGCCAGAATGACACGTCCTGTCTGAGCACTTCTCTTCAAATAGGCGAGAGTTGATCGAAGTCGATTTCTTTTAATACAATTTTTTTCCGCGTTTATAACTTTGTGGTGAAATAACGAAAGCGTTGCAGGCGACAAAAGACGACGAATTTCCTTTTTATTCGCGCCGCTTCCGTCATAAATGTCTCCCGTAGGACTTTGTTGGAAAAGGTGTCACTATGGAAAGCTTTCACGTCGCTTCTTGCCCGAATAATCCTCTCATTTTTGTGCCCGTACCCTTCAGTATCGGCAAAGGGCCATTATGAACCAAAGCCTTTTTCTCTCTCCATCCAACGTAAATATCGTCTCCCATAGTCCCAGCGGCCGTTGGCACCGAGAGGAAAGGCCCCTTTACCTCCTCCTTCCTACCCCCCTCACCTCTACTTCGCCACTGTGGACGTTAATCTCGAACCCAAAAGGGTCGAATCTTAACGCACGCACTCTTGAAACTTGCCCATTCCCTTCTTTTTTTTAGATTTTTACTCATAACACGCCGGACCTTGAAGTAAAGAAATGACGAAGGACTTCGAGCTGGGTGCAGAACTAAAAGCGATAGTACTTTAATACAACATAAGGACACGGACATATAAACAAGCAAAAGTTTATGGCAGTTGCTACCTACTCTCCAGCGACTCTCCTTGCTTTATTTTTTATTCCTAAAGTTTTCAGCATGGTTTTATGTATAGGCTCATCATGTCTAATATGTCAGTCGCAGAAGCTCTATACATATATGCATAATAAACAACGCTTCGTGTTTGTAAGGAAATTCACTTAAGAATGACGTAAATCATGTTTTATATTGCGTCAGAAGCCAGGCAAGTAATCTTTATTCAGTGTGCATTTTATTTAAATATTATTCATAACTAAATTATTATACAGAATATCAATGAACATAATAGGATCACTGTACATAATCTCAAATTTTTTAAAATATTTTGAAAAGTTCCACTCTCGTTTAAAATTTAGTGTGCGAATTTAAATTACTCAACCTTATTTTATAAATTTTTAGTGAACAATTTTTAAGGGATTGAAATACTCATAATACATAGGCTTGTATCTGATTTTTTTACAGCTTTTTGCAATTGGTAAAATGTAGTTTGCAATCGGTAAAATGTAGTTTGCAATTGAAAAAATGTAGTTTTCAAATGAAAAAATAATCTTTTCAAAATAAAAAATATGGTTTTCAAAATAGAAAATGTAGTTTTCAAATTGGAAAATAAATAGACAAAAAATCATACAATTTAAATCAAAGAAACAAAATAATTAATAATGAAATTAAAAAAGCGTTCCTGTTACCCCCACTCTCCCTTGCCGGTTATTAATTACTATTTTCGCTAATTGATAAATATGGTTCCACGAATGAACCATTTTGAAAATGGTTGTAATTGATACAAAGGCACGTGCTCTAATGATACCCATATGACACCCTCAAAATATTTCGATGATAAGATATGGCATGTTATATATCAAACAACTTGGAATGATGTGCCATGAATGAATATAACGTAGAATTAATGATTATCCAAACTGGTTCAAAGCTATCTGGATAATCATTGAACCAGTTTATCCATTAATTCAACGTTATATTCCAATGAACCATAATGGTTCCACTAAACCAGGTTACTTTGAACCAATTTCGACTATCATTAATTTTACATTATATTCATTCATGACACATCATTCCAAGTTGTTTGATATATAACATGCCATATCTTATCATTGAAATATTTTGAGGGTGTCATATGGGTATCATTAGAGCACGTGCCATGGTATCAATTACAACCATTTTCAAAATGGTTCATTCGTGGAACCATATTTATCAATTAGCGAAAATAGTAATTAATAACCGGTAAGGGAGAGTGGGGGTAACAGGAACGCTTTTATAATTTCATTATGTAAATTATTTTGTTTCTTTGATTTAAATTGTATGATTTTTTGTCTATTTATTTTCCAATTTGAAAACTACATTTTCTATTTTGAAAACCACATTTTTTATTTTGAAAAGATTATTTTTTTCATTTGAAAACTACATTTCACCAATTGCAAAAAGCTGTAAATAACTGACAAGGTTTGTTTGGTTTGTTTGGTATTAACGTCCTTTTCAACTGCTATGGTCATTTCAGGACGGCGTTATAGGGGCCGCAAATTTTGCCTCGCAAGGGTTCTTTAACGTGCAGCCGGCAAACGACTACACGGGACCAACGGCTTTACTTCCCTTCCGAAGGAAGTGCGTGATCTCAGGATTTTCCCCTGAAAAATCCTCGTCGTCCTCGGCCGGGATCGAACCCGCGTACTCGGGAAATAACTGACAACCTTTTGACAAATATCTACATGGATTACAAAATTCAGTGTCCAAATCATTTAATTCAAATAGATTTTGTGTTAATTTAATCACTGAGCGATTCCATAGCAAAGTGAGCCTGACATTAAATTTTCAAAATCAATATATTCAACTATAAAAAATAGTGTGTTAACTACAGAATAGACAGATTTGAAATGCTATATTTACCAAACTACATAATACACAGATTTGATCAACGCATCATTCTGAAGCATAAAGTCTAAAGTTTATTCTGAAGTATTAAAATCATCCCAAATGGTAAACTGATCCTTCTTTTATATCAATGTGCTCAGTCAATATTCCCCTGAAAGAATTATCTTATATTGCAAAGTGATCAAAAAACAAACAACTGCAATAAGCATCAGAAATTAAAATGCTAGTAGGGTAGATGTACCAGTAGTTGACAGTGTACCAGTAATTGACAATCCACGATTTAAAGGCTTTTAATAGAATAACAAAGCAAGAAAAATGAGTGGGGTTGCCACCTCTTATTAAACAACGTATTAGGCTTCCCAGAAAAACAAAAAACAAGGAACTTTGGTCCCTATTATGGCCGCAAACACGTGTCGATTGTTCAATGCCTTATCGAGTCGAAAAAACCTTGTAATGAACCACTACGCGAGGGTTTGAGTACTTGAATTTATTTCATGAATGTTAGGCAATATTTGTTATTAATTTTACGTGAACCTTTTTGTGTGATCAGTGGACAATACTTCTAGTAGTAACAGCATTTCTGATGACTAATTTTTTAACTGTTTTAATCCACCGTCAATTACTAGAACCCAGATATGTAGTGTCACTAGTAATTGACATAACCTGTCAGTTATTGATAATTTCTGTGTTTAAAAAAAAAAAGACCACAAAATATACTAATGTGGTTTAGAATGTAGGGTAATAATAAGGAAACATGATGGTTTTAATTGTAACTTCTGAATTTCCAGTATTTAACCTAACTGTGTCAATTAAAGGAACTTGACTGTCAATTTCTAGATCACCCACTTTGACATAAATCTTCTACGCCCTATTCGCCGATTCTTTTTGTTGGTCCTGAATCTTGTCACAGAGACGATCAACAGATAGCCCATGACAAGTTATCTTCCAAGAAAAAAAATACTATTCTGTTTACTATGATAAGACGTAGCATAGGATGAATTGGATGAATTTTGCAAAGTTGGAAAACAGTTGTCAAAAATCAAGTACTATGAACAAATCGTTGGCCAAGATCTGATGATACTGCACTACTGGAAAACACCTTCATTTTTTATGGTCTTTGCACTCTACATGGGAATAGACTGATTTTATTTATTATTTCAAAGGGGGAAAAAAGATAAATGATCAATATGAACAACTTAAGTTTTAAAAAGCACAATTTTAGTTATGTTAAATACTTTACACATTCTTAAAAATGCTTGATTTCTTCAGCTACTTTTGAATGTTATCAATTTTTTTTGTATAAATATATAAAAAAATGTGTAATTAAAGTATTGTCAATTACTGGTGAAACTGTCTGTCAACTTCTGGTGCATTAACTGTCAACTACTGGAGATTCATGCATTAGTTAGGAAAAAATTTAATAACTTAATAGCTTTTAAAGATATAATAATTGTATAGAGATTGGCGCATTCTGCATTCTATTTATAATTTAATGGTATAATTAGAAAAGTTTCAAAATAATATTTGTATTACGTACACAATTTTGTTTCACAGTAATGTCTTAAACTGTCAATTACTGGTACATCTACCCTATAACTGGTCTCTAGCAACAACAAAAAGTGAAGACCGTGTAAATCAATGTGACCACCATTGTCGATTACTAAAACTAGTTGGTAAGATTTCATAACCAACCGTTTTCTCAACACTTTTCACATCGTCGTATGGGGCAATTGGAGTTCCCGGCGGCGAGTCGAGGCGATTTCCCCGGACTGCGAGCGAACATTCGCCGAATGCGTTGGACATTTTCTTCCGATGCTCCATGGCCTTCCAGGAGTTGCCTTTGCAAAAGTATCTTTTCTGAGTGAACTGACGAAATCAACGTATGGTATCCCACTTATTGGGGTTAGTTCCATATTTAGCAGAAAACGCGCTTGAACAGATGTCACCGAATCAGTTTTACCGAATTCACTAACACAAACGAAACCCAAACAACTGCTCGTTGCATGGTGATGCAAGCACCTAGCAACATCTCTCGGCAACCAAATATAACTTCAGAATGTCTCCTTCACATTGATAAGTAGAGTGGCTCTATAAGCTGTTTCGTTGCCGAGATATAGCCTTTCAAAGTTGGTATATTCTTTTATGAACACAACCTTTATTGAGCAGGAAAATATTTTACAATTTCACTTAAAGTTGATTGAAGAAATTGAATAAAATAATTTTTTGAAAAAGTCAGGAAGGCATTTACCAATGTTATGTGATCATTTTTGGGTTTTGTGTAAGTATGTGTGTGCATGTGTATGCCTGTCCCACCCTTTGCAAGACCTTGGCATTTGTTGGGTAAATTTTGCAATATATGTTGTAGCTGTAATTAATTTAATCCCCTATTATAAATGTTATGCCATACTGACAATGGAAACCAGAATTACGGGCGGGACACTTGTACCAGAGCCAGAGGACTTTATGGAGACTTTTAGTATAGAATGTTATTAACAACTTGCTAATAACAGGCATCCTACCTAGAACATTCTGAAATCGTTTCCGAAAATCTTATTTGAGCTATGTAAGAAATTTATGCTATTTGTTTAACATCCTGATTCTATAATGCAGTACTAAACTAATTCACCTATAAAGAAGTGGAAATCATAGGTATAAAATTTTCTCTATTTTTAGAGGCAATATTGATATTTAGACCATATGATCTTTCCTCTCTTTCATTATTATTTGACGCAAACTGTGTTGCATATTTAGTACCTTATATTTTTGGGGGCAAGCGTCCACTTGTTAAGGGATTAAAACATACCTGCTCTCCTTCAGTTAATAATATCTTGAACCATTCTCTCAGTAAGCCAATAAATGGTGCAGCACTTGTGGATTCTCTCTACACACTAAATGCTGTACCATTCATTGGCCCATTTTTCATGTCACAACACACTTTAGAAGACTACTAAACGTCTTAATATTGCCCTTCTTATGTGCTCTAGAGCGAGCTCTTTGTTGAATGTTTCTTACCACAAAAAATGATCTCTCACTTTATAGTAAGTTTGAAAATAAGTGAAACTAGCTCCTATAAGGCTTGCCATTAAAACTCAATTAATATATCCATTAACTTTTCAGGCATAATCGATTTACTTTATTTGTTACGGTCCTGGCAGGATGAATATCAAACAATTTAACATGAAATTACCGGAACTATTCAAAGGGTTTATAGTAGGCAATGGATAAGATCTAGACTTGCACTTACTAAATCTTCTCATCGCATATGCTAGAGTGTTTGAGGAATAGCGTGAGAGCAAGCAGTGTCATGAAGAAGAATGGTGCCACGATAATGGACTTATCGAAATTTCCTTCACAGATCTTGACAGTTGTTTATGCCCCACTTTATCACCATAAATCGCATACTATTTACGACGGCAATCCGATAGTTCCTTTTTTCTATATCGAGAACTGCATTACTGCTCGATAATCTAATATTGGATAAAACAGAAATAGAAAATTATTATAACCTTTACACTGTGCTTGCTCTACCATTGAATGCTGATTACAGTGAACCAAATACGCATTTGACGGACTCTTTTGTAGTTAGACCAGAGTTTTCACTTCATGTGACTTTTGGTAGACTGCAATTTGAAATGCTCTGTTTTTTTTATTTGCATTATTTATTTAATTTAATTTATTTAATTTAATTTAATTTAATTTAATTTAATTTAATTTAATTCTAAATAACTCGCAGGTTGTCCCCAACAGGCCGAAGCCCAACACGGGTTGGTTTTTTTATAATAAAGGGCAATCATAAACATCTATGCCCCAAGCGGGATTCGAACCCGCGACTTGCTGGTTGCCAGAGCGATAAGACCTGCGCCTCAGCGCTCTCGGCCAACAACTTGTGGTACTTTATAATATTTATATAATAATGTTCCGTGAAACTTCACAAAAATGACATCTGAACTTCCAGAAATGTTAAACCTATTTCGTGTATATGCTTAAACGGCATTTGAGTGCCTGTTAATTAAAATCGAGTAATAAAATCATACATTTTGATAAAGAAAATGTAAATATCAGTTGCAATTATGCATGTAATGACTTTTGAAAAGCCTCTCAAAATAGAAGGACTTTTAAAAGGTTTATGAGCTCAGTCATTGCTTTTTTCCTACTAGTATTATCCATAATAATGAGTAACTCTTAAGCAGAGTCATTTTAAATGGATTTAACTGCCATCACCGAAGAAAGCGTAAAAATAGCAATGCGAATCTCAGTCCATTAAATATTTCGTAATTAGCATTTAAATGTTTACACAAATTCGAAATGTAAACCAAAATTCGGAAAACTCTTGGCGTTGATTCCGGCTGGAGTTCATTACCAAATCTGTAATTGCCAGCATTTACATTTCATTAATCAGTGAATAGAAATAACATTAAATCTGTTTACCGGAGTTTGGATGTTGCAAGAAAGCCAAGTTTTTTTTTTCCCGTTCTTATTTTTTCATCTTTAGCTTTAGGAATGTAATAACCTTTCTTTCTTTAATGGTTTTGACTTTGCAATCGATCCCGACGGAAATACATGATAGGGAACCCGTTTTTCCTGTCGGTGGTAGACGATGTTTTCGACCGACGGTCTCGGCCTGAATAATCACCGGTGATCAATAGACTACCTCTTATTCATGTGCCTTCTCCTGCTTCACGATCAAACGATGGATAGGAGAGTGAGAGAGAACGATGTGGGTGGGAATGAGGGGGGGGGGGGGTTAAAGGGGTTTCGAAACTCTTTTCCTTCTTCCATCTCGTCAACCCCCCTCCATAATTACTCGTTTCGCTTTTGGAATAATTTAGAAGGTTTCTCGGGCAAAATTTCTTTTACAGTTTGAATTTTTTTCCCTTTTAAATGAAGCAGCTGCCGAAGTTCACATAAAATCTAAATTGCTAAAGAAGAAAAACTGAAAAAAGAAGATCAAGAAAGAAAGCGTGTGCTCCTTAGATTTTGTTTAGAATTAAAATTGTTCTATTTATTTTTGGCTTTAAAATATACTAAGGCTTTGTTGGTAGTGGGAGCTCAGCGTTGTCTGTGAAGCTGATTATTCGCGGTCAAGAAAACTGAATTATTCATTACAGAGCGTGCAAATCCTAGTTATTTTCTTTCTGGGGATACGGAGACCATTTATTTATTCACAGAAATGAACTGTTTCTAACTCACGTGAGCAATGCTAGAATAGCAATCAAGAAATCCTTCCCATTTTTTCTCAACATGAGAACTAACATTGAATTTCATATTCCTACTTAAATTATTAGCGATTTATTTATTCTTTTTTGGTATTGCAAACAAAAGATGCATAGAATATAAACTGGCCAAGTGGGTTTCATCAGAAAAAGTAATATTAATTATTTGGAGCTCGTTCCATCTATTTTTTTTAATATTAAAGACCAGTTATGTTTCTTTTCTCACTTTAATGCAAATAAACACTTATTTCAATTCTTATTCCAATTAGACTTATCAATTTAATTGGAATTTCCATATAAATGCAGGTCGAACTCCACCATAACGACATTCTTGGGAATGCAAAAAAATTTTTTTATATCGGGGTTTTTATTTAAGTTGTGACGAAAAATTTCGTTTTAAGTTATAATAAAATTTTTTCATTACAACTTTTAACGTGTACTTTTTCATTAAAAAAAGTTATAAAAAAATAGAAGCATTTTTTTGTATGCCATTTACGAACAATGTATTGGAGTCTCTAACATTCTTTAACACAGCTGAAAGTGGCTGACACATTGCTAACGGATTGTCATATCATAAAACGTCATTAATCACTTTCACTAGTTTTGACCTATGCCCCGTTCACACATAAGCTACACTTGTAGAAAAACCGCCTACTAGTTTTTAAAAGCTTTTGCGTTCACGCTTGAACTTTCGGTTTTCTACAACTCGAATCAAGATGGTGATTTTTTGACAACTTAAAATTGTAGAAAAGAATTCAACAACTTGTCGTCAGCAAAATGTCACAAATTTGAGTCCCGCCCTTTGCACTTTTCCATAATTCCATTTCCAGTGCTCCTCGAGAAGAAAATGGCTGCCAACTTATTATCAAATGGCTAATGCGATCAGAGGCAGAGATCAAGGCCCTCCTTGATATTTGGAATGAAGGGAAGTCTGTGGTTCAGAGGCTGTCATGAGCACGATGCTCTATCAGGCCAGACAAATTACAATCGATCACTTATTATTTTCTGATTCTAAAACATACAGCGTTCTAAAACTCTGTTCACGCGTTAAAATGGCACTATATTCTTTAACTAAACCCAAACCTTCATTAGCAAAGATTTATTCGGTCAATACAAAATTTCAAATTTTTGTTATAAACTTTAAAAAAAAAATTAAAATTTTGCAAAATGAGCGATTTTTCTTTATATTGGAGCTCGCTATAGCCAACTCTTTAACATGAAATTCTATGGGAGGAAGATTAAGGGTTTTGAAACTCTTCGTTATTACGAGGATTTCTTTATATCCGAGTTCGTTATAACTGTGTTCGATTTATATAAATTCACCGGAATAGCTTTTTAACTCTATGTATATACTGCATATAATGAAACGACATCTTAACCATTTGTGCAATACAGCAGAATGGTCAGCTGAGTGATTTGAGGACTTATTTTCAACAGTATCCAAAGTATACAACGAATTGTGTAAAACGGAAAACATGAAGCTTGAAACCACACAGTGAAAGTAATAGTTGATTTACGATAGTGTTCACAGAAAGCTTTCCTGAATCTTAACCACCAAACGAACTTTCAATGACAGTGGAGGGAGGAACATCTTGAGACAAGCTGCAAAGCAGTGGAAGTCTAGATTGTAATTGCAGACAGCTACTGCTCTCTAAAAGAAAACAATTGTCTAACGAGCCCAGAAAGAGTCATTAGACCCTAAATAATTGGAAATGTGTTGCATGAATAGATTAACGAAGTTTCATGTTTGTCCAATATAACCGGGGCGGTAAGGAAGTGGCGTACATATCATGAACCCATGGACCATTACACCATGTGCTATTATTAAAGTGCAGAGAACTTTTTATGACACGATCTCTGTAGAATGCCTCCCTTAAACCTCTTATACTCGAAGAATGATCTCTCAACAAGACAGTTTACTGCAAAATTGTTGCTGATGCTGTCAATACATTTCATTGCTTAACTTTGCCCCTTTGGAGATGCCATTTGTTAACAGGACATTGACGCGAAGTCACAGAGAGTTAATTGAACATTAGAGCGAGTTCAGATTGCTTTAGTAGATCTGCACAATCATCATATATCTCAATGTTAGAAAAGATTTTTGCGATGAGCTGGAAAAAGCCTGTTCGTAATATGTCTGCACAGATAGGATTTACGCGATACGTATGCCTTGGCGTAGGGTGGACTTTATTAAAATATTTAGACACCTAGTGGAGTCACTATAAAAATTACCTTAAAATTAGATTATCACAACGAATTAGAGGTTCCGTTCATATATTACGAATCGAGTTTTATAAAAAGAGTCTTTTAGGACTATTTTTTTGCAATTAAGCTGTGGTTTTCATTGCAATATATTCTGAAGCAATTTTTCTTACAATGAAGCAAAACAATGTTATATTAGATTCGGTAGCTGAATAAGTATAAGAAAATATCTATGTGACCTAGTCATGTTCAAAAACTTAAGAAATGCGTCCTATAGAAAAGTGCATCCTATTCGATAGTATGGGAATAAGATGTTAAAAAGTTCGCACGGTAGAAATCTAATACCAGATTGAGTCAAAAGTTCGTTCGTGTTTTTACCCATAATGAAAAGTTCATATTAATCACAAACAGAACAGTGTTCGTTCGTCGAAGTAAATACCGTCGTGATCGGCAGTTTATTGCCATCTGTGCGTCAGAATCTCAATTCCGCCCCAATACCATTTGAAATATTTGGAGCAAAAAAACTCTCAGCAACCGTTCTCGACCTCATATACATGCTGTCCGCGCAGGAAATGGGCCATGGATCGGAAGAGGGAGTAGCACTTTAAATCCCTCAGTCCTTGAAGTTTGGCCTTGGTCCGAATGGTGGTGTGTGCTGGGGCGTTATGTTGCAGGAGTGCGCATCTTAGATTGGCCAGTGCAGGATTGTGGACCTTCAGGACGTCATATATTTGCTGCCAACATGGGTAGAGAGTGGTTGGGTAGAGAGTTCACTGTTCACAGTGTGCCCATGTGGAATAAGCCCAAAGCAAAACCAACCATAAAGTATGGCCTTTTGTTGCACTGCCCATTAACTTTTTCATTCACTGTTACAATCCGATATCAGAAACAGGGAATAGCTAGCAGTTGTTTGCAAAGATCCGCTTTATGTCTGAGCAGAAGTCAATTCGTTGAGATCTCGGCAGTGCCTGTTCACAAAAACTAATTCAGACATCACCAAAATTTCAGCGAATTGTGTATTGATCAAAATTAAGAAAGTTTTTTAAAAAATTTCTGTCATTCTCAGCAGACGCAAATAGAGAAGCTGTGATGAAGACGAGATCACATTTCTTTTATAAAGCTCTTAATTAACAAATATATTTGTGTGACGCCATTTGAAACCTTAAAAAAAATATATCCAGAGGACATTCCCGTCGAAATTTATTTATTTTATTCTTCGCTAATTTTGCAGTTAAATTTGAATTCAAAATAAAGCCCTTTGTTTTTATGAACTGATTAGATTTTATTGACTTCACTTACTTTTTTTCTTTATAATAGTCTTTTGGCGAAGTCTTATTCTTTAGATAATTGCTCGCATTTTTATTTCTTATTTTTAAATTTGTCTAAATTCCAAGAAATGAGTAAACATGTCGCAAAACTGCTTCAAAAAATATTATTCTCATTGTTACAGGAATTTATTTTTCTGTGTAGATTTTACGTGGAGAGAACTTTTATTTGCCATTCTTATCTCAATTGCTGTGCAGAGTCATCGCTTGTTTTTTCTCCTCCGCCAAAATAATAGGGCTTTAATTGCAAGAAAATTCATTAAAACTTGGAATGTAAAATATTTCAAGTCACGAGGAATTTAAATGAAGCGAACTTTTTTTTGTCTTCGTTTTTCATTAAATTTATTTTGCCAAACCAAATTGCCTTTTTTTAAGACCCTTTTTCCGTCTCCCTCGACTTATAACTTTTTCTCCCCTGAAAATACTAATTTTCGTATAAATTGGTAAATGAAGTGTTAATATTTAAATTTTTTCTCTCGTTAACTGGGATGATGATTAAAGAAGAGCCAATTCGATGTAAAAATCGATATAACGAATGTTTGTCTTTGTTGAAGTTTGATAGTTGAAGTTTTAAATGATCAGTGGATTTATATAAATAATATGCCTTTGAAAAAATCTGTTCTAAATAAAAAGTGACTAGTGAGTTAGAATACTTAAAATGAGATACATGTAACTTAAAATGAATAAATCAATTTAAGAAACGAATGCCGTAAACTTCGATGTAATCGTTAAATTATTTTTTAAAGATTTATTTAAATCATTGCATATTGAAAAAAAAAACATCCGTAGTAAATATTACCTGTATATATCGTAATATCTCTCTTTTGCGAATATTTATTTTTAGTTTTAATTCTATTCCTCTGTTCCCCTTTTTCGTTTGATTACATATTCCGTTATAGGTAACCTAATAACAGAGCTATAGATCTGTGTCCTTTATAATCACATCAAACAGGGAATTTGCTGTTAATGTATTAAACAGTTTTTTTATCTCAATCATATTTATTTGCCTTCTGATGTTCCTTTGATAAGTATCTTCTTCTGTCTATATAAAGAAGGATGTTTGTTTGTTTGTGGGTTTGTTTGTTTGTTTGTTTGTTTTTTATACAAATCTACAATTTTATTCCGATCTTGATAAAATTTCGCAATATAAGAGGAAGGTCACTGTCTACCTCAGATTTCGAAAAATGATAATTATTGATAAAAAATCGATATTCATGGTTATGACAGAGCATATTAATGAGAAATATCTCATGACCAACAATGCAAGGCAAAGTTTGTGCAACAATAGGTAACAACAATGGTATCAACACGCAATTCACAAACACTCTGCACGGACCAACAATATATGTCTCATGACCAACAATGCAAGGCAAGGTTTGTGCAATATAGAATTCAATGCATTGACTTCCTGTTATTCAGGCTTTTCTTAGAAAAGAGAATTCTTAGTACTTAACAATTTCTTGAAAATCTTTAAAAATGATCAGTAAACTGGAGATAATGAGTTAGCAGACTATTGAGAAAGACTGAAAGACGAAATAGGAAGCACTCCTTTAGCTCCGTGGTGTAATGAGCAAATGGTAAGCAAGTAAATAGAAGAATCGGCGACCGCTAGACTACACAAAGTGATGAATGACCAATTTTTGCTTCAAGACATCGAAAGAAGAAAGGAAATTGCAACAACATCAAATGTACATCTAAAGTAAGATTACGTGAGTAAAAATTATTTAGACTAGAAGGCATCCTTGGAGAGGTCCATCCATTGTGAGCCTTTAAAAAAATTTTTTTCGGTAAATCAAGTCCCGGTATATCACCTAGAATGGATTTTTTCAGTGAAGAGGTAAATTCCTGTCTTTTGAATTTTTCTTAGATTGGATAGTCCCTTCGCTCTATATTGTAGTGATTGAGTTATTATTTAACCAATTTGGAGGTTTAATTTAGCTTTTTGAGGTTGTTTTGTTTACCTACAAGCGTAATTATCCCGGACAACGCTAGTTCTATATATATAAAGGATGTTTGTTTGTGGGTTTGTTTGTTTCTTATGCAAATCTACAATTTTATTCCGATCTTGATGAAATTTTGCATACTTAGGAAGGTCACTGTCTACCTCAGATTTCGGAAAAATAATAATTATCGATAAAAAATCGATATTCATGGTTATGATAGAGCATATTAATGAGAAATATCTCGTGACCAACAATGCAAGGCAAAGTTTGTGCAACAATAGGTATCAACAATGGTATCAACACGCAATTCTCAAACACTCAGCACGGACCAACAATATATATCTCATGACCAACAATGAAAGGCAAAGTTTGTGTAATGAGTTAGCAGACTATTGAGAAAGACTGAAAGACGAAATAGGAAGCACTCCTTTAGCTCCGTGGTGTAATGAGCAAGAAGAATAGGCGATCGCTAGACTTCACAAAGAGATGAATGGCCAAGTTTTGATTCAAGACATCGAGAGAAGAAAGGGAATTGCAACAACATCAAGTGTACATCTAAAGTAAGATTACGTGAGTAAGAAATTATTTAGACTAGCAGTGGCATACTTGGAGAGGTCCATCCATTGTGAGCCTTTAAAAATTTTTTTTTTCAAATTTCCATTAAGAATTTTTACTGTATTAATTCTAAGCGTTTTCATGTGTTTATTTTTAAGATATTTCAAAATTTATTTCAAAAAAAAAAATCCGAGCCACGCCGCGGTTATCACTTAGCTTATTTGGTAGCACAGCAGATCCAAACATTTCCTAAAAATACATTTTGATTATATTCTGTGGGACTGTGTATATTTTGGAAACTGAGATGCTGATAATGCGATGACTGAACGTTCGTTTCCAAGAATTATTGATAATGAGCATAAAGTAAAGATGCAGTGACAGAACATTAATAAGGCAGCGTCTATTGATTAGGCATAGGAGTCAGGCATGTCTCCCTTGAGCTCCCTATCAAACGTCCAGACGATTGGCAAAAATTTATGTGTCTGGAAAGGAAAGAGAAAGAACGAGTATTGGTCAGAGAAACTCAGCAACTAAAACAGAAAAAGCTCTACGGGCGTTTAAAACATCTGAACAACGGGAGTTTCGAAAAGAGCAAGAGGGTATAAGAGCTTCTACGTCAAGGGCAAGAAAAATTGAGTCTAAAATATTTGGTGATGCTCCGCAGTGGTGAGGAAAGTCAAGAAGAGTTTCGATAAATTCCCGGTATATCACCTAGACTTCTGGTATTTTTAGTAGAATGGATAATCCCTTTGCTCTGTGTTGTATTGATTGAGTTTTTTTTAACCAATTGGGAGTTATAATTTAATTTTTTGAGATTGTTCTCTTTACCTACAAGTGTATTTATCCCGGGCAACGCCGGGTACCTCGGCTAGTAATAAATATTACTGGTACACTGTTAACCTAAAGAGATGAAGAAAAAACCCAACAAATTTTTACCATATAATTTTCACGTTTGCATCCAATCAATGAATATCTGTGTGTATGTTAGATACGCTTCGTCATTTCAGTTTATGGATCTCTAAAAATCGATTTCTATTGTGTAATTTTACGGTAATTGCGAATGGAATGTTTTAATGGGATGTTTTGGTTTAATTAGGGTAAAGAGGCAATTTAAACTTTAGTGAATTTCTAATAATGGTTGCTATTTCAGTTAACGTATTTTTGGTTCTATACGACCCATTAATTTATTTTGCTTGTTACCAATCATTGATGAGAAAGTTTTCTTTACATAAGAGACTCGTAAATCGCAACTACTGAAGTCCATTTATAAATTATCCTTCTTAAGCTTAAATTGCTGACAAAAGATTGCAAAAACACGTGTGGCTTTAAGCACTGCAGTCACAGTTCACTTAACTATTTCCCTGTTGTG
Organism: Rhysida immarginata; assembly: GCA_023313115.1. NCBI lineage: Eukaryota > Metazoa > Arthropoda > Chilopoda > Scolopendromorpha > Scolopendridae > Rhysida > Rhysida immarginata. The sequence goes on from JAHWFO010039269.1 coordinate 1,925,670, forward strand.
GTTAATGTTATCCGGTTGAAGCGATGGGAAATGAAAACAGTTGAACATCAGTGTGGCCCAGCAAGCGTTAACTTCAAATCGAATTCATGCAATTGAATTACAATCTAATTTTCAAAAGTGGAAGAAAGTCGAAGCAAACCCAAGCGTATTTCGTAAAGTACACACAAACTCTTCACTTTGAGAATTCGTTTTGCAAATAGGTTGTTGGTTACGTAAAGCAACCGTCGAATGCTCCTGTTAGTTACTAATACTTAAGGCAATAGACCTAATGGGTTTTTGTTTATCTTCTATGTATATAAAGAAAGATGTTTGTGGGTCTGTGGGTCTGTCTGTGGGTCTGTACGTTTTTTATACAAATCTACAGTTTTATTCCGATCTTGATAAAATTTCGCATACATGACCTTCAAAGCATGAGGAAGGTCACTGTCTACATCAGATTTCGGAAAAATAATAAATATCGATAAAAAATCGATATTCATGGTTATGGCAAGGCATATTAATGAGAAATATCTCATGACCAACAATGCAAGGCAAAGTTGGCACAACAATAGGTATCAACAATGGTATCAGCACGCAATTCAAAAACACACTGCATGAACCAACAATATATATCTCATGACTAACAATGAAAGGAAAAATTTGTGCAAGTGTAATTATCCCGGGCAACGCCGGGTACCTCTTCTAGTTTCTTTATAAAACAGAACCGCTTTCACTGATGATTGGGCCACTTTTTGTTTTTTTGTTTTTCCTGTTCGAGGTTTCTACCCTTAAAAAGCCAATCAGATATCATATATCACGTCAGCCAGTATAATACGTATCAGCAATATATTGTGATACTGTCCTCTTAATCCTTTTACTCGTGATTAAAGGTAACCTTAATGAAGAGTAGTTTGGATTAAGAAAAAGGGCACTTAAAGCATTATATAGTTTCTTTTCTGAAATAAAATTCGACATAGAGGTTTATAACTCAAAATATAGCCGATCAGGAAAACCTTGTCTTATATGCGGCTCCGCTAAAAACGGGATACGATTCTGCTTGGCTATCGCGAATAATGATGGAATCGTCTAGGGTAGTCGCTTGCTTATGTGTTTTGGAACACATCTATCTGTCATCTGATACGGATATTTTAAAATTAATTGCTTCTTCCTATCGCGATTACACTTCATAAGTTTTGCGACTTGTTAAATCTTTCGTTCGAGCAGGTATATACTGTAAATTTCTATCATAAATTTCTGACCGCGTTGTGTTAGAGTATTATTAATTCTAACGAACTTACGAGCATGAAGAAATCGACTCTTCTGTTGTCTAACTTCTTAGTTCTCAAAGTTTTTTAGACAAGTACCATTCCGTGAGTTGATTGGTAAACTAAAGTACCACTGTCAATGAATCGTTAATTTTCGTCCGTATTGTTTTTGAAGAAAAGTACCACACGATTACCACTGGCTGCGTAACACAGTTTGAGAAGCATGGGTCTAACTGAACTCAAAAGACCAACTCCCGATTCGATTTCGAGCGAAAGACCGAAGACATTAAAATGACTAAACATTTCAGTTTTTCATCTTTGCATTACGCCATACGTCTATGCAGCTATATCGTCTCTTTTTGTCTTTACTCTTTTCCTAACTCTTTTTCTAAGGAAACTTATTAGTCACAAGAGTTTTTAACTGACTCATTACTATTTTACATCGTAAACGTCTAAGACTTTAATCCGAAGGGATCAGCGTTATGGTCTCGCTGTCATGCGATAGAAATGTGATGCTGAATTCATCTGTTTGTTTATTAAAATGAATGGCTAATATAACAACTGTTATTTCATGATCAAAAGTAAAACAAAGAAATGTTCGTCTCTCATTTCTAAAGCATATATTTTCTTTAGAAAATTCAATTTGGTACACATAAAATTTTAAATTAAAATTTCTTTAAAATTCGTTTCATCTTTTCACGGAGAAACTTTTTTTTATTATTTAGAAAATAATGATAATTTCTGAAAAAGTTACATTAAGCCACGTGAATCTCGAAAGTGGGTTATTCTCTAATTACAGACAATACGGTTTCACCAAATTAGCAAATTCCAATAGAAAAGGAGGCTGTAAGAATTTAACCACTGAGGAAACAACATTACGTAGAGGTCGATCTTCGACTCTTTACTGAACGCGTGAGCGACATTAAAAAAGAGCTTTCGATGTGGGTGGAATCAATCCCATTAAAAAGAAGAATTGCTGCTGTCTGACATCGACAAGCACATAAAAATCCGAGAGGAGACAGTAGAATAACTTATTCGAAATAGTCGCAAATGGAATAAGAGGTAAAAATGGAAAAAATCGTTTATTTAAATAGGACTTATTGTTAATGGATTCTATATAATTGCACTACGATAAAAAAACCAATTAGATAAAGGAGCAGTATGGGAAATTATTTTTTTTGTCAAAATGAAAATAGCACAAGATGAAAACTAAAACTTTGTCATAGATGAAGAATAACGAATGTGGGATTTTTTTCATGGATTGCCAGGAGACTGACTGGATTCTGGGCTTCATTTATGTCTTACACATGTGTGTGTGGTAATTTTGAATCTTATTTTAACATTTTCACTTTCTTTAAATGGATAATTCCGAACAGTTTTAGCCACTTATGAAATTTTTTCCGTTAAAAAAAAATAAGACTTCTTCCTTAGAATGTCGTTACTGGCTAATTTTTGGAGCTGAGTTTTCGTTGAAGAGAACTAACTAGCTACTAAAGCATCATTTTCTGATCTCTTTCGAAATACGCCTGCGAGAATTTCCCAAATTTTTCCCCGAATTTCAGCGTAAGCTCCGATCGAATCACTATGGACACTGATGGAGTTTAGCGAATGAAGATCCATCTGCTATGAATTAATTTGTTTCATATAATGTTTGTTTATTCTCAAGCAATGCCGACGGCGATGCCTATATTATTAAATTGCTGATATAAGACGAACAGCAACGATAAAGTTGCCTATTGCTGAAATATAATTCACAATCCGAAGCATCAAGCCGACATTTTCAGTTCTTGGGCGCTCGGGCCGGCCAATTTGTTACTACAGCATAATAGGAATAAACTTGAATACTTAGATTTCGTACGTTATTCGTAAAGGTTTATATTTTCCGTTTATTTCTGGAATAATTATAATACAGATCTTTTGACAGTGATTAAGTGAATATTGAAATTCAAACGAATTCGCAACTTACTTTTTATGAAGATTTTTGTTCCCATTTAGATGCTTATTGAATAGATATTCTGGGTATTCGTCATAGTAGTATCATCTGGATTAAGATATCAATATACCAGTCGCTCCTACGAAGCAAAATGAGTTTGGTTATAAGTTACACTATGCCATAAATCTTCAACATATTATAATCAAGTCTTAGAATCAATTTATTTTAAATTAATAATAATAAAAAAAGAATAGAAACATCTTGCTAAATAGTTTATTGGTGCATTTTTGGTACTGCTGTTATATTCTTGTTGCTTTCTTCAAAGGTTTGTGAGAAGACACTCAATTCTTTCAGTAACAAACTGTATCTTATCGTTCAATTTATGGTGCAGGGTGCCTATAATTAAACTCTCCCTACTTAACTGTCTCTATGTGGAAAACGAGTGTCTCATGAATAGGAACGTAATATGAACATTGCCAAGGACATGGTAAAGAGAAATAATGAATAAATAATTCCATTGAAACTCTCTTAATGTATTGCGATATCATGAAATGTGTGGTTTGTGTATACGTAGCTTCCATCAGACGGCAGTGTGCTCGAAATGGCACCCATCAGTGTTTAGGATAGTCTGAAAGCGTAGAACAGCACGGCTGCACGAAGCATCTCGGTGAATATGCCTGATGCCTGTAATGATATGCTTCTTTTTATAACGGCACTTGTGCGAACGTTTCTATGATAACCTATCTTTCAGGTAGTCAATTCCTGCGATCGTCCCGACGGAGAAACTGTTGAACCGGACGAGAGATGTGCAGTGGAGCCCCATCTTGCATGAAAACAGCTGTGTCCAACGCATCTCTCTCCTGTTATTTTGATAAGAGCTTCACCAATCGTTATTGGTCCTTCTTGTCCAAGCCCATGTTGTTGACTCTTCAACGATTGCACTGCTACTAGTCCGTGAAGCTAGCAGGATTTGTGATAACGACACATGGTGATCTAGTATGTTACAAATGGGCTCGGTGAACCACGCAATTCTTGAGGTCTATAATTTTGGTCCCATACAATAAATAGTTTTATGTATAGGCTGGATTATGATAGATAGTTTAATTATAACTGTCCTGTACTTTATAATTCATATCGATTAAGGCCATTTGTTTATTATTATTCGACTTTTATATGATGGATTTACGAGTTTTTGGTTTATCTGATAAAAGGAAATTTCGCTAAATAAAATATCAGGATCTCCACATACGAAACGCCGTACTTCAGAATAATTTTTCTCCACAACCCAATGATATATGAAAATAATCGTCTAGCATTTTTTCAAAATAACCAATAAGAAATTGGGTTCCTAAGCTTTGTTTTGAAATAATGAAATAATGTATAAATTATTATTGAAAAGTGGAAAGAACTTGTCTGTGAGATAATAAGTGGATGTATAAAAACAAATTTCAAAGAAAATTGTGCATGTTTGCCATACACGTTCGAAGTGAAATTTATTAGGGTGATGTAAAGAGAATAGCGTTATCAGTGAAAGAGTGTAAGAATCGTAAATATTAATGCTATATTTAAATTTAGCAAATTTATCATCTCATTGTAAAATTTAGAAAAGGCATTACGGCAGCAAATGTTCAATTGATGTCCCTCTTGAGCCTTGCAGTTATTGATACGCATATTTCATCTGCATTCATTCATTCATTATTATTATTATTATTATTATTATTATTATTATTATTATTTATTGTACAGCACACGGAAGAGTAATTTTTACATTACAACGAAATGACAAAAGAACAAATATGTACACACTAAAACTAAACAAAATTACGGTACTAATCAAAAATCGATTTTTAAAACAAAAGATTTCAATAAATTATTAAATCTAGTAAAATTAATTAAATTTTACCCGCGCAGCACACAAATTTAGTTCACTTGTTCAGTTATTCCACTGTTCCAAGCTATATTCCACTATTCCAAAGACCATAATACAGCTATATTATACTTATTCAACTATACTGCCAGCAAAAAATAAATGAAACACATGAAAGGAGTGGGTCAATTTAATGAAATTACACTAGAGCATAGTAGGGGTGGCACAAAAATTATCTGTCAACACGATATGTGCGCAGATCATGGTAAAGGGTATCCCAATAGAACAATTTAATATGCCGTATACCCTCCATGAGCATGAATGCTGGCCTCGACTCTTGCAATCATATGGTCTGGATATCATTCTGGGATACACTGTTCCAGGCGTCCAGAATTTGTAACGTACCATCATATCCTAAACATACTTAATTGCAGAACGTGCTGCCCAGGGAAGTCGGTCCATATGTTGGAGAGCTTGTACGGTAGAAAGGGGTGTGTGGTTGTGCCTTGTCCTGCTGGAACAGCACATTACCCTCTTGTTGCAAGAAAGGGAGGTGAACGAGTTCACCAATCTCCTGGACGTATCTTGCGCTGTTCAATGTTCCATTCACAAACACCAAGGTTGAGCGCGAGTTGTAACTGATGGTACACCATACTACTATGCCAGGTGTTGGATCTGTGTGCTGTAGACGAATGCACTGTGTCGCTCTCCTGGGCTTCGTCGTACAGGAGTACGGAGCATGGCAGGTATTGAGACTATTCTAGTCTGTCACATTACAGATGCCAGATTGATGATTTTATGTAAATTAGGGATGACCTATTCTTCATGTGGATGGTCTTTTGAGTAACCCTGTATCAGGATTCTGTGCACATATCGTGTTGAAATTTAAATCATAGGTTGATGTCACCCACTCTATGGTCTTGTGAAATTTCATTAAAACTGGCCCACTTTTTCCATGTGTTGCATTTTGTTTTTTTCCATATGTATTCTACATCTAAACATTTCAATATTCCCTATGAGATTGGACTTTTTGGGACACCCTATATATGTAAAAAGAAAACTCAGTAATTACACAAACATTAATATGAAAGCCGTTAATATCATTTAAAAGAAAAATTAAATTCTGCTTTAATCGTAGCCCCTTATTTCCTGGTTGACGCTGTTCGATTACTGGTCATTTTCAATTAGAAATTTGTATCTAAAAATTCAGTCGGTGTTTGTGCTTCTGGGGAAACAAAATTGACATTGGAAATGTTACTTAAAATCATCAAAATCTTAATCTAAATCCATTCCGATGCACCTTCGATAGTGGACAATGAATAAATGAGACCACTTAAGAAACTGCCTGAATTTGGACTGGAATGTTTCATGAGAATGTATTTTCCAATGTATACGAGACCATTTTCCAAAACAAAATTAGCTGCAGAGGTTTATCACCTGCTGTTTTTGTACTCACGGGTAAAGACGTGTTCTGGTGTAAGCTGACATCAAACACTAACTTACTGTTAGGCATAACAGAAAGTGTAAAGCATCGTTCTTAGTTTATTCTTCTTGCCAATCTCTGGCTCCAAGCCTTTCAATTTTCGCTCACTTATTATGAGATTAGTTTCGTTTCACTTTTCGTAAGGTCATATTTCCAATATTCCCATAAGAAGTTACAGTTCAAAAACTAACCAATTAAGGAAAAACTTCATTCCTTAATTTGTTCTTATGGCTGTGGAGAGCATGCTTTTTTATCAATGCTATTACGTCTCAGAAGTTGAAATGTAGAAAATAATTTGAAAAAAAGTTAATTGGCTCGAATTGAAGTCTTAAGAAAAATTAGGTAAAAATTCTGTACAGTGAAAAATCCGTAAAAAATTCAATTTTACATCAACTTGAAATGCAGAATTTCAGGCGAATCATAAAATTCTGAACTGAATCACATGATATTTTATAATTTCAGTAGAATTTTTAGTGCCTTTTATATTTTTGCTCAAAGTGATTAGGATCAAAGTAAGAACTAAAGAAACTAAATGTTCCTTCCTGTCATCTTTAATTCTGATTCTCAACTTTCTTTATATTTGTTTCGTTTATTCGGCCCTCCTTTCTTCCTCTTCTACGCTCGTGTCGTTCCCGTTTCTCCTTTCTCTTTCGTCGGCCTCTTTCGCCGGAGTGATAAAGACAAATGAAGACTATTCCAGATGGACAGCAATAATTTTTATTCATTGTTTGCCGGAGTTTCCAATAAGCAGGGAGCAGCGGCACTTGAACTCGGCAGGCGGCGACACCGACCAGTTACCTGGTGCGGCAGGAAATGTTCTCTCTCTTGGCACCGAGTCTCGGGTCAGATGATGCCACCTAGTGACAGGTCTCTCGAGTGGAGACACTGGAAAAAGAAGAAGCCATTCTTTAAGAGAAAATTCCCTTCTCCGTTTCGTTCGACGGAGATTGCCCGCTGTTCCTACGTCCGTCATCGGTTTATACTCCATATCATCAAGGCCGTATCTTCTTAGGGGTTTTTGCAGATCTTCTTAGACGACGACCCCATTGCTCGCTCACTTCTATAAAGCCCGAGCCACTCAAAAAGGGAATCAATGTATCGGAGGGAGGCAAGAAACGAGAGAGAGAGAAATAAAAGAGAAGAAGAAAACTCTGCCTCAAGATATTTGTATACAAATGCGGGAGTCTGAAATTTTTTTCTCGGAAGATTTCTTATTGTAATTTTAAAGCTCAAGAAAAAGTATTTTTAGTTTCTGTGGAAGTTTGCTCCACTCTTATTGGTGATCGAAACGCATGCGCCTCGCTTTCCGTGCTGAGATGGAAACTTTTTGTTTTCTTTGCTCTTATTTGATGATAGGGGTTTTTTGCTGCTTAGATTGCCGACGAGGCATCCTTGATTGTTTATTTAGATTTCTTTTACTTTAAGCAATAAAAAAGAAAAGAAATAAAAAGAAAAATTTGTCTCTCCCACATGCAGATTTCATATCGGTTTTTCTTTTCTCTGACTTTTCTCGCATTTTAAGATGGCTTCATTTTGAACAAAAGTAGTTTATATCTCGGATTTTTTTTCCACGACGAATGGTATCATAAAAAACTTCCTCTATTTCATTTAATACCATAATGCAAAGTCCTCCAATTAAATTTATCAACCTAAAACTCAGTATTTAATTTCAAATTAATGAAAATTTTAGTTTCCTCTAATAGATGGCAAGCATTTCTACAATTCCGATTAGATTTCGACAATAGCAGTGATTTGATATTTAAACTGGAAGAAAACGAATGCACAAACATTATCAGAATGATTGATTTCGTATAGAATTTCACGCAGAGTACGAGTATGCAATCGGTTTTCCGATATCTCAAACAGGTTCGAATTTGACCTTTTCTCCTCATAATACTGCCAACATATTTTAAGAGGACAAAATATTAGATTTCATATTAAAAGATAACTTGATGCCTTAACTGTCCAATTACATAAATTACAAATAATTTATCAGAAATCAAGACATTGAGACTGCATTAACAATTGCTGTGACTATGCTTCGTATCAAATTACGAGTAAATGACTATAAATCAAATAAAAATTAAAAAAAAAATTAATCTCGATAATTATACAACTTAATCAACGTGGGCAAAGCCGGCGGCAGATTTTGTGGCCTAGGCAAGACCAATCCAATTGTTTAGTATTGCACCCTAGGTAAAGTATTACATCTTCTGAGGTCTACGCTTTAAGCGGTTGTCGAATCGGTAGCATGGGCTCTATAGGTGGAAAATTTAGATTAACTCAGAAAATTGACTAATACATAAATATATCATAGTTATCACGGTATGACATATCGAGGTTCGATATTAAAAATTCTCTAAAATTCGGGAGGTCAGGTCATTTAGATCGTGACCACTAGTCCGACTAGTCACATTTTCCTTGGTATTGACATGATCCGATCTTTCTAAGATTTACGTTTTCATAGACCTATGGAAAATAGACTATGAGGAAATTTCGGTTTCTGGTCGATATCTCGAAAAGTTTTCGGAAAGATTTTAGTAATGATTTTAATCAACCTTAACATAGATTTCACGTTCGCCCAAGCCATATTACGATTACCTCACACTTTTTATTTCAGACAATCCGTATATAGGAGTCAAGACATTTGCGCATTGCAAAAAAGTCTAAGCGGAGTCGCTTATCGTATAATTATAGGGTGGTGTTTCTGAATTAAGCAGCTACTGCCAAGAAGGATTAAATTTATTTCTTTTTTCATTCACAACTGGAAATTCGAATTTAGATAAAAGAAATTTCAAATTTCGTTGACACGAGATGTATATGCAAACGAAGTTAGTTAAATGTGCGTTTATACAGGAATGTTTAATAGAACAGTGCGGTTTACTTGTCTTTCTTCCGCATCTTTTAAAATTAGTTTTTTAGATACCGGGCTTTGCAAAAGTTCTGTTACACTCTTTACATCCCCCCAAAAATGGACTGCTCATGATTTGGATAATTTCATTACCACAAAAGGATCAAATAATATATTGGAAATTACGTGTTAACTTCAGAGTGATCCTAATGTCCACGACAAAAGCGATGGAAACGAAACGAGTAGAGATCGCTGCTCTCCTGCGCGCGGGCCACACGAAGTCCGAGATTGCCAAGCTCCTCAAAGTCAGCCGGATGACCATCCACAGAGTTGCGGACAGGCTCAAGAATGGGAGAGACCTTAAAGATCAACCTCGTTCAGGTAGACCTCAAGTCGTCAACCGTTTGGCTGTGAGAAAAGCCTTCGAACAAGACCCGACGCTCAAAATGACTGCGCTCGCAAAGAAAAAGAAAATTTCGGTGTCCACAGTGTCCAGAGCGGTCAAAGAAGAAGGTGGAACAACGTCGAGAGCGCTGTCGCCGTCTTTTCAACGACTTGAAGAGTCATGGCGAGCGAATTGTCATTTTCTCTGACGAAAAGACCTTCACGGTCGATCCTGTCGTCAACAAGCAAAACGACTGCGTGGTAAGCTTCGGCCAGGACATCTCCAAGATCCGCTATGTGTTTCAACCAAGCACCCGGCCTCTGTGATGATGCTCGGAATCGTGGCGTCGAATGGCGAGAAAATGCCACCCGTGTGGTTCCTAAGTGGATACCGGCTAACGGCGGCTGATTACAAGGACATCCTGGCCACAAAAGTCCTTCCCTGGGTGAAGAAATGCGGACTACATCTTTCAACAGGACGGTGCCCCTGCCCACACGGCCAACACTGTGCAAAACTGGTTGGGGTCCAACATGACCTTTTGGTCGAAGGGCTTTTGGCCTCCGCAGTCGCCAGACCCCAATCCACTTGACTACAGCGTGTGGGCGCATGTCGAGGGGAAGGCCTGTAAGGTCCGTCACAGCAACGTCGAGGAGCTGAAAACATCTGTCAACCGTGTGTGGACCAGAATGAGGAAGAACTACATTCGCAAAGTTTGCAAGGCTTTTCGGCCTCGTCTGGAGCGGGTTCTTGATGCAGATGGTGGCTACATTGATTAAATGACTAATTACAATGTTATTCTACATGATGGCATAATAAAAACATGTCTAACTGCATCGTGAACATCGTCGTGTCCATTTCTTTGAGGGTCATCACGAGTGTAACAGAACTTTTGCAAAGCCCGGTACCTTTAATCTAAACGCCTTTTAAACGTCCATATATGAGAAGGAGCTTCAGCAAAAAGCTACTTATAAGAATGCATGCTTGGTCTTACGTTTATCCGGCCGTCCGCCATTTGCACAATACCTTGAAAACGGATTAACTTTTTCAAATTCTGTTTTCAGACATATGACCATCAAGGTCTTAGCTCGGCTGTATCAACTTTTCAGCCTTTTTCAGTGGACCCCTTCAAGACGAATTCACGTGCTAAAACAATGACCGTAAAGAATACCAAGACAATGGCATGTCATGTAACAATCGATTCGTCAAGAATGAATACACTGTTACTCTATGTTCATCGTTTAAGCATTGTTGACATGGGCACGCTCACGTGGTAATCGCTTTGTCGAGACTCAATAACTCAATCACTCAATTATTGTAATGCGTTGAGCAATAAAATAGACGTAAATTTGGAAAGAATTAAATAAATTTCCGTTGTTTATTAGTAATTCTCGAATATAATATTACTTCTACGTCACAGCTAAAGCTCCTTCTTGGAATGTTGCAAGATTTTATTAAATACTAAAATTTAATCTTTTTATAACATTCGGGATATAAAGACCCACACCAAAATGTTATCTCCCTCTCCGAAATGTTTCCGTTTTAAAAATGGATTTAAAATTAATCGTTTGTCGTTACTCACTGGTTGTCTCATTGTCTCATTCGACAACGGTCATTACTTCTGCTCGGTCTCGCCCGAGTGATGACGTATGGCTTAACCTTTCTCCCCGTTAATATGGAATGAATGAAATTGTGGGCAGTTGAATTCACTTGGACTCCATAATGCGAAAACACGAGTCTGTTTCAGTAGTAATAGCAAATGAGAGAAGTGAGTTCGACGTGTCTGCCTCAATAGACAAGCCTTGCTGAACGTCACAACCGACGACGCCCATTAAACTCTCCCACTGCCGCTGCTTCACCCTCCCGTCTCCGAGAGAAATAAATTCTTAAAGCAATTTTCCGTAAGTGTAAAGCCATAAATAACTTTACACAACAACAATTTCTTTCTTTTTTTTTTGTTTGTAAATTGTCACTTTAAAGTTTTCTCCTCTCTTCGCAACTAGTTATTAGTAAATAATGAAATGGACAATTTTCTTTCTACCCTTGTTGGTTCGAAGCAATAAAACAGTTTTTTTACATTTACTTCATGCAGCTAATGAGATGAACTAGGTTGGATCCGTCAGTGTTAAGAGCAGTGGTTGGTTCGGTGCCAAGAACGGGAAGAGGGCTTCATATCCACTTCCCCTTCTAAATTGGATTATACTTTCTCTCGCTTTTTCTCTTTCTTTCTATCTCTGGGAGTCGGCTTTTCTATCCCAATTCTCTACGTGGCCTATGATCAAGCAACGTAATCCTTTATTTTCTTACGTTGTAATCACTTAGAACATAAAAGTCAATTAATAATTCATGATAATTAACCAAGAAAAATTTTAAGCCAGTGTTTTTATTATGTTCTAAGCCACGGGCCATAAATTATTAATATTCTGAAAGGAGCCGGCGTAAATTTAGATTCCAAGCTAAAATTTCTTTCGTAATTAGTGAGTGTTAAAAGGTTTTAATTCCATAGACGCCTTGCCAGCTCCCTTAAATGTTTTAATTATTCCGCACACAATATTTTAATTTCGGAAGCTTATGATATGGAAATACATCAACTGCATATTTTTGGGGTAATTTCTCATTTAGGAAACGGTAAAGAAGTTGTAATGCGATTTTCGTCGTCTTCAGTAAAGTATTTAAACGTTAACATAATATTTTCATTGCTTTAAATGTACTCTAAATATTTAGTTTAAGATCAAAATCTTCTTGCATTAACTTTTAAGCTACCGTTTAAAATTCTAGCATTCTTAATATAAAAATGAATAAAAACTACCGCAAAATTTATTATGCCTCACAAAATTTTGCCAGTCTTCATTCAAAGTATAAAAACAATTCCTCCACTAGTCTGTTAAGGGAGGAATGGGAGCAATTAATTCGAGAAGTTATTCAATAAGACAAGACGTTTCAGTTATTGTTGTTGCTGCCGCTGTAGTTCACGTGTAATTTCTTCTGTGACTGATGTAATGGTTGGTGGTGTTTCCATGACAACAAAAACATGTAGACCAACCTCCATATCTGTACCAGGAGACAAATCCAACAGAAAGGAAGACGTTTATTGGCTCTCAACTGGCACGAGACCGTTCATTGCCATGGCAACTGCCTCCGCTCTGTCATTTGCACTCATTACAGGGCATTAACCCTAGTGACCAGCTCAGATAACCCGATGGCAGCTCTGATATTCTGACAGTGAAAGCTAACGTGCGTTATTGAGTTCAAAATGAGTGAGAATGATAGAAGAATCCGTCAATCATCTTGTTCACTATGAGCGAGTGCGAACCTTCTACCCCCTGAACCCCTTGCCCTCTCTCTTCCCTTTTCTCTTTCTCTCCTTTGTCTGCAAAACTATAGGAGGCATTTTCTCATTGATTTAGTATGATTAAAACCAACATCCTATTGTAGAACCGTCATCGGCGAGTCTTTCATCGTTTCTATTTGGTGCTATTAATGAGGTCTTTTTTGCGTTAGGATGCTAAGGAAATGGTGCCTTTATTCTCATTTAAAGTTTACGTTCATGATAAATTCCATATTGTTAATTGAAACCATTAATATATCAAATATAAATATTTAGTCTTAATATAGATATTTATATAATTTAGTCTTAATAAAACAATTAAAACATTATAAATATTATGGAGTAATTCTTAAACTGCCTTATAACTTTAAGTATTAATATATCCTTAAAGACATTAATGGATTGCTCGTTATTTTAGAATCATCATTATCATCATCATCAACAATCTATTACTTACAATAATTTAAATTGACATTAAACGAGGAATATCAGAGTCTCTGCCATAAATGTACCCTAAAGCGATGATAGCGCTTATCATTGTTGTCATGGAAAGGAAAGCGTTGATGACGCTTATCAACTTTCCTTTAGCAAATCGTATTAAACATTCGTAGCACAATTAATGTATATGATCACATATAGTGGATATACTGAGTTACAATATTAAAGACGACTGAGAGCACTCTTTTGTTGATAATGCTTTTGCTCACAGTCGTTATATTAAAAACCTATTTTGTATTTTCAGTGAATATCAACCAAGTTAATGCTTCATTTCTATTTGTGTTAATATCATCTATCTCAAGTAGTCGGAAATTATTGGAAAAAATGGAAAAAAAAATCCGCGTCCTGGATCCGAACCAGGACCCTTCTTTCCATTTTCTCCAATATCATTTAGCAGGAAATTATTTAATCTTAATTTATTAATTAAATCTAAAATATCTAAGTATTCACTGATAATGATATTAGAGCAGCGTACTTCATGAATTAGGTAGTGGAGGAAGAGCAGAAAAGATTAATGTGATGGTTGGAAGAAGAAAAGATCAATTTTCATATGGAAATCGATTTGAAATGGTGCTAGATAAAAGGAAAGGTCTTATATATAAAAATTTAGTATTGGGATGATTTATTTGGAGACCTGAAGATGTAGTAAATTATAAATGAAAATAGAAAAGAAAAGCCCACGTCCTGGAATCGAACCAGCGACCTTCGGCTAACCGTTCCGATGCTCTAATCAACTAAGGCACCGTAGGGAGTATTATTGTTTTAGAGTTAAGTACGTGTATTGCTCTATACAGGGTGTTTCATAATTGGTGTCCCGTCTTTAGGTCCAAATAACGACTCAAGGGGAACAGATTGGGGGAAAATGAATATTGATTATTTGGTTTTAATGTCCCCTAATTCAGAATAAAAACATTTCGCGTCCCTGGGGGTGAAGGGGTAAATTTTGAAAATTTTAATTTTGTTGGTGTAGGGGTTAGACCCTAAGTGTTATTTAGAAAGTTGTAGAGCATCATATAAAATGTGGGTTTAGCAAAAAACCCGGTGAAAAAATCTCATCCCCTGCCCTTTATCGAGTGGGTAAAGTGAAAGGTATGGCTAGCTAATGTAGACAAAAACAGAAAAACTCATTAGAAATTTATTAGAACTTTATTACTTATTAGAACTTATTAGAACTTTATTAGCTTTTCAGGGTAAGACTCATTCATTCTCATTAATTTTCCAAATGTAGGCCCTACTGTTTTCTAATAAGTATGGTTTTTGTCCACATTGGCTAGCCATACCTTTCACTTTACCCAGTCGATAAAGGGGGCAGGGCATGAGATTTTTTCACCGGGTTTTTTGCTAAACCTACATTTTAATGATGCTCTACAACTTTTTAAATAACACATGGGGTCTAACCCCTACCCCTACAAAATTAAAATTTTCAAAATTTACCCCTTCACCCCCAGGGACGCGAAACGTTTTTATTCTGAATTAGGGGACATTAAAACCAAATAATCAATATTCATTTTCCCCCAATCTGTTCCCCTTGAGTCGTTATTTGGACCTAAAGACGGGACACCAATTATGAAACACCCTGTATACAAAAAATTCTTTTTTAATTCATTCTTTAATGATTATTTGCTAGTAGGAATGTTAGTCGCATTCTGGGGACTACCTGTTCTGAAGAACGGCTGTAGATTCGATGCATTAAACCTTCGACTTCTTTATTTTTTATATCAATTTATGAAAAAAATATTGAAATATTATACAGAGTGTTTCAAAAAATGTATACGCATACTACTAATGTTATCTATAACTTTTCCCGTAATATCCCAAGATTACTAAATGCATTGAAGACTACCCCGAACAAAGAAGACTAAATTGCCATCTAGACGTAGGAGATTATTTGACAACAGTTTGTTAGGGAAATGAATAGGAGCAACAGTTCGCTTTGATGATAATTACTTTGATCACCTCTCGTAATTGTAGAAGTCAAAGAGGAGTTAACTTCATCCCTTGATATCGGTATGAATTTAGTGTTATAACTTTTATAAATTTTTTCTTTTGATGAAATGTATGTACATTATTTTTTGAAACACTCTGTATATACTTTTATCAAACGGCTATAAATTTTAAAGTAGCATGATGTAATAAAAAGAAACTACAGATAAAATCATCTGTTAAATAAGAATTTTTAGCATATTATTTGCATCATAATATAAAGGCATTAGGACACGAAATCGAAACATTTTTAAGAATTGATTACGAGATCACAGTCCTGATTTCATGCTGCCATTGATTTTAAACGTAGGCAGATAATAGTAAATTTAATGGAATAATATTTTTCGACAACAGGTCACTGCTTTTCATAGGACAAATATTAATAAGTGAAATAGTAGAACCAATTAAGGAGATACCATTTCAGGTTGTATAAGCATCAAGATATTCCTCTTACGTGAATCTAAAAGATGTTCAAGGAAAAATGTTACAGTGATCATTTCGTAAAAATACACACAATATTTTACTTGCACGAATATTTATTTTAGGCACCCCCCCCCCCCCCCCGCTTCTCAATGACCGTGCCCCAGTGTTTCAGATGATTTGCTATTCCATTTAAGGTACCATTTTTGTTCAGTACCCTAAATGACTCGGATAACTGCTCTCCCAGGAAGGAAAGACTGTACTACTCGTACTTATCAAGACAAATAGTTTTAACCAGGCTCTGTCGTGTATTTGTTACGGTTAAAGTAAAAAATCCGGTTATTATTAATAATAACCGGCTATTATTAATACTAACCAGGTCTTTTGGTAAATGTGATAAATAATGCATATTATTCACATTTACCGGTAAATATTAATAATTACCAATGAAGTTTGGTCATTGTGATTAATTAAGCATAATTTATTGAAACGCCAACTCTAAGGTAATTTTTAGGTCATGCGATAGGAAATACAGTGGTCGTCGCTTAATATGGCCACCTCGGGACCATGCTTAAGTTGCCACATTAACCGGTGGCTGTTTTAAGCGAGGTTACCAAAAAAACTTATTTTTTTGTCCAACAAGTCAAGCATGTGTTTGCTTAAATACTCATTTATACACGTACAGTATCTTGACAAAATAGTTATTTAAAATATTGTCTACTGTTTGTTTGAAAACCTTGGCTGCATTAGTGAAGTTGTGTGGGGTAGAAGCCGTATGATTTCTATGTGGGATAGGTCATCAGGAACACGAGCATGGGCCAGTTGTCAATTAGAAGACCAATTTTTTGTGTTCGCTTCTAAGATGCTTGTTCGCTTCTAATCCAGATATCTGAAAACGTCCATGCATTGGTAAACGATTCGTAAAGATTTGGGAGAGTTTTTACATTTTTGAAGCAGCGTGAAGATTTTGACTTTACAATGATGAGGAGTTTTACTGTCCCTCCAAGTTGTAACAAACAAGGGCATCAGCAGCCTCTCCATGAAGATTCTTAAAGATTAGCCCATTGCTTTTATTTCACGATGAAACAATCTTTCAGTTGCCTTAAAGCCCGTGTGGACTTTGCAATTTTATCAGCCTTTTGAGATAAGAGAGGACCGTTCACTAGAGAATTTCTGACATACTGAAACCAGCTTAAAAGACCTTCTTCAACTTGAGCATCTTTTCAATTTAGCTTACGCTTCCTGTTGTCCCTTCACTTGCAGCTTTCATGTAATTGACCAATCAGTACAATCTGCAATTTTGGGAAGCAGTACCCATTGGCTTAGAGGGAAATGAAATGTGGATATTATTAGCGGAGTGTTCATTTATCCAGGGTATGATGTGATGAAAAATTAGAATTCGTGAAATACTTTGGAAAGAAGTGGCCAGATTAAGCGGTTTACTTCTTTTGACAAGGTTCACAAAGATTCAAATATATCATTACCATTTCGATTGTAATGTTCTTATATTTTGCTTTAACCTCTCTCATCATTCCGCTTCACCCTACATGGCCTACACAGTGCGCAGAACAATCGAAACTGCCGAACACGTGATCGTCTCAAAAAATGCGAGCGCCTACATCCAAAATAAACAGTCAACTGATAATGTCTAGCTGATGCCAACAGATAAAAACAAACTTGCGCGCTCGCAATAACGCGGGAAAATATACCCATGCGTAATGGAAATCTCAAGGTAAACGCGTTGAAAATCATTACATTGACCAAACTTCAGTGGTAATTATTAATAACAACCGTTGAATGTGATAAATTCCTATAAATTATTCACTTTAACCGGTTTATTTGGTTAGTATTAATAATAGCCGATTATTATTATTATTAATAACCGATTAATCGCATTGACCGTGCAATTTTGAGTGGTCCATCTCTAAGCAATCGATCTGTGAAATTTTGTGGTGAAACTTTCGACGGTTTTTCTCGATATTTTTGGAAGCCTACCACAAGTTTCACTCTCGTTTATCTGTTGATGTTTTCGGTCTTCTTGGCCATTACTCCTCCATGAAAACGAGCAGTCCAACGGAAAACTGTTATGCGGGCCACTGTCTGCTCACCACAAACTTCGCTCAAAGTGCTGAATTTCTGTAAGGTTTTTGCCACGTAAATTTTCATTCTTGAAGTACGATCTTTGATCTTCAATCATCACAATGCTCGAGACACCTGCAGACGCTATTTCTAATACTCAACAATTCAAACGGCGTGCACTAAGTAAGGAGTACATGTAACTTATTACTTCCCCTGTACCTTTCACTTTGATTCACTTTGATCATACACTCCGCAGTGCAGCAATTATGAAATGGCCCTCATATATTTTCTCCTACACTTTATCCAATGAAATAAAAACTGATAAGTAATATTTTGTCAACTAAAATATTATTCACGATACAGAATGATTTTTTCCCATTTCTTACTTTATATTCCGTTGAGTGGAACATATCCAACAGAACGTACAATCATGTTAATTTATCTAAATAGCATTATTAGTGTAAGGATCGCAATGATAAAAGTTTGTTTGTATTCTTAAGTGCAGGACAGTGATTTAAAGCCGGTAGGTTTAAAGAAAGGATACAAGCAACTACAAGATTTATAATAAATTAATCTTATAATATTTTAGATTTTGCAACAAAAGATTACTGAGCATGGCCAATTAAAATACGAGCGTTTTGTTTTCCATAGTATTTTGCTGTTGCTCCAGTATTCTGTGATGATTTATTAGCCCCATTCCATGAATTCTAAGCACCAATTTAAAACGTTACAAATTTTAACTTTTCCTTCAGGTTTGTTTATTTTATCAGAAGAATCTACCTAGGAAACTGTGGTCATACGAAGGGGAAAAAATATTCAACGTTATAAATTTCCTCTCATAATTATCGCACCTGTTCAACCAGCGTTATTTAAGATCCCATAACTTTTAATAACTAAAATTCCAAGCGTTTCTTTTTTCAATGTCCCTACACGAACTAACTCCACCAAAAGCGTAATTTCATGTCTTAAGCTGGAACACGAACTTTTCCCAATAATTTTCTCCAATTAATTCTTGCTGTTTGGCGGCACGAAGTTGAAGCTTTGGGTGCGAAAAATTGGCGAAGAGAAGATTCAACTTTCAAAACGGTTGCGAAAACAATTGGTTTTGTGTAGAAATGACCACGAATGGCTTAATTAATAATCGTTCGTCTGTTGCAAAATGGACTTTTAATGGTGTTCATTTAAACATTAAAACCGAACGTTAGTATTTACTCAAAAAATAAAAACACCAAATCTTATTCTTTTATTAATCGGAAGAGAAGTTTATTAATAATTAAAACATCTTTTCATTTATAATTAATTGATAATTAAAATACTGTAATGTTTTTCAAGTGAATTTAGATTCAGTTTTAAGGATGTTAAAACTCGTTCAAAATGAGCGACTTCTTTGTAAAGGAAAAGTTCAAAAGTTACATAATGTCAACTTTTAAACATAGGTCCTCTTAATTCAAATTTACTTACGGAAGCAGTCATCAGTATGTTCAGATGTAGTAATTTTGTTAACAATCTTTATCAACTTTGACATCGGCTCTCTTTTAGAAGCATTTGACTATGCCGTAGCTTCATTAGGGTCTTCAATAGACAGTTGCACTTGCATGTGGGCTAATTTAATCACTAATATTAAACTAAATTAATTAGTAGGACGGTCGCTTTGACAGGAGAATCATAGCGAAAAGCTTCTTCAAAGGGGGCAGGGGTTAACAATGGGAACATTAAACCGAATACATTTTTGGACGGTGAGTAGACTTTTGAATGAAAGGAACAACACGAAAGCGGTTCCCTAGAGATCAAAATTATCTCAACAGATAATGATTACGGTAACTCCATTTTAATGGAACTTGATTGCGTTATAAGCGATATAACTCATTTTCTTTTTTGACGGCAGTGAAAAAAAAATCTGTTAATAATTAAGTAACTCAAAGGCAACATCAAAAATCTATTATAATTTAAATTAATTTCATCCTATTTTAGGAGAGGGGGTAAATGAGGAGAGCGATAATCGTAAAATTAAGCCACGAGTGCATTTTGATAATCAAAACTCGTTTACCAGTCTAAATCTCTTCCTTTGTTGTCAATTATTCATCGCAGATGCGCATGACTAGATATATTAACTTAAACGGGCTATCAGTTAAAATATATAACATCATTTTGCAATTTTTGCTAATTTTGGAAACAAATAAATAAATCATTTTAAATACACGATTACGCATAACGAAAGCCGTTACTCATAATAAGCTGATTCTTATTTGTTAATACTACAAATGTTCACTTACAAGCTTTTGGTTTAAATTCATATCGTTCCCGTTAGCTAGATCATAACAATTTTTCCATTCAAGCAAAAGTGAAAGAGAAACAAAAAAAGAGAACTTTTTATTATTGAGACTTCTGTGTTAGGAAGCAACTGATATAGATATCTTACCAGAATGACAGAGAATTTTTGAAATCGAATAGTCCTGAGGATCCTAAATGTAATAGCTTTTTTCCTTTATAAAAAATTACAAATTTAAAAATCGAAATTTAACATATGGAGGACATAAAATGCAAATTACGTAAAATAATATACCTAATATACTACATTATACAATATCGTCCCATCAAAATTAGACAAACGATTTGTAGTGGACTGTTTAAATCCAAAATAATATATATACAATCTACAGATTTTTTACGACATTCAGTCACTTCAAAAAAAAAAGAATAATGAAATCAATAACATTCGATTCCGAAATAAACAGATTAAACTACAATCAACAACTTATAGCAGCCGCCATCTAAGTTGAACGATCTTTTTGACATGCGCAGTAAGTCTTCTCATCAATTTGCTTTGTTTGGGTTTTACCCATGATGCACTTGTTCTACTATAGTAAAGGCGGAGAAATCGTTGAAACGTGGAAAGCCTATTATAAGTCATAATATAAAACAAATTGCCTTCGAATCGATATTCTGCGTCATTTTTTAATTTATTAATTTCATTTATTAATTTCATTTATCTTTTTTAAAAGAAACGAAAATGGAAACTAAATATAAATACGAAAACAATGTTTCGAAAACGAAAGCGGATGCTTTCATGGAATAACTAAGCGATATACTTCCCGTTAACGTCTGTTGGCTGGCGTTAGAAATGACGTCATCCTGTCGTTCAACCACAGCCCACTAGATAAAGGCCTGAGTGCTGTTTTCAAAATGGCGGCGCTCGCAGGCGGACTATCTGTGTGAAATAAGATGGAATAGAAGAATTATTTCACAAATTTGCTTTAATCTTCTAACGAAATCTAAGTTTTTGAACATTGTTATTTAAATGGCTTTATGTATCAATCAAAGCAATGGCAACATACGTGCAAATAAATATAGTTTCATTTTTTTCAAAGTAGAGCCATCTATGGAGGAAGAGAAGAAGCATCTTTTCTATAAAAAGTTTCGAAAGCATATATGATGGTTTTAGAAATCTGCAAAAATTAGTTCCTGTAATAGATTAATTATTTTGGTTAGATTTTGTAAGAAAATTAAAGCAAATTTATGAAATAATTCTTCTATTCCATCTTATTTCACGCAGACAATCCGCCTGCGAGCGCCGCCATTTTGAAACTAGCACTCAGGCCTTTATCTAGTTGGCTGTGCGTTCATCTTACATGGCGGCTGCTATAACTTAAAATTTTAAAAATAGACGATGTATTTGATTAAATAGTTATAGTACAAAATGTTTTTTCTAAAAAACTTTTAATAAAAAATCATTTGCCTTATAACGTTAGAAATCATATTTCAGAATTCCTATCGGCCTCGGTGGCTCAGTGGTTGCATGATCGCCTCTAATGTCCGTGTACGCGGGTTCGATCCCGGCCGAGGACGACGAGGATTTTTCAGGGGGAAATTCTCAGATCAGGCACTTCCTTCGGCTGATAAGGCTGTTAAAAACACGATTTTTTAAACATAGACGGGTTAGATCTGCGGATCTCGGTGACCAAGCTATCTGCCATGCTCGACCAATCCACCAATTAGGAAATTCGTATCGAGATTATCCTGTATTTTTTGAGGTAGTGAGGGGATGCGCTGTCTTGCTGTAAAAGGAGTGGTCGTTTTTTCATATGGGACTTTTATTGTACTCTAAAGTTGACTTTACAATTAGACCTTAAAACTTCTGTTTTTATATCTAATGTAGATATGCATGATACATCTGCAAGGCTTATCTTCTCAAGCGCAAATACAATAATAATCTGTAGCATAACACATTACCGGTACAGTACTCTCCTGGAAAAAAGGGACTGTATATTTTATCTTTGCTAAGGGACACAAAAAAACTTGATAAAAACTTGATGCATTTAGCTTCATAATGACTTGTCAAGAGATATAGGTCGTCAGAAAAAACTTCTACCTAGTAACGAAGTTGTGAAATTCTTTTTGGGATATTTTATATTCTAAAATTATCGAAAACCTTTGCCGCAACGTTCAGTTGCGCAAAAGTTTTCTTATCCTAACAGTAAACTAAGGTTTTCAGAATAACGGGACATTCAACAAAGAACTACAGACTGATAATTGATTTGTACCTATAAAAGGATCTGCATAGACTGTTGCATACCTCTGAAGAAGATAATCTATCGTGATTTAGAAGTGGTGTTTATCACCTACATCTATATCTGATGCATTTAGATTCGAGCGGAAGAGCGTTCATTTATTTTTTCTCTTGCTTTTTTTTCCTCTAAAAAAATCGTTTTCATTTGAATTGGCTAATGGCACATCGTCTTTTATCAATTTGGAGTCCAAAACTTGTTCATTCGATTTTCTCTCGCTTCCATTTCCTGCTCTTCTTCATCCCATTTCCCTTAATCTGAATGTTTGCACTTTGGGAGTGCTTTCTCTCTTAATGTGACCAATGTGACTCAGCGAGGCACTCACTGCATCGCTTTATTCCGCGGATAGATTTATTCTAGTTCTCTCAACTGCTTAGGGCCCAAGATAAAGCCAAATGGATATCGGTCGTTTTATGTTTCCCCATTAATGTGTTGATCCTCTGATTTGTTCTTTCTAGATAACAAATGATTCTTCGGATATTGTCCGATGCCATTTACGATCTCTCTAAATTCCTCCAGCAAACAGTCTTAATGTAACTCTTAATATTGGATTATAAATTTTCTGTATTTTAAATTAAAAGCGGTTTTAATATTTATTTTGTTTTAAAAACTGAAGTTAATTGATGCATTAAAAGTAAAATACAGGAACATTTGCATCAACGATTTCAGCTTGAATCGTTTTAATTTTTAAATCCGAAATTTTACTTTTGAACGCTTATTTTTCTATTCACGAAGCAAAATATACTTTGGCTTGGTACAGGTTTGTTTGCCTTTTCCCCCCATGAGTTTCACCAAAGTTGATCCCGTTGAGTTTGAGATTCCTTCAGGCGGGATTAGCTTTATCCGCTTTCGGCTCCGTGAACTTCAATTTCTTTTTTTTTTCTTTTTTGAACGGAAAGTTTCTCGAAGCCATGAATTTAGGCAAGCCACTGTTTCAACTACTTCAACATGAATTTTTTAAGTTTATGATTTATTGTAGTCTTAAAGTTTTTATAAAACGATTTTACACAAATTTAAATTTGATGCAGCATTTGACTATGGACATACACGTGGAACTCGTTTCTGTCTGAAAAAAAAATTACAAAATGGACGATCACTATTAATCCGGGCACTGGTAATCTGGTCCCACTGCTAAATCGGAGGAAAATTCAAATTTTCCTTAAAATTTCAGAAAAGAAAGAATTTCAATAAAGCTAAAAATTGTGCAACAGATTCGACATTTGAATATAAATTTTAAATCGATTATTTTTAGTAATAATAAATCTCATTGATTTTTATTTGCTGTTTTTCTCTCTTTTACTAACCATCGGAGTGCTAACATAATCCACAGGTACTAATGATGTCGGATTTTTTTTGTGGTCGACCTAAATTTGTTTTTTATAACACTCATCAGTTTTAAGTTCGTAAAATATTAGCGTTTTCTGGAAAATACTTTAATTTTGCAAGTTTTAAATTAAAAGAATGGCCATTTTTATAAAATTTTCCTTATTGAGAAACGCTATGTTCTTGTCATTCTACTGTACATAGTCAGCCAATGAAGCTGTAATTACACTTTCCTTAAAGTTCCTGTGTTCCTATAACCTCAAGTCTTTTAATATTGAAACCGGTAAATAATTCATAATACAAAACAGGGAGAACAGGGTTTCCGACTAGTTTTGCCATTTATTCCTCAGCTTTATAAAGGACTAGAAGAGGTACCCGGCGTTGCCCGGGATAATTACACTTGCACAAACTTTTCCTTTCATTGTTAGTCATGAGATATATATTGTTGGTTCATGCAGTGTGTTTGTGAATTGCGTGCTGATACCATTGTTGATACCTATTGTTGTACCAACTTTGCCTTGCATTGTTGGTCATGAGATATTTCTCATTAATATGCCTTGCCATAACCATGAATATCGATTTTTTATCGATATTTATTATTTTTCCGAAATCTGAGGTAGACAGTGACCTTCCTCATGCTTTAAAGGTCATGTATGCGAAATTTTATCAAGATCGGAATAAAACTGTAGATTTGTATAAAAAACGTACACACAGATCCACAGACCCACACACAGACCCACCCACAGACGCACAGACCCACAAACATCCTTCTTTATATATATAGATAGATACATAAAAGAGGCAACATCCCCGCTAATACAGAAAATGGTTACAAAATGATTGGATTAAAAACCACGACAGTGATTGGATAAAAGTGAAAGCAAGCATGAACTGTTTAAATTATTAATCTGAGGTTTGGCGTGTAAAAATCCTCACAGACCATTCTTTATTTCCTCTTTAATGAATTGTTTCTATTGTGTCTAGGAATGTCAAGGAGTAAGGCAGTAATTGTATGATGGAGAAAAGAAACGAGAATTTAATAGAGAAAATTAAATTAACTTGACTGACTTCTGTAAGGGAAAAGTAATCAGTGAAATGGCAAAGATCTTCGTTACCTTCATTTAGATCCTGTATGAAATGCAAAATCCATTTCGTCAATACGTTCGTCAATCGTCTTAAGACATCAGGAATGCGCCAAACCATCAAAAAATAAATTAATAAACGTTATCCACATCAGAAACTTGGTCTCACGATTCGAAGCGAATGTTCTTATAAATCGGGAGTTCTTTATTTGGCTGCGCTTATGTATTTCCTGGAAATTTGTCCTCATATTTAATAACTTTGATTGGCATTTATTAACTTTGATACACGTACGAGCTTCAGAAATAATTTGACTTTCGCTATAAAGGGAGGTATCCGGCTTGAAGAGAAATTAACTCGTATGAAATTTGATAATTGTTTTCAGTATGAGTACCAATGAGGCCAATAATAAAAGTTCTTATCGACTTCTGGTAATCAAGAGTAACTCAATTATTGGTCTTACGCTAGAGACCGAGAATAGTCAAAAATTCGTTTCGCAGTTTGCCTGGTTTTTTTCGTCTCTCTCTAGCTTTATTTGCCTAAGTTTGCTCTTTTTCTGAGGGCGAGAGTATTGACAAAGACCAAAAATGATGTTGACTCCTGCTTTTCTTATTTAATGTTAATGCGCACTTGAATAAATTTATTGACTAAGAAAAAAATAATAATCTCAAGAACATATTTCGCCAGCCGACAGATGCACACGTTCTGTTAACTGATATTTTGTTGTTTATAACTTTGTTCTAAAATATTACCGTATTGTACTGTTAATAATAATAGTATGCTGTATTCGAAGTTATTGAGTTTTGCTAATGGATGGTGTTTTTTTTTTATTTTATAGCAATTATAGCGGCCGAAGATGAAGTCCTAATTTTCATGCCTACCGTCGACAAGCAAAAGAACCTTTTCGTCGATGACAAGTTCGTCGTCACTTGTTATCCTCGTGAAGGAACTAATGCTCATCGGGTAACATGGAAAGGTCCCATAGGCGAGATTACCGGGAGAACGGGGAGGTAAGTCAGCATTATTAACGTATACATGTTAAATATAACAAGAAATTAAGCCTCCCGAGGAAGGTTTAGGAATGTAGCGGAAGCCCTGAGTTCATCTATATTTTTTTTCCTTCGTCTGCACTTTTTAACCTCCCATTTTTTTAATCAAAAATTGATTTTCTCGAAACTTGTATTTAGAAAATCTAAAAGAACCCTATCTTCTTTCCTTTCTCATCATTTTCGATCGAATGATATATCACACCCTATTTGTTGCCATCTTTCTTCTTCTATATATATAAAGAAGGATGTTTGTGGGTCTGTTTGTTTGTTTGTTTGTTTGTTTGTGGGTTTATTTGTTTCTTATGCAAATCTACAGTTTTATTCCGATCTAGATGAAATTTTGCATACTTCACCTTCAAAGCACTTTGACTCAGATTTCGGAAAAATAATAATTATTGATAAAAAAAAACGATATTCATGGTTATGGCAGGGCATATTAATGAGAAATATCTCATGACCAACAATGCAAGGCAAAGTTTGTGCAACAATAGGTATCAACAATGGTATAAACACGCAATGCACAAACACTCTGCACAGACCAACAATATATATCTCATGACCAACAATGCAAGGAAAAGTTTGTGCAACAATAATTATCAACAATGGTATAAACACGCAATCCACAAACACTAGGCAGGGATCAACAATATATATCTCATGACCAACAATGAAAGGCAAAGTTTGTGCAACAATAGGTTTCAACAATGGTGTCAACACGCAATGCACCAATAACAATGAGCACAAAATGATGATGCAATGATAGAAAGTTCATTTCAAAGAATTATAACA